>CM046962.1:23652452-24044953 GCA_025698475.1 Gossypium anomalum | reverse complement strand
ATAGCATTTTCACATTCGGCATTAGCATCAACCATAGTGGCCAGATTCTTCTTACTTGTACCTATGCATCTTTTTGATCCTTAGTTAGATTCAAACACTCACACACTAAAGTCATCAATTCAACAAGAAACAAAATCCTAATCCTCAACTATCATGGCCAGAAAGTGCTAGTCATCCTTAAATCAAAATCTCTAACATGGGTTACCTAAAGAACTTGGCAATTAGCTCAAATTTATCAAAGCAAATTCAAAAATTCACATGAATCTCATACCTTAAGAAGATTTAAGTGACCAGATGGTTCTTTTCCCAACTCTTCTTCAATTTTTGGCTTTTAGGAAGAACAAGGTGCTAACTTTGTTATTTTCACCCACTTCCTATTTTAGTTCCTTATTTTATTTCATTAATTCATGTTATTAATCATTTAACTAATTAAAACCAATAGAAAATTCATATTTTATAACATAACTAGCACATGGTAAACCACTATCAAAAAATGGGCAATTTAACATGCAAAAACCATTCCTTTAAATACATGCATTATTTACTCATTCTAAATTAGCCTATCACATTTCAAAAGTGTTACATTTAAGTCCTATTGAATAAATTCACATGCAAATGACCAAATCAAAGCTTGAAATTTTCACACTCGTATTTACTCACTTCAAAATCATGAAATATAATTTATAAATATTTTTATAACTTTCGGTTTTGTGGTCCCAAAACCACTTTTCCACTAGGAGTCAAATTAGGGTTGTCCACGACCTCACTCAAAATCATCCCGGAATTAACTCTGGATTCCTCGGAACACAAAGTCTATTCTGAATCTCAAACAATCATTATTATCAACCCGAAATTTAGAATCATATAGAGATCGTTTTCTTATCAATTCATTGTCGATTTACGAGCCTCGTGAGATCTATTGTATAAACAAGGGTTTTGCTTTCGATTCGACACAAACGAGTATTATCGGACAATGCTAAATGAGCATTCATCGCGCGTAATCACGGACAAAGATTTTCTACTCAAAGCATCTGCTACTACATTTGCTTTGCGGATGATAATCAATAACTAGCTCGTAGTCTTTTAACAATTATAACCATCTTCTCATCTCAAATTCAAATCTTTTTCGTCATTAAATACTTTGACTTTTATGATTAGAAAACACATGGCATTTCTCACCAAGCGGTAGTGGCGCCAAATTTTCAAGGCAAACACAATAGCGACCAACTTAAGATCATGTGTCGTTTTCATGTGGCTTCCAAGCTGTCTCGAAGCATAAGCAATGACTTTACCTTCTAGCATCAAAACACATCCTATACCAATCAACGAAGCATCACTATAAATTACAAATTCTTTTCCCAATTCGGGTTGTACTATTCACGACTTGATCAACAAAACTTTCAAGCCCGATCGAAGCTGATACGGCACTTTTACCACAAAAACTTCACATCTTTACGAATTAACTTTGTCAGCAGAGTCGCAATCATCGAAAACCTTTTACAAACCTTCTATAGTAACGACAAGTCCCAAAAAACTACGGACCTCGAGATACATTTCTCGGAGTTTCCAATCCATAATAGTTTGAAATTTTGCTCGGATCAACTTTCGGATTCAGTGACGTGACTGTCTGACCCCGAGAAAACCAACTTCTTGCAACGAATTCACACTTACTGCGATCTTGGCATACAAGCTGTTTATCTCATGAATATACATAACACTATTCTCAAATGCTCGCCATGTTCATATTCATCTAAATGAATAAATCAATATATCATCAATAAATACAACAACAAATTGATCTAAATACGATTAAAAATTCTATTCATTAAATCCATAAAAATAGCGGATGCATTTGTTAGTCCAAAGGCATAACTAAAAATTCATAATGCGTACCTTGTTTTAAAAATTCATAATGCTCGTACCTCATTCTAAGCGATTTTGGAATGTCGAGTCCTTTACTAAATGCTGATAATGCTGATCTCAAATCTATCTTTGAAAACTCAGATAGCACCTTTCAAGCGATCAAATAAGTCATCGATCACGGGTAGAGGGTATTTGTTCTTTATAGTCACTTTGTTAAATTGGCGGTAATCAATACACATTCTCATTGTGCCATCTTTCTTTTTCACAAATAGAAACAGAGCACTCCATGGTGAAAAAATCGATCTAGAAAATCGCCTATCGGTCAATTCTTGCAATGAGATTTCAATTCTTTTAGTTCGATCGAAGCCATTTGAGTGCGAAGCTATCGATATCGGAGTAGTACAAAGTACCAATTCAATACCAAACTCGACTTTTCAAATTGGAGGCAAACGGGTAGTTCTTGAAACACATCAGAAAAATTCACGGACAACGAACCAACGATTCAATTTACTTATCATCCACTTTCCGAGTCTAACACATAAGCTAAATAGGCTTTACAACCTTTCTTTACATAATTTTGTGCTTTCATTCTGAGATATCCACGGTAGGCGATCCATTGGATCACTAGACTCAATTCAAATTATCTCATCATTCTTACACCTTAAGTCAATGACTTTTAAACTTGCGATT
This sequence comes from Gossypium anomalum, assembly GCA_025698475.1. Taxonomy (NCBI): domain Eukaryota; kingdom Viridiplantae; phylum Streptophyta; class Magnoliopsida; order Malvales; family Malvaceae; genus Gossypium; species Gossypium anomalum. Next base: position 24,042,400 of record CM046962.1, on the reverse strand, counting down.
CACAATAGCATCGTGCAAAGTTAACTTGATCCATTCCCGAATTATATAAACTTTGCCGAAAGCGGTAACATCAAATTAGAAGAAAAACAAGTATCTCGAATCATTAACGAATGATTCTTGTAGACTTTATCAGCAAAACACTTTTTCTAAGGGTTTGATACTCTAACTACAAATTGATGAACCCTACGGGTAAAGTCTTCACGTGTGTACTAAATTCATCTGAGATATAAGAATCGTTTGATCCGAGGTCTATCAATGCAATCGTAGAAGTATCATAAAGAGTGAAATGTACTAGTAATCACGTCGATGATGAAGTTTCCTCACGACTCGAGATAACATAGGCTCTGGCACATCTCTCAGCCTCGAGATCTAACGCAGATATCTCCATTAGCTCTTTGACATTTCTTGAATTTGTAGAAGGTCTACCTCTGGCGAGTATTACCCGATCTTGGATTACTGTACATTCTCTTGCTCGTGAGTTTAGAACAATCTCTTACAAAATGATCCGAGAGATCTACGCCAAAAGCGAGCTCGATCATTCAATCTACAATTTCTCGGATGTCTTTTACCGATGTTTACATTGGGTTTCGGATCGGACATTTCCGGCGCACCTTGAAGTAATAGGAGCTACGGTGTTCGAATACTCGATCTCGATTGAATGTCCCACATTAGTATTTGAAGCCCCCATTACGATCATCTCAAAATTTCTTTGACCTAGTGAAATGATTTACTCGAAGATCTTTTTTTAGCATCTCGCTTCAAAATCGACTTTTCTTTTCTCCTTACTTAATTCTTGACCTTACAAGTCGCTCAGCGAGAGCACCACCATTTCTTTAATCTCTAAAATCGACTAGCGGACCGAATATCTTCATTTAGTCCATCCTCAAACCTTTTACATTATTGCTTCATTAGATACACATTTCGAGCATCTTGCGGCTCAATCTCACAAATTCTCATTCATATTCGATATGAGACATACGGCCTGTTTAAGCTCAAAGAAACTCTTTACGTTTACGATCAATGAATCTCGACTAATGTATTTCTTACGAAATTCAGCTTGGAAGAAATCCCAAGTAACCGTTCACTCGAAACCACGGATATTAAGGTTTTCCACCAATGGTAAACGCATCTCTCAAAAGTGAAACGACACATTTAACACATTCTTCTAGGTTCAAAGACATTTCATCAAATACGTATCGTATTTTCTAACGAGAATTTGGCTCTTTCGGCATCATCATTCATTGTAGCTCGAACTCTTGACCCCATACTTTCTAATCTTATCAGTGGTGGTTTACCTAAGCGAATTGGATTACGCAAAAGTCATGACAAGAACTTGAGAAGGATTAACCGGGGTGTGGAGGTTGTTGAGCAGTCAGGATTGGTTGTAATATATTAGGTAAACCAATCATTCATCATCTAATAGAAGGCTTGCTTAGCCTCGTTATCACGACTACTCGTGGCGATCGAGAATCATCTTGCAGTCCATCCCTTGCGGGAGGCGGTGCATTACTCTCAACATCGTCGACTCTTTTGCTCTGTTGGGATCCATTGCTATATAAAGCACATTTCAAATGTCGGGATTTATCATGCTATCACGATTTAGGACATATGGCATGTATAACTAGACTCACAGCGATATGGTAGTCCTAGAAGACTAAGCGGCGTAGCTCTGGTACCAATAAAATGTAACACCTATCCATGTAGTCGTCCAGAATAGGTAAGAGAGTCACCTAACCTCAATCTTTTCAATGAGATGATGTGCGCAAGATCGAGCGATATCGCCTCAACATAGAGGCGGGAACACATCATGAATCGATCCAACTCTGAGGTAACTCAGTTGATAGGCAACTAGTCCCACACGCTTGATATCACGGTAGGCCCAACAAACCTGGGGCTTAACTTGCCCTTCAACCAAACCTTAGTACCTTCTTCCATGGCGAGACCTTGAAAACACTAAGTCCCCCACGAAATACTCAATCTCCTTATGCTTGGATCGCATATGACTTTTGTGCATCGGATGCCACTTTTAGTCGATCCCGAATTAGTCTAACTTTATCTTCATTATCGAGAAATTAATTGGGGCCCGAGAATCTGTTGCTTTCGTCCAACTTAGTCAACACGTAGGAGTCGACACCTATGACCATATAATTCCTCGTAGGTGCCATCAGTATGCTAGAATGGTAGCTATTGTTGTCACATAAACTCTGCTGATAAGTAATCCTCCCAAGCGCCTCGAAAGTCAATCACACAAACTCCTTAGCATGTCCTCCGATGCTCTGAATCACCCTCTGCAGTGACTATCATGCGAGGGCGGAGCGTAGTATTGAAGTCTAACCTTGTGCCCGGTGCCTCGTGTAACTTCTTCCGAGAATCGAGGCGTGAGCGAGGATCTCTATCGGATATTATGGAAACCAGCACCCCATGCGGTCTCACTATCTTGGAACACATCATCAGTTTAGCCAACCACGCAGCAAATGTCGATGCGAACAAGTATGAAATTGGCGGACTTGGTCAATCGATCCACGATGACCCATCTTGAATCCTTCTTAGTAGGTTTTAAGGGTAGGCCACTATGAAGTCCATAGTCACTCTCTCTCACTTCCACAATGGAATCTTAGCGGTGAAGCAACCACGAAGGTAGCGATGTTACGCGCTTAACCTCTTTGGCAAGTAAGGCATTTACTCACAAATTTGGTAACTTTACGCTTAGACCAGACCACCAATATAACTCCACGAAGGTCTCGGTATATCTTATTCCCACGAGAATGTATAGCGTAAGGACTACCATCGCCTCTTGCGGTATAGATTGCCTCAAATCGGTATCTTTAAATCGTAGACTCTCTCCACGGAAGCAGTACCTTTTAGCCATTTAGTCCAAAATCTAAATTTTCCTACTCTCTATCTATGAAATCGAGGATCCGGTGACTCATCCTCCAGCTGTTTACCCATAACCTATTCAATCCACCTCGGTTTTACTTGAAGTTTAGTAGCGGACTACCATTATCGAATAAAGTGAGGCGAGCAAACATTGCCCTTAGATCAGTCATAGCCCTACGGCTTAGTGCATCGACTACCACATTAGCCTTACGAGAATGATATTCAATCGAACAGTAATAATCCTTAAGTAGCTCAATCTATCTCTGGCTGCTGGGTTTAGCTCATACGAGTGAGGAGATGCTTGAGGCTCTTGTGTTACGTGTAAATGATACACTTCTCAGTACTAATAATGCCTTCAAATTTTGGTGTGAACACCACATGACTAACTCCAAGTCATGTGTTGGATAGTTTGCCTCATGCGTCTTAAGCTGACGAGACGCATATGCCACTACCTTACCCCTTTACATCAACACATCTCCCAAACCAACATGTGATGCATCGCTGTAGATAGTGAATTCCTTCCCAGACTCCAGCTGAATCAAGATAGGGGCCTCAGTCAAAACATTCTTAAGCTTCTTAAAACTTTCCTGCTGCTTATCAGTCCAGTTAAACGATACCCCTTTACGCAACAACTTAGTCAGAGGTGCAACAATCAACAAAAACCCTTCCACAAAACGTCTATAATACCCTGCTAAAATCAGAAAACTCCAAATATCAGATATCGACTTAGAGTTTTGCTTCAATCGAACATCTTTAACTTTTTGAGGTTCAACCTAATCCCATTAGTAGATACCACATGTCCTACAAAAGTTACCTCACGTAGCCAGAATTTACACTTGCTGAATTTAGCGTACAGTTGTTTCTCGCTTAGAATTTGTAGAACCACTCGAAGATGTGTATCATGTTCATCTTTAGTTCTCAAATACACCAGAATGTCATCTATAAACACCACTACGAATTGATCGAGATAAATTTGGAACACTCGGTTCATCGAGATCCATAAAAGCCATTTGGTGCATTTGTCGGTCAAACAATATCACTAGGAACTCGTAATGACCATAACGAGTCCTAAAAGTTGTCTTGTAAACATTAGTCTCCTTAACCCTTAGTTGATGGTACTGAATCGGAGATCAATCTTAGAAAGGCCAAGCTCCTTAGAACTAGTCGAATAGATCGTCTATCCTCGATAGAGGTACTTATTCTTAATTGTCAATTTGTTTAGTTGTGCGGTGTCGATGCACATACACATGGTTCCATCCTTCTTTTCACAAATAAAGCCCGATGCTCCCACGGAGACATGCTAGGGTTGATGAACCTCGGTCCATTAACTTTTGAATCGAGCTTTAAGCTCCACAAGCTCCTTCAATGCCATTCTATAAGGCGATGAACAACGGGTGTACTAGGCAAGAGTTCTATCCCAAACTCAACTTTACAATTAGGAGGTAACCCGAGCGGTTCATCGAGAAAAACATTAGGAAAATCATGTCGTTACGATATCTTTAATAGAAGGAACCTCGAGAATCAAAAACTCGATTATAGGCTATATCGCCTCACACCCTACAAACCAACTTCTCGACTCTAAGCACAAAAATCATATTTGTGAGATAATTAGCGCTCTCTAATCACAACCACCTCATCACCATCCATAGTTTTCCATATCACCCGGCTTAGTCGCACAATCCAAACTCATTTGATGCTTAACGGCCGATCCATACCCGATACTAAGTCAAATTCTCCAAAGGGAGTTTCATTAAATCGCCAAAAGATCACTCCTTGAACCTCCAAGGGTACATCCTTAAATAGTTTATTCACTCTCATTGACTACACTAATGGACTTAACACAGTAACCTCACTCGTACTGTTTTCAACCATCACACCCAATGTCTCAGATATATTGCATGCTATATAAGAGTGCGTAGATCCAACATCAATCAATACGGTATAAGGTATATTATGGATAAAGAAGGTACACCTTAATAACATCACGGGGCATCTCTATCCTCTCGGTGATGTGCGAGTAAACGGTGCATTGCCTGCCTCGATGTGACCAGGCATTTCTACCCGGTGATCAACGACCACGGCCTATACCATTTCCACCTCTAGCCTGTCCACGGCCGCTCGGTGGCTGCTAAACACCTCTCGATGGCTGAACAGTTCCCATACGATAGCTTGCATCGATCGGGCCTTTGTGGACAATCTCTGTCTGATGCTCCATAGATTCGCACCTCAAACATGCCTCCCCACCTTTTCCGGCACTCGCCCTAATGGCATCTCCATGTCGGCTGGTTGTGATCTAGTAGCGACAACGAGGCCCCAACTCTGGTGACCCATCAAACACGGCCTTCTTATTAGGCCCCACAAGCCCCGAACAGGGCTCCCAAACCCTCTAGCTCTTTCCCTATCCTTCTCACAGTGCAGTGCTCAGCGTGCTTCACATCCTCGCGATCTTACGCCTTTTCCACTAACACAACAAAATCTTGCTCCATCTATGGAGCTATCAACTACGTAAATTGTCTTTGGTAGTCCTCGAAATAAACACAACGCTCATATTCGATTGCGACATCCCACGAGCATAAGCGGCTAAGTCACAAAAATTTTGCCTCGTATTCGACCACAGATTTATCCTCACGAGTCGGATATTGGCGCACTCAAGCAATAATAAAAGTGAGCATGAAAGAAATAATATATGCTCTTTAGAAGGCTCTAAATCTCACAAAAATTATGGCTTTTGATGTTTAAACTTGAGGTTTTGATTCAAGGTAATACAAAACTTGGGAAAACAACCTAAATTCTTAAATTCTTAAAAATCAACTTATCTTGCTTAATTCTATAATATCTTAAAGTTTAAATAGTCAATACATGAATACCTATGTTTTAATTCAAGATATATCAATAGAAATTATAAATTAATCAAAATTCATCCTAAAAATGATATGAGAGATTTATAAGAGAAACAAGACAAAATTCGAGGATTTACGATAGTAATATAATTTACCCCCACACTTAATATGTACATTGCCCTCAATGTACAAAGATAAAGTTAGTAGCAATTATATATATAAGATCATAAGATAGGAAGAGAAGTGAAACTTCTTGAGTGTTCGTGAATGAACTCCCTAGTTTGGAGTTATGTAGAGTGGAAGAGTATACTCAGATGGTGGTAGAGGTTGGGTTCCACAAGTCTTTGCACCAAAAAGAATATTATATCTCGTGATCGAGCGGGGATGGCGATCGTAGAGAACCTTTTCTAGTGGAGTTTGAAGTTCTGAGTAATTGTAAGCTTTGTAGCTCTTTAGAAATGTGATAAAATCGGGAACTTTTAGGAATATAGAGAAGAATAATTATTCATAAAGAATTAGCCAGAGATTAAAAATTTGTTTATAAATCCTAAAAATAAAATAGTAGTAAAAGGAAATAAAATGAAAAGTTAAAAGTGAAAATAATAAGAACATTGCTAAATAGAAATAAAAATAAAGATAAAGTAAAATAAAATATTTAAATATCATCATCGCCGGATGGTTCGCGAGTGGTGGTGGCGATGAGATGTAGAGGTGTTGACAAATCTGTGTGTAGAGTAGCATCAATGTTATCAAATCACTAAAAACACTCTGCTCCAAATCGGTGAGGCGCTCGGAGATGTCGAGAATATGAAGCGGCGCATGAATTGGCGACATGTGGGTGGTGGGTGAGAGCGGTAGGTCCTCGTCTTTGTGGAGGACATCATCGATAATGTCCTCAGGGCCTCCTCCTCGGTTGATTAGGTGAGGCGATATTGAGAAGGCGGGTTCCTCGATGCTTTTCGATCATCCTCATACTTAGCATACTTGAGATGCCTTACGGAGACATCGGCCAATGAGGGTAAGGATGATTCTTGTCTTTGCGGTGTTGAGGAGCCCAAAGTGTCGAGCGGTCGAGTCACGTAGGGGCCAATGGAGATGACCCACTTTTGATGTCACTCAGTCTAATAGAAAATGGCAAGGCGATGAAATAGGAGAGGTCGAAGGCGTGCCGTGCGACATACACCATAAGAAATAGGCGTCGTGAGTGTTGGCGATGCTAGTGCTCTCTTTACGCCTGTCAAAGTGCGAGATAAAATAGAATGTAGATACCTCAGGGACGGAGGAAAGCGGAAGATACCTTGGACCATTGCCCGGGGTCGTGGGTGGCGGCGAGGGGCGAGGCGTTCGACACTTCAAAGGAGAATAATGGATGTGGCGATTCCACGATGTCGAGGTCATTTTCCTCCTTGAACTCCTTCATGTAAAGGCCCGTGTTGAAGCCAGAACTCTAGGGCGCTCAAGCGGCGAGACTAGACTCTGAGGCAAAATTGAGCGATGTCGGGATCATCATAGTTGGTCATTACGATGCGAAGATGGAATGTTGAGCATAGTTCCATCGTGAGCTCGAGATCGTCGGCTCAAAAATCTCGGAGAAAAGGTCCATGGGTCGGTGGTGAGGAGGGCCGAATCGCATCGACTAGTTGGACTTGTTCTAAGCGCGGCCCGATCGATCTGGCAGACCCACACCTAAGTCGGGCCGAATTATCTGGAAAATCTCTTCTTGGGGTCCGATGGGAAGCGTAAGAAGGGTGGCGAATTTAGCGGTAGGACAGGGGAGGATGGCGCTCCTTCTTTTCTTCAAAGTGGGGCGACGACTTTCTTTCCATGTGAAGATGACATGGTATACACGCAAAGCAAAACTATTATTAATCTTAATGAATTAACCAGGGTAAAACGTAAACATATTCAAAAAGAAAAAAATTATGAATTAGAACTAATAATTTTAGCCACAACTACTAACAAACCTAACCAAAACAATCAATTTTATGGCTTAATTTTATGGTATTAGCATGGTAATAGTATGAATATAGACATTATAATAGTATGGGTATGGCAATAGAATGAAGCTTTCCTAACAATTAGTTTCAATATGAAATGTGTGATAAATAACCTAAAAATGCAAAGATGATAGAAAAATAAGCAAAAGTTAGTATAAAAATAGAGATTACTAGACTAAATAGCATTGGAAATAAGTAAAATAAAAGAGAAAAGAGTAAACAAACGCTAAAAAGAGGAGTTTGGGCATCAAAGATGGGGTTGGAAGGCGGCGCACAGGCGTGGCAGAGGGGCCGTGTGAACTTGCAGCGGCTAGGGTTAGGGATTTTGGATGAAGAAGTTGATGAATAGTGAAGGGTATTTATAGATTTTGGGGTACACAGCCAGAGGACACGCCCGTGTGCCCTAATTTTAGCCAGTGTGTTTCGCATTTTTTTGAATTTCGGCACCTCTGACATACAGCCCACGCCCGTGTTCCTTGGGTGAGTTGATGCACACGGCCGTGTCGCATGGCCTTGTCTGGCTTCGTTTGCTTCTCCCATGACCGTGTATGAAGGCCCACGCATGTGTTAATTTAACAAATTCGACCACGGGGTCTAGGTACAGGCGTGTCGCACGCCCGTGCTATTTTCTCAGGTTCAATCACAGTTCTAAGACACGGGTGTGTCGCATGCCTGTGTTGTTTTGGCAGGCTCGCCCACGGCCATATCGCATAGCCGTGGCCATTTATCACAGCCCGTGTTGGGGAAAGATCTTTGCCCTATTTTCACACGGTCTACAGCACGACCATGTGCTTGGTCGTGTAGCTGTGGAAAACCTATATTCAAGAGCTCAGTTAGTATGTTAAGTGTTAAATGCTCAAATTTGAAGAAGTTAATCTCATTAGTGCTCGAGTTACCTCCCGAGAAGTGCTTATTTATAGTCTAATCTTGACTTACCTCTCTATTGAATGGTCATGGTGGTTCGAGGAGTTTACACTCCTCATTCCTGCTATTAGTCTCATTAAAATAAGGTTTTAGGTGGGTATTGTTTACCTTAAAAGTGCCGAATTTGGGATGAATTACCTCGACTATACGGATAGGAAAAAACTACTAAATCTACAGTAAGAGGAATTTCTTCATTCGGTTTGGCAGTGGCAATGTGAGGATCTGTAGCATCTAATAGAACTTTATTTTCAACCTTAAGTTGATTTGGTGAGGTATTGAGCTTGTTCTAGCGTAGTTTTAGTTTATTATGTGTTCTCGATTTATGTGTTCACCATTCATCTAGCTCCTCGATTTGTATCCTTCATTCTTCATGATTAGGTCCTCTATTGTTGCTTGAACATGGCTCATGTACGTCCTTCGAAATCATTTCCTGCAAAGTAGGTTGCACCATATTGTCAGTTTTAGTATAATGGTTTATACAATCACCTTCAATTTTCGATGCATTGCGAGTGCGAGCTTGAAGGGTGATTGTTTAAATCTTCCACACAAAGTGTGAGTTCACTTGTGCCAACATCAATAATCGTTCTAGCGATTGCTAAAAGGGCCTTCCTAAAATCAAAGGAGTGTTGCTATCCTCTTCTATGTCTAGGACAATAAAATCAATGGGAAATATAAATTTATCAATTTTAACTAGCACATCTTCAATAATACCCCTCGGAAATCTGATAGTTTTATCTACTAATTGAATGCTCATCCTAGTCTGTTTGGGTTTCCCAAGACCTAGTTGCTTAAACATTTGGCATGGCGTTAATGCTAGCCCCTAAATCAGCCAATGCATTATTAACATCTAAGCTACCAATTAAGCAAGGAATTTTAAAACTCACTGGATCTTTTAATTTGTTAGGTAGCTTATTACAGCCAGAATAGGTTTGAGCAAACTACGTTTAGTTCCACATCGACGCCTCATCCAACTTTAAACATTTGCTAGGAGCTCTTTTAAAAACTTCATTCGTTCGGTTATCTGTGAGAGCTTCAATAAATGGTAAGTTGATATGTAATTTCTTTGAAAGTTTAAGGAATTTACCAAATTGTTCATCTGAGTGGTCTTTCCTTGTCGCATTAGGGTATGGCACACGAGGTTTATATTCTACACTTTCTGGTTTTTGTTCGATGTGACTTACCTCACCTTTACCCTTGCTTACCACATTTTCTTGCTTTGGTTCTGGTTTAGATGTAACTAACCCTTCCTCATTTCTAACGTTGATTGCATTGAGCTGTTCTCTTGGGTTAGGTTCAGTATTACTTGGCAAGCTACCTTATGGTCGTTCGAAAATTAATTTGGATAGCTGGCCTATTTGAGTTTTGAGCCCTTGGATCGACGCTTGTTGATTTTTAAGTGTCGTCTCGGTATTCTAGAAATGAGTTTCTGACACTAAGATGAATTTGGATAGCATCTCCTCAAGGTTCATTTTTTCTCTTATTGGTAAGGTGGTTGTTGGAAGCCAAAGGGTGGTGGTGGTCTCTGATTTCCTTGACCTCCCCATGAGAAGTTTGGGTGATTCCCCCAACCTGTATTATAAGTATTGCTATAAGGATTATTTTGAGATCGAGGATTATTACCCATGTAATTTAATTGCTTGTTCTCCATGTGGTGGCCATAGGGTGGATATTTTGAATTTTTTAATTCACCTCCACTTGTTTCACATTGCATTACTGGATGAACCTGCGTATAACCAAGTAAACCATCAATCTTTTTATTTAGAAGTTCTACCTGATTTGACAGCATAGTGATCGAATCGACGTTATAAACGCCTACTGTTTTGGTTGGCTTAGTCCTCATGACTTGCCACTGATAATTATTCAGTGACATCTCTTTTATAAATTCATAAGTATCTTCAGGTGTTTTATTATTGATAGTCCCACCAGCGGCTGCGTCAACCATTTGTCTTGTCGAGGGATTCAGACCATTGTGAAATGTTTGAACTTGTAGCCAGAGTGGTAGTCCATGGTGAGGGCATCTTTTTAAAAGGTCCTTGTATCTCTCCCATGCATCGTAGAGTGTCTCTAAATCCATCTACACAAAGGAAGAAATATCATTACGTAATTTTGTCGTTTTAGCAGTGGAAAATACTTTAATAAAAATTTTTGGTCATTTGTTCCCAAGTAGTGATTAACCCTCGTGTAGCAGTTCAACCACTTTTTAGCTTTGTTCCTTAATGAAAGGGAATAGCAGAAGATGAGCGGCATCATTAGAAATGCCATTAATTTTAAAAGTGTCGCATAATTCCGAGAAAATTTGCCAAGTGAGTGTTGGGGTCCTAAATCACGCAAACCATCAAAGCCCAGACCAATTGTTGTATCATTTGAATCGTGTTAGGTTTGATTCAAAATTATTTGCGACAATAGCGAGCCTAACTATACTTGACTCGATTCTTTATTAGATTAGGTTTAGCATAATCATACATAGTGTGAGCGACTTGATTCGGTTCTTGGGTCAAGACAATCGCGAGAGGTACCCAGTTTTCTGATTTTCACCCATCTCCTCGGTTGTATTTGAGATATTGTCCTCTTGCTCTTCCTTTGTGTATCTTAGGCTTTGCCTTATTTCTTTCGATTTTTGCAAGTTTGTGCGATCGATTTCTTCATCAAAAGTAATGGTCTGACGGGTTTCTTTTAGTCATCAACTATAAAACCTGCTAGAAGAAAGAAAAAAGAAAATTTAGTAAATAAAAATAAAAACAAAATTAAATTGCAATAAAAGTAAATGGCTAAAGTAATAAAAATTGAAAGTTCCTAATATCTTAGTTCCCAGGCAACAGCGCCAAAAACTTGATCGTGATTTTCCGTGATAAGTTTTATAAATTTATAATTAATCATTCCTGAAACTAGCTATTATCATGGCGTAGGCAAGTATACCTACAGAGCAGTGGTATAGCTTAAAGCAAGACCGGATTATCGAACCCAAAGGAACTAAAAGTACTAGTATTAATTGTCTTTTTATTATCTAGCCTAAGAATAAAATGGTTTGTTTTAATTAACTAATCAACTAAACTAAGAAATCACGAGAAAATAGAAGTGGGAATTACTTTTGGAAAAAGATTAATTTAAGACAATACCCAGGGAAAATCCACCTAGACTTCACTTGTTATTTTGACTCCAAATCGGATGATTTATTCATTTAACCTATTACTGTAGAAATCACACGAGTCATGTTATTATCCTATTCAAGACTAATAATGTCTAACCTAGGTTGAATAATTGAAATCTCTTTCTAATTAACACCTAAGGTTGCATTAACTTTCGATCTATGGATCCCCTTATTAGGTTTCACCCTAATCCAGGCAAAATCTTGTCACCCTATCTCTAGGCACACAATCAACTCAAAAAATTATGACAAAGTTACTCTTAGGCGGGGACTATTCATTATCCAAATAAGAGCATTAACTTGAATCAATATCACGAAATACAGAAACAAGAATTAAGAGCACATAATTAAGAACAAGTTAAATATTTATCATACAATTCAGAAAATAATAACAAGATTCGTCTTAGGTTTCATTCCCCTTAGGTGTTTAGGGGGTTTAGTTCATAACTAAATAGGAAAACATCTCATAAGAATAATGAATACAAAACATAAAGAAAACCCAAAACTCTGAAGGGGAAATTGAGGAGAGATCTTGATCTTGATGATGAGTCAGACTCACGAGATGGACCAATCGGCTTTCTTGGAGTAATTCCTTTCTCCCTACTCTCCGTCTCTTTTAGTCCTCCTCTAGGGTGTTTAAATAGGCTTTAGAATGCCTAAAATGTAACGCCCTAATTTTTGAGATTTTCAGGATTTCTATGATTTTTAGTGAATTTTAGGATTTCTGTGTTCTGACTACTTGGCATAGGTCTAATTATGTTAGTGGGCCTCTAGAAGGCTTAAGTTTAAATTAAAATCCAGTAATTTTAACCAATTTTAATTTTACAAGAAAAAGGGGTTCTAGCAAGTTGGACTTCTAAATTTTAATGGGTAAAATAAGCCACAAGGAAGCATGTGGCAAGGTGGCATGTGACGCCACTTGGGAGCTTTAAAGGTGGCGTGTGGATGACTAAGGGGAACTATGGTTCAAGTCACAGTGAGAGCATATTAAAGGAATTATTTTTATGAGTAGGAATGGTAAGTGATGGAACTCAAGTGAAAGTCTGTTAGGAGGAGTTTGAGCTACTCAGAAGATTTAGTAAGGAGGGCATAAGGGAGAAGACTTAGGAGCTGATTAGGGAGTACAGTGTTGGCTGAATGGTGGATACTTGAGGAGCAAGAGTTGGCCGGCCAAGGGTTTCTGTATAGGGAAAATTCGGCTAGCGCTACTGAGAGTTGTTAATTTCGGCATTTGGAAGTGTTGTGCCATTTTCTGACCATTCTTCCTCTTCTTCTTTCCTTTTCTTTTCTCTTCATCTACTATCTCTTCTTCTTTTCCTCCACAGCCGAATCCTTCTACTATTCTACTCATCTCCACTTTCTTATCATTTATTCCTAAGCCTTGTACACAAAAGCCAAAATCCCGAAAGCCTATATTTTTTCTGTGCCTATTTCTCCTAGCTGAACCCTTTGATTCTTCTCCATCTTTTGGCCGATTCTTTCTTCTTCTAAACCCTAAATTTTTGTCGACAAAGCCACTACAAAACCCTCATACCTCATCTTTTTCTTCATTGTTTCAAAAAGTTGAAAACCCCATAGTCTTAGAGGCATAGCCGAATCTTTAAACCATTAAAGGCTCAATTTATGCTAACAATTGAGGGGTTAGATCTACATCAGTATCGAGTAGAAATTAAGTGGAACCGTTGGCTAAAGGGACCGGTGGTAAGTTTTTGAACTTATTCTTTATTTTGGGTTTTAGAAAAGTCGAAATCCCTAAAGGTTTAGGGAGGCTGTTAATTGGGCTCTATGGCTTTAAGGGTTGTGACAACTATTTTATTATGATGATAGTGTGATTCAGAGGCTGCTGATTGGAGGCTTGGACAAGGGGAAACGACTAGATCTAAACCTAGTCACTAGATTCGGAAAAGGTAGGATCTTTAGTGGCCAAAGTGTTAATGGCTGACTTTTGGGTAAGGAGTTTTCTATACAAGTTATTATGGATTCATAGTTGACATATTAGTAACTGACTGTAGGCAAATTGTGTGTGGAACTCGCCAGCGTCTCGTCACAAACAGGTGTGTAACTGACACATTCTCATAGACTAGATCAGCAAAAATCGAAAAGTCGAAATGTCAGAAAATCAGTATTTCGTGAACTTGCGAGTGTGCGAATGCTCGTAAGATAAGTGGATTAACATATTCGGTAATCTGAAGTGATAAGACTGCAGTACGCGCGATTTCGTGCATTTCGATAATTTGGGCTTAATGGGCCAAAATCGGGGTAATGGGCCAACGGGCCCAATTTGGTAAGAACACTCGGTAAGTGTTTCTATTAGTGCATAAATGGTAGAAATATGCATGAAAACCCTAAAATAGTCAAATTACTAGAATACCCCTAGGTATGGAAAATTACCGTTATACCCTAGGTGCAAAATGACCATTTACCCCTAGGGTTAATTTTGACTGAAAAGCATGATGATCTGATTTTGTTTGATGTATGCCATGATTGTATATCTGTTGCATAGGGACATGGATTATATTTATGGAGGAAGCGTCCAGGTGGCTATGCCACAATTATCTGATCTGGTGGCTCTGCCATATTTATCAGTTCTGGTGGCTCTGCCACGATTATCTGTATTTGGAGACTGTCACATTATCTGTTTCTGGCAGCCATGCTGCAAAATCTATGGCGTGTAGCGGTTGGGTGGGTCGAGTAGTCTCCCCACATGGTGTAGGGTTGGACGGGGGTGTATATGGTTGGATATGGGTTGGGTTTATGCATTATCATGGAATATCTATTCTGTATCTGCTATGGGCCTATGGGCTTCATTCTGAAATCTGTTCTGGGCTAAGGCCAAATTAATCTGTTTCTGTGGTTGAGTTGATTTAGACTATGGTTGGGTTATTTTACACACTGAGTTTCCCCAAACTCATCCCTTATTTCCATCCATGCAGGTAATCCCCAACCATAGTGGGCTTGGTGCTGCGAGGGATTCGGAGTGGCCACATGTTCTGCAAATTTCAGTTTTCTTCTGGTGAATTAGATAGATTTCCTTTTTCTTAAATGTTTTTGGGTTTTAAATTGTAATAAGGCCTCTCTAATTATTTTTATGGTTTTGATAGATTTTGCTAGAATAGATGTGTTATTATTTTTAACTATTGAAATTGAGTAACTTTAGGGCATGTTTTTAAAAACAGTAATTGATTTTAAAATATCACGACAACAAAACAAAACTTCCTTATGAAAACATTTTCCAAAATTAATCACTTTTCCTAAAATGGACTTAATCGAATTGGTTTTCTAAGAATATACACTAAGTTAAGGTGTGGCAATAGTGGTGTGCATGTCTAGGATTGGATCCGAAGGGAGATTGGTACTTAAGCAGTCTGATGGACTCACCTTCTCTTTTTCAGTTTCCTACCTGGTGCACAACTTCCATTCACTTTAACCTATAATGAGGTTATACTAAGTAAGTTTTTGTATTCTAGATCAAAAGTGTTTTTAACGCTTCGAGGTGGTACGTCAAATTTGGTCATAACATCTAGGCCGGGTTTGGGGTGTTACATTTAGTGGTATCAGAGCCTGATTGCAACAACTCAGCTGTGGAATGGGTTTATAAAAATAAAGATTTTTCAAAAAAAATTTTCAAAAAGGAATTTTTTCAAATATTGCAAAAACTCGATTTTTTTTAAAATCTGGATCTTTAGAAGGCGGCATTTCGAATCTCCGGCCCAAGCTTATAAGTATTATTCTAAACTTTTCTAAATATTTTCTGAATTATTTGTCTATACTGAAACTGTTCTAGGATACTCTAGTTAGGGTGGTACTCAAAACTATAGGAAAATTTGATAATAGACTGGGACTGTAGCTAGACTACGATTTTGCGAAAACAAACTTTGAATTACTGTCTATTCATAAAACATCTAAACAAACACTGGAATATTTAATTGATGAATAAAATTCATAATCAGATAATACGATATGAGTACGAGAGCAGCTCGTGGAAGAGGCCGTGGATGTGGCCGAGGTAGTGCTAGAGCAGGAACTGCGTCTTCTGGGCATATGCCGACGGCGGAGGCACCGGTACCACCGGCAACAAAAGTGGAGTCTCATGATCGTGGTGCCGAGAATGACGCCCTATCGCAGGCAATGCTTCGTGTTGCGGAAAGGGTTACCGGGCAAAATGCATTAATGGAATTCGAGGATCTATTTCTGAGCGACTCCGGGCTAACGGAGCGGAGATCTTTAGGGGCGTATCTGGCATAACCCCGAATGTGGCGGAGTATTGGTTGGAGGCCACGAAATAGATTATGGATGACTTGGACTGCTCTGTAGAAGCGAGAAGGTGAAGAGCTATATCTCGTTATTCTGAGGCGAGGCTTATCAGTGGTGGCTCACTGTGAGAGATGGGACCCTGCTGACAGGATAACTTGGGAGCTGTTTAAGATAACTTTCAAGGGGAAATATGTTGAGGCGAGTTATGTGGACACCCACAGGAAAGAATTCTTGAATTTGGATCATAGAGGCAAGACAGTTGCGGAATACTGGTGAGTTTTTGAGGTGAGCCAGGTATCTTTGTGGGAATAGTCGCTCTGAGTATGGCGTAGTGTGCGCCGAGGATGGTCTTAGAGATGACCTTAGGGTGTTGATCACTCCGCAGAGGGAACGTGACTTTGCGATTTTAGTGGAGAAAGCTAAGATAGCTAAGGAAGTGAAGCGTGCTGAAAGGCAGAATCGTGAGAAGGATCGAAACTATTTCTGGAAGGATTCAGGACCTTTGGGTGGTGCAAATAGGAATGTCAAGCGAGCAAGAGTGGAGAAGCCAGTTCAGACAGTTCTGATGAACGTGATTAGACCACCAATCTGTGGAGATTGTGGTAAGGTACATCTGGGCGACTATAGGAATCATTCTGGCGCTTGTTTCCGGTGCGGATCTATGGACCATAGACTCAAAGACTGTCCTCAGAAAATAGATCAGGTTCAAGTTGTTGAACAGAGGATTGCTTAACCAGTGAGAGGTAGACCGCAACCACCGAGAGGACGTAGCCAAGGAAGGGGCAGGAATGGAAATGGTCGAGTCGAGGGTACACAGTGTAGTGGTGCGAAATCTTTGAGGCTCGGCGGCCCGGCATTGGCGTATGTAGCTCGCGACGTCATAACTGGTACGTTTTTGGTTTCTAGCACGCTATATACTACTTTGGTGGATATTGGATCTACTCATTCTTATGTTCCATGTGTCATATCTGGGTCGTTGGGTGTGCATTCTGAGAAAATTATGAATGGGGTATCTGTACTAAGTCCTTTGGGTCACTCAGTTAGGGTAGACAAACTGTATAGGGATGTGAAACTCAAGGTAAGGGCTTTCCTGGAGACTTGATAGAGTTACCATTCAGAGAATTCAACCTCATAATGGGAATGGACTGGCTAGTTAAGCATAGGGCGACTCTAGATTGTGCTGCTAAGCGAATGGTGTTAAAGACCGCCAAGGGTGAAGAGGTTATGGTGATAAGTGAGCGAAGGGATTATCTGTCCAATATGGTGTCGGCATTAAGAGCCAAAAAAGTGGATTCGTAAGGGTTGTGAGGCCTATTTGGCATTTGTAAGCCAATCGGGAGATGAGGGACTGACAGTGGATAAGGGTAGGACCGTTAAAGAGTTCCAAGATGTTTTTCTAAAGGAGCTTCTGGGATTGCCTCCAAACCGAGAGGTTGAGTTTAGAATCGACTTGCTGCCTGGAATGGCACCAGTGTCCATCGCATTGTATAGGATGGCACCGAGGAGTTAAAAGCACAAATTCAGGAGTTTTTGGATAGGGGCTTTATTAGGCCAAGCGTGTCTCCATGGGGAGCACCGGTGCTATTCGTGAAAAAGAAGGATGGGACGATGCGGATGTGTACCGATTATCGGTAGTTGAACAAACTGACAATTAAGAATAAGTACCCACTGCCAAGGATTGACGATCTATTGGACCAACTTAAAATAGCTTCTGTATTTTCCAAGATCGACCTTCGATCTGGATATCATCAGTTAAGGGTCAAAGAGGCAGATATTCATAAGACAGCATTTAAGACTCGGTATGGACATTACAAGTTCTTGGTTATGCCATTTGGACTGACAAATGCTCCTGCAGCATTTATGGATCTGATGAATCGTGTATTCCAACCATCCTTAGATCGATTCGTAGTCGTCTTTATTGACGATATTCTGATATATTCTGAAACGAAAGCGAAACATGATGAGCATCTCTGTATTGTGCTGCAAGTATTAAGGGAGAAGGAACTCTATGCAAAGTTTAGCAAATGTGAATTTTGGTTGAGGGAGGTAACCATCTTAGGACATGTTGTCTCTACTGAGGGGATCAAGGTAGACCCTTGAAAGATTGAAGCGATTTTGGAATGGAAGCCACCTAGGTCGATGTCAAAAATTCAGAGTTTCCTAGGGTTGGCAAGATACTACAGAAGGTTTGTGGAAGGTTTTTCTGTGATGGCAGCGCCTTTGACAAAACTCATCAGGAAAGGAGTACCGTTTGTTTGGGCTGAGAAGAAGTAGGAAGCTTTTGAGAAGTTGAAGAAAGTTACACTAAAGCACTGTATTAATTCAGCCGGATTAGGAAGGATTTTACGATTATCTGATGATACATCACATGTAGGTTTGGGTTGCGTGTTGATGCAAGAGGGTAAGGTGGTTGCTTACATCACTCTGACTTAAGCCTCACGAAAGAAACTATCCAACCCACGATTTGGAGTTGGTAGCAGTAATCTTTACACTTAAGATTTGGAGACACTACTCGTACGGAGAAAGTGTGTTATTTACACAGACCATAAGAGTCTGACTCAAAAGGAACTGAACCATAGGCAAAGGAGATGGATAGAGTTGCTTAAGGATTATGATTGTTCGATTGAGTACCACCCAGGCAAGGCTAATGTAGTAGCCGATGCTCTAAGTCATAGAGCTGTATCTGATCTGAGAGCAATGTTTGCTCGTTTGAGTCTGTATGATGATGGGAGTCTATTGGCTAAGTTGCAAGTAAGGCCAACTTGGGTGGATCAGATTAAGGAAAAGCAGTTGAAGGATGAGTCTTTGTTTGCTCGTTTCCAGCAAGTCAAGAAAGGGGAAACCTCTGAGTTTGGGTTGAATAGTGAAGGGGTTCTGTGTTTCCGAGGAAGAATTTATGCTCTGAAGGACTCTGACTTGAGGTAGACAATATTGAAGGAAGCTCATGCAGGACTTTGTGCTATGCATCCTGGAGGGAATAAGTTGTATCACGACTTGCGCGAATTGTATTGGTGGCACAAATTGAAACAAAAATAATGTGAGTTTGTGGGAAAATGTTTGACATGCCAGCAAGTGAAAGCTGAGCATCAACTACCTTCTAGACTTTTGCAACCAGTAAAGATACCACTTTGGAATTGGGAGAGGGTAACCATGGATTTTGTAAGTGGGTTACCCTTGACGCCATCAAAGAAGGACTCGGTTTGGGTGCTTGTGGATAGGTTGACCAAATTGGCCCATTTATAACTATCCGCATACCGATTATTCACTTCAAAAGTTAGCTAAGTTATATATGGTGGATATCGTGCGACTTCATGGTGTTCGATTTCAATTATTTACGCCAGGATCCTAGATTCACATCTCGATTTTGGCAAAAGTTACATGAGGCGTTGGGGACGCGATTGAACTTTAGTACGGCTTTCTATCCCCAGACTGATGTTCAGTCAGAAAGGGTTATTCAAATTCTGGAGGACATGTTGAGGGGATGCGTTATTGACTTCCGAGGTAGTTGGGAGGACCACTTGCCATTGGCAGAGTTTGCGTATAACAACAGTTATCAGGCGAGCATTCGAATGGCACCGTATGAAGCGCTATATGGACGAAGGTGTCATACCCCTAGTTGTTGGACCGAATTGGGAGAACGACAGGTTCTTGGACCAGAGTTGGTAGCTAATACTAAAGATAAGGTCAAAGTAATTAGAGATCGGTTAAAAGAAGCATCTGATAGGAAAAGTCTTATGCAAATTTGAAGCGTAAGGAGATTGAGTACTCAGTAGGGGATATGGTCTTCTTGAAGGTTTCTCCTTGGAAGAAGATATTAAGGTTTGGTAAGAAGGGCAAGTTGAGTCCGCGGTTCATTGGGCCTTATCAGGTTTTAAAACGAGTAGGACCAATGGCATATCAATTGGAATTACCTTCAGAGTTAGACGGGATTCACGATGTTTTTCACATTTCCATGTTAATGCATTATCGTTCTGACCCTACTCATGTCGTGCCGGTTGCAGAAATTGAGGTGCAAACTGATTTGACTTTTGAGGAGGAGCTGGTGCAGATATTGGACTAAGAGGTTAAGGTTCTGAGAAGGAAATCTGTTCCATTAGTTAAGGTGCTTTGGCGTAATCATGGTAGAGAGGAAGCTACTTGGGAGCCAGAAGAGGCGATGTGTCAACAATACCCTCATTTGTTCGGATCAAGTAAATTTCGAGGACGAAATTTCTTTAAGGAGGGTAGAGTTGTAACACCCTAATTTTTGAGATTTTCGGGATTTCTGTGATTTTCAAAAAATTTTAGGATTTCTGTGTTCTGACTACTTGGCGTAGGTCTAATTATGTTAGTGGGCCTCTAGAAGGCCCAAGTTTAAATTAAAATCCGGTAATTTTAACTAATTTTAATTTTACAAGAAAAAGGGGTTCTGGCAAGTTGGGCTTTTAAATTTTAATGGGCAAACTAAGCCACAAGGAAGCATGTGGCAAGGTGGCATGTGACTCCACTTGGGAGCTTTAAAGGTGACGTGTGGATGACTAAGGGGAACTAAGGTTCAAGTCACAGTGAGAGCATATTAAAGGAATTATTTTTATGAGTAGGAATGGTAAGTGATGGAACTCAAGTGAAAGTCTGTCAGGAGGAGTTTGAGCTGCTCAGGAGATTCAGTAAGGAGGGGATAAGGGAGAAGATTTAGGAGCTAATTAGGGAGTGCAGTGTTGGCTGAATGGTGGACACTTGAGGAGCAAGAGTTGGCCGGCCAAGGGTTTCTGTAGAGGGAAAATTCGGCTAGGGCTACTAAGAGTTGTTAATTTCAGCATTTGGAAGTGTTGTGCCGTTTCCTGACCATTCTTCCTCTTCTTCTTTTATTTTCTTTTCTCTTCATCTACTTTCTCTTCTTCTTTTCCTCCATAGCCGAATCCTTCTACTATTCTACTCATCTCCACTTTCTTATCATTTATTCCTAAGCCTTGTACACAAAAGCTAAAATACCGAAAGCCTATATTTCTTCTGTGCCGATTTTTTCTAGTCGAACCCTTTGATTCTTCTCCATCTTTTGGCTGATTCTTTCTTCTTCTAAACCCTAAAGTTCTGTCAAAAAAGCCACTACAAAACCCTCATACCTCATCTTTTTATTTATTGTTTCAAAAAGCCGAAAACCCTATAGGCTTAGGGGCATAGCCGAATCTTTAGACCATTAAAAGCTCAATTTCTACTAACATTTGAGGGGTTAGATCTGCATCAGTATCGAGTATAAACTAAGTGGAACCGTTGGCTGAAGGGACCGGTGGTAAGTTTTCGAACCTATTCTTTATTTGGGGTTTTAGAAAAGTCAAAATCCCTAAAGGTTTAGAGAGGCTATCGATTGGGCTCTATGGTTTTAAGGGTTGTGACAACTATTTTATTATGATGATAGTGAGATTCAGAGGCTACTGATCGGAGGCTTGGACAAGGGGAAACGACTGGATCTAAACCTAGTCGCTAGATTCAGAAAAGGTAGGATTTCTAGTGGCCAAAGTGTTAATGGCTGACTTTTAGGTAAGGAGTTTTCTATACAAGCTATTATGGATTCATAGTTGACATATTAGTAACTGACTGTAGGCAACTTGTGCGTGGAACTTGTCAGCGTTTCGTCACAAACAGGTGTGTAACTGACACACTCTCATAGACTAGATCGGTAAAAATTGAAAAGTCGAAATGTCAGAAAATCGGTATTTCATGAACTTGCGAGTGTGTGAATGCTCGTAAGATAATTGGATTAACATATTCGGTAATCTGAAGTGATAAGACTTCAGTACGCGCGATTTCGTGCATTTCGATATTTTGGGCTTAATGGGCCAAAATCGGGGTAATGGGCCAACGGGCCCAATTTGGAAGAACACTCGGTAAGTGTTTCTGTTAGTGCGTAAATGGTAGAAATATGCATGAATGTTAGTGCGTAAATGGTAGAAATATGTTAAATTATTAGAATAGCCCTAAGTATGGAAAATTACTGTTATACTCTAGGTGCAAAATGACCATTATACCCCTAGGGTTAATTTTGACTGAAAAGCATGATGATCTGATTCTGTTTGATATATGCCATGATTGTATATCTGTTGCATGGGGACATGGGTTATATTTATGGAGGAAGCGTCTTGGTGGCTATGCCACAATTATTTGATCTGGTGGCTCTGCCACATTTATCTGTTCTGGTGGCTCTGCCACGATTATCTGTATTTGGTGACTCTGTCACATTATCTGTTTCTGGCAGCCATGCTGCAAAATCTGTGGCGTGTAGCAGTTGGGTGGGTCGAGTAGTCTCCCCACATGGTGTAGGGTTGGACGGGGGTGTATATGGTTGGATATGGGTTGGGTTTATGCATTATCATCGAATATCCGCTTACTATGTATGCTGCTATGGGCCTATGGGCTTCATTCAAATGCTGCATTACAGGCTAAGGCCAAATTAATCTATTTCTGTGGTTGAGTTGATTTAGACTATGGTTGGGTTATTTTACACACTGAGTTTCCCCAAACTCATCCCTTATTTCCATCCATGTAGGTAATCCCTAACCATAGTGGGCTTGGTGCTGTGAGGGATTCGGAATGGCCACACGTTCTGCAAATTTCGGTTTTCTTCTGGTGAATTAGACAGATTTCCTTTTTCTTAAATGTTTTTGGGTTTTAAGTTGTAATAAGGCCTCTCTAATTATTTTTATGGTTTTGATAGATTTTGCTAGAATAGATGTGTTATTATTTTTAACTGTTGAAATTGAGTAACTTTAGGGCACGTTTTTAAAAACAGTAATTGATTTCAAAATATCACGACAACAAAGCAAAACTTCCGCAACGAAAACGTTTTCCAAAATTAATCACTTTTCCTAAAATGGACTTAATCGAATTAGTTTTCTAAGAATATACACTAAGTTAAGTTGTGGCAATGGTGGTGTGCATGTCTAGGATTGGATCTGAAGGGAGCTTGGTACTTAAGCAGTCCGATGGACTCACCTTCACTTTTTCTGTTTCCTACCTGGTGCACAGCTTCCATTCACTTTAACCTATAATGAGGTTATACTAAGTAAGTTTTTGTATTCTAGATCAAAAGTGTTTTTAACGCTTTAAGGTGACACGTCAGATCTGGTCATAACGTCTAGGCCGGGTTTGGGGTGTTACATAAAAGCCCTCAAACTTGCCTTTTTTTGAATAAAACTTAGCTAGGGCTCGGCAGGGACACGCTTGTGTGCGATTACTTCAGGTCGTGGTCAAGGCTGAGAGATCAACACGCCCATGCTGATGTTGTTTTAAGCCGTGGTCGAGCCTGTTAGAATGGTGCGGGCGTGGGTTCTGCCCGTGTGAGGAAGTCCAGGCCATGTTGTTTTCCCACGTCGGCCCATTTTCTCTGTTTTTGGCCCTTTTCTTATTCTTTTCACTCTCCTATGCTCACCTAAGTATAAAACATGAAATTACAAGATTAGGAGCATCAAATTCACCAAATCTAAGGAGAAATCATTCATAAATGTGTTAAGTATGGGATAAAAATATGTATAAATTATGGTTTATCACCCACGTTTTATGCGTTCGGATCACCACACGAGCGAGCGCATGCTCGTATAGCGTCTATGGACATGATTTTCGGCTTTTGCCATTGAACAGTTATTGCAGTGTGATTACACACCTATTAGGATTCTAGGTACGCAACCCCTCTTAGATGAACTGCACCTTACTGCTCCGAAACGGACGTAGTCTACAACTCCAAAAGTAAATCTCGTTCATTACAATTAGTAACAAATGACTTACCACTCTGATTCACGTAAAGCAGAACCAATAGTTTTAAGAAAAGAAAAATCGGTAGAAGGGGGAGAATTGATCAGAAAATATTTGACCAAAGGAGGATCGATTGAATGTGGGGGAAGATACAGTATGCGGCCAAGGTACAAAAGGTCAGAATTGAGGGGGTTGAGAAAGAAAATAAGAAGAATCAATGAATACTTGCCAACCGAAACAAAAATAATGGAGGGGAGTTGATGAGGTATTCGGCCTAAAAGAAAAGAGAAGAAAAGGGAAAGGGAAAGAAAAAGCAAAACCGAAGGAATGCAAAAGGAGAAAAAAAATACCTGAATGGTCACACTCAGAATTTAGCTACCAAAAACCCCAAGCAATAAACGGCCTCCCAACACCGAAAGTGCAAAAATCCAAAAGAAACACACTAGATAGCAACCAAATGAAACAAAGAAACCTACAACACCCCCTAAACCGAATTCCCTTGAGTACCTAGAGTCCCCATACGACACTAACACTCTCCCTTCATCACATCTCCTTGATTTCCTCCTAAAACCTCTCCACCACATCCTCAAATTGATCACTATCCAAATCCCCCTTTTTCCTCCTAAATTTCAGCTACATGATCCCTACTCCACTCAGACACCCCAACTGTCCAAGCAATAGAGTCCCACTGCCATACAACCAAACACTCAGCCATTTGCAAAATAAAACACACTTGCATGCAGCAAGACTAGAACCCCAGTCTCTTAGCAACAGTAACACGCCACTATCCCCTAAACCAGTAGGATTTTTATGACTCGATTTCCCCGTAATTATTTAAGAACCCACCATCTAGCAGTAAGGGTTTTATTCAGTAAAAACCAAAAATTTTGTTAAAGCCAAGGTTTGAACCTCGGACTTCTCACACTTTTCAAGACCCTTAACCATTAAAGCAAGCAAGCCAATATGCAACATAACACACAAATTTAGTCACTAAATATTTGGAGCGCTACAAATACACCCAAAAGGCACCTCAATCACAATAATTAGACATGTATAACCATATGCACAATTTGGCCAAAAGTTAAACTAACTTATTACTAAGTTTATATTAAAACTTACCACTTTGTTTACCTCTCAAATTTCACACCAAAGTACCAAATATACCATTTAACATCTAGCACTAATAGCCTATATGTCATTTATAACAAGTATACCAAATCACCACATACAAACATATCACAAGACCATTTATAACATGCATTTTTAACTACTATTCCATCTTCAATCATTCAAGCATCATGAGCCAAGATATCAACCATTTTAAGACCAAATATATACATGCCAAAATTAGTACCATTTCATCAACCAAAATAACATAAACACAAGCTAAAACAAATGGATACATTGTTAAACAAAATACCTATACATGCCATTATAACCAAAACTAGAAACAACAAAATCTATCGATTTAGTCGATGGATAGTGTGATATAACTTTGACAAGCTTCCAACTCAAATAAGTTTCTGATTCACTATAAAACATGGAAAATAACACAGAGTAATCATAAATGCTTAGTAAGTTTGCATAATGTAAAACTCAACTTACCATTTCATCACATAATAAGTAAGTTAAACATGGCATAATCTAACCACAACTTAGCTAAAGCCTAAGCATTTACACCAAACATGTTAGCTATATAAGCATATAACATAAGTAGTTAATCATGGGTAATCACAATATTTAATCATGTATCATATGCATATATCATCCATCTCAACTTTCATTATACCATGTATCACCAATTCAATGTAATTCACATGAGTTCATGTCTTATTTCATATCAAACTCTTATCATTCTCTTTCAAATCATGCCCATTGAACTATTTACAATACCGTTGGATACCCTGGATAGCTCACACATAGTGTTCTAGCTCATATAACTATAATCCATCAATTCCTATACATGTATGCTCTCACGAGCTGTAAGTCAGAATACTCACACGAGCTATGAATTAGAATGCTCACATGAGCGGTGAAAATGGGCCTGCTCACACAAGTTTTGGGTCAAAACCTAGCTACATGATGCTACTCGCATGAATTATGGAGTATCCACAACACATTCCAGACCTCAACCATTGGTAGTACATTCAAGACCAGCACCCGAATCATGTGAACCCTAATGACATGTCATTAGTATCCTGTGAATTCCTAAGGTTCAAACGAGAGTCAGTAGTCAAAATAACATCATTGGATATGCAATTGAAATATATAGCAGTCGACAATACATGTATAATTCAATACAGGCACACAAATACAATGTAATTACACAAACTTACCTTAACGATTAAACGTGGATACGGAGGCGACTTGTAACACCCTAAATTTTGGGCCTAAAAGTAATGGGCCTTGAGTTTGGAATCGGTTAGAAGGTAGCTTAAATAACTTAAATGTGTTTAAATATTTTATAATTACATGTTTAGTTTAAATGTTAAGTGATTTAGGAAGGGTTGGTAGTGTGAAAAAAGTCCTGGGTTCGATCCAGAGCTTTAGCAAAATTTTGTATTTTTTCTAAAGGACCCTGAGCATTAGGTGGAAGGCTTATTAAGAAGGCCTGGTAAAATATGACACAAGGAAATGCTTGGCTTAGTGGCAAAAGGTGTTGGTAGCAAGTAAGAAGTCCAGGGTTCAAGTTCTGGCCTTGGCGAAAGACTTTATAATTAATTGAGGAGGAGAAATGACACAAATAAGGTAGGTGCCATGATGGCAAGGGACGTATAGCACAGCCAAGAGATTGGGGGTTCGAATCTGAATGGTAGCAAATATTTTTAGGATAACCTAGTTGCGGGTTAATAGGCCTTGAAAATAGTTAGGGATGGATTATGGCATAAGAGCGCCTGGGGGCAGTGGCGAGAAGCATGCTATGGATCTGAGAGGTTGCAAGTTCGAATTGCTGGCCTAGCAAAGTTTTAAATTTTTATTCTTTAAGGAAATTGAGGCTTAGGCTTATAAGCCTTATAGTTAATTGTGACTGAATGGTAGCACAGGATAAGTGGCGGTGCAGTGGCCAGCAGCGTGTTGGGAAGTTGGAGGGCTAGAGTTTGAGTGGTTTCATGCGCAAAAGGGAATTTAATTTTGCTGCTCAACGCAAGGAAAGATTGCCATTTTGGTGGAAGCAATTTGAATGCAATTCAAATTGGAATTGTTGGCTAAAATCAAGGTTACGGTGGAGATAAGGATGAGGATTAAGTGTGGATATGATGGTGATAAAATTGGAAAAATTGAAGGGAATTTAACTTGATGAGTTTAAGTCGATTTGGGAGTGTAGGTTTGTATTTTTATTTTATTTTATTTTATTTATATATATGTGTGTCGTATGGGCAAGTAAGGGCATTTGTTGTTTTTCTGTGCTTCAGTCGCATATTCTTGGGGGAAATTTCTTCCAACCTCTTGACTCTTTTGTTTTGTTTTTTTACAAATACCTGAGTAATCTCAAACCCTTCATCTTCTCTTTTCTTTAAGCCAAACACTTGATCTTTTCTTCCCTATTTTAATTGAATCAACCTCTTCCCTTTTTAACTTAGCCTATTACTTCTTTTTCATTTAAAAGCTGATTCATACACTTTGGGGGTTTGATTTCTTATTGGAAGCGATCTCGTGATCGGTAAGTGAATTAGATCTTCTTTTGCTTTTGTTAAATATTTCTAAGTTCTTTCATTTCTACACTCTTAAAAGCCAATTTTTCTTTATCCTTTCCAATACCATTACTTTCGTTTACCTATGGTTTCTCCATTTATTTCTCATTCCCCCTCTCATTCAAGAATGTGATCACTGGCTAAGTATTAGTTGATGGAAAAAGGGGGTTCTAGCATAGAGGTTGGGATAAAGGCTCCCAAGTTTAAGCGACGTAAGGTGTCAGTCGTTCGGGACTTTTCGCCTGGATGTGGAAGGGGGACTACGTTACATTTCGAGTTACATAGGCAGATCGCAGCCGATCAATCTAGTTAAGGTTCTGGCGATTATGAATTCTTAGTACTCCAGATGATAAGGTGTGCACTTCTACCCTATGATAGCTTAATATAAAGCCGAAGGTATGTACATACACTACACATACGTTAGATCGGCAAATCCTGAAATGCTAAAAAGTCAAAATACTGAAAAGCTGAAAGTCTGGCTATGATAATCTTGCAACTGCGCGAACACTCGTAAGGGGGAAATCGATAAGTTATCAGAGGCCCCATAAGTGATCTCATGGATCTGGGTCGTACTTAGGCCAACTGGGCCAGAATGGGCTAAATGGGCCCGACAGGCCGTGGGCCTAAAATAAGCGAATTTGTTGATTTGGTCATAAGTGATGAACTAGTCATGCTGGTTACATGGCTTGGAATTGATTCGGGCTAGATGGGCCATATGAATGTGATTTGGGCCTAATGGGCCATATAAATGAGATTGGGCCTAGTGGGACATATGCATGTATGTAGACTTGTCTGGGCTTTATAAGGGGCTTTGGGCCTAGTATCTAATAACTGCTTAAACAGGCAAAAAACTTAAATAGTTAAGTAATCGCGACCGTGGACAAGTCATAAGGTTAAGGTGTGGCAATCGGTATATGCATGTCTCGGATTGGATCTAGGGAGAGCTTGGTACTTAAGCGGTCTTAATGACTCATCTCTTCTTCTCTGGTATCCTACCTGGTGCATAGTATCTATTCACTTTAGCCAACGGGGACTTGTTAACGGGCCAAGGTAAGTAATTAGACCCATAATGATGAGAAATGACCAAAATTCCCTAAGTGCGATAATGACTAAAATACCCCTATGTGTTGAATGAAAGATTTATGGATGTTACATGTATACCTGCTACATTCATATGATATTCTGTTTAGGTTGCATATGGGTTGGGAATTATGGAATGGAGGAAGTATATGAGGATCGCATGGTTGCTTGACAATCGTGGATCCGCCGATGTCTATTAAGCCTAATATTTGTTTAGCAGCTTGCTGCAATGAAGGTAATACCGCAACTAGGCTACCAATGATGTGTATTGGATGGGTGGGTCGATATTTATATCCTCACATGATGTGTACCGGGGGACAGAGTTGGTGTGTATCAGTTGGATTATTGGGGTGGGTTGCACAGCATTGCATGTATTATATTATTATGATATTATTGTGATATGGGCTTCGGCCCAACTAAGGCTAATATAGGCTAAGGCCCAAAGGCCACCGTCATTAAATTGGGCTCAGGCCCCAAAATGACTGATGATTGCTTTATACTCGTTGAGGGTGGTACACACTGAGTTTTCGAAACTCACCCCCCTCCTTTTAAATTTTTCAGATGGTCCTCAGTAGGCGGTTCGACGGATTGAGGGACTCGGAGGTGGCCAACTAGCAAAAAGTTTAGACTTAGTCTTTTATTTAATTTTTAAATTTTTAATTTTTTTAATTGGGTTGTAATAAGGCCTTTCCTCTGGTTATTATTTCAAATTAGGTTTATTATTATTTTTATACTTTATATTTATTAGAAGTAGAACATGGTTTTCCTAAGCCATAACTATTTTCAAATACTACATTTCCGCAACTCAATCTTTAAATGACAAGTTTTCATAGATCACCTATTTTAAAAAAAGCTTCCACAACTGAAAAGAGATTTTACAAAGTAATTATTATCATACAAGAAGGAATTATTATTTTTAAATATACCTCGCTTTGAAACCAACAAATACAAGCTGAGATTTTACTCAAGGTTTTTATTTTAAAGAAGGGTTTTCAATGAAAACAAGGTTTTCGAAAAACACTTCAATGTGACACACCAGATTCAGCCATAATGTCTGGGCCGAGTTTGAGGTGTTACATTTAGTGGTATCAGAGCCAGGTTCAAAACTCAGGCTGTGAAATGGGCTTTGTTTTTGGGCTTTTAAAATTGTTTACAAATGATAATTCTATTGTGTGGCACACCGGGTCTCCGACGTCAAGCCAAGTAAGTTCTCTTACTACTGAATTATGTTGAACTGTTATACTGCAATATGTCTTAAGCTATTAATTGTTTATTTTGAATAGGCTTTTCCTTAGATATCATATTGTATTAAAACACTTGAATCTGAATTTGATAGTTATTTTGTTTGTGTTTGAAAATGTTTGCGATAGGTGGATGTTTTAGATTATTAGGATCAGAGTGCGCAGCGGTAGCATAGTGGGATAGTTGATACATGACTACCCTATTATTTAAAAATTTCGAGGACGAAATTTTTTTTTAGGAAGGGTGAATTGTAACACCCTGAATTTTGGGCCTAGAAGTAATGGGCCTTGAGTTTGGGATCAGTTAGAAGGCGGCTTAAATAACTTAAATGTGTTTAAATATTTTATAATTGCATGTTTCATTTAATTGTTAAGTGATTTAGGAAGGGTTGGTAGTGTGGAAAAAGTCCTGGGTTCGATCCAGGGCTTTAGCAAAATTTTGCATTTTTTCTAAAAGACCCTAAGCATTAGGTGGAAGGCTTATTAAGAATGCCTGGTAAAATCTGACACAAGGAAACGCTTGGCCTAGTGGAAAAAGGCGTTGGTAGTAAGTAGGAAGTCCAGGGTTCAAGTCCTGGCCTTGGCGAAAATTGTGGTGGTTTTTTTTAAACAACTTAGAGGTCGGCAGAAAGACTTTATAATTAATTGGAGAGGAGAAACGACACAAATAAGGTAGGTGCCATGGTGGCAGGGGACGTATAGCGCAACCAAGAGATTAGGGGTTTAAATCTGAATGGTAGCAAATATTTTTAGGATACACTGGTTACGGGTTAATAGGCCTTAAAAATAGTTAGGGATGAATTATGGCACAAGAGTGCCTGGGGGATAGTGGTGAGAAGCATGCTATGGATCTGAGAGGTTGCAGGTTCAAATCCCAGGCCTGGTAAAGTTTTAAATTTTTCTTCTTTAAGGAAACTGAGGCTTAGGCATATAAGACTTATAATGGATGCAGAAGATAGGTGGCGGTGCAGTGGCTAGCTGCGTGTTAGGAAGTTGGAGGGCTGGAGTTCGAGTGGTTTCATGCACAAAAGGGAATTCAATTTTGCTGCTCAATGCAAGGAAGGATTTCCATTTTGGTGGAAGCAATTTGAATGCAATTCAAATTGGAATTATTGGCTAAAATCAAGGTTACGGTGGAGAAAAGGATGAGGATTAAGTGTGGATATGATGGTGATAAAATTGGAGAAATTGAAGGGAATTTAACTTGACGAGTTTAAGTCAATTTTCGTTTGGACTTTTACAATTCTCCCCCTTAGGGATTTTCGTCCCCAAAAATCTTACCGTTAAACAGATTATGTTATTGCTGTTTCATTACATCCTCAGGCTCCCATGTAGCCTCTTCTACTCCGTGTCTATGCCACAGCACTTTGACTAACATAATTCTCTTATTCTCACGAGACAAAATACGAATCGACTTTTCTTCATAAGTAATATCAGACTGGAGTTCAATTTCAGATGGAGAAATTACATGCGAAGGATCAGATCTGTATCGTCGAAGCATCGATACGTGAAATACATTATGAATCTTTTCTAACTCAGATGGTAGCCTCAATCTATAAGCAATTGGCCCAACTCGCTCAATGATTTCATACGGTCCGATAAACCTCGGACTCAATTTGCCCTTTTTACCAAATCAGAACGTTTTCTTCCATGGAAATACTTTTGAAAAACACTTTATCACCGATCTCATATTCGATATCCTTTCATTTTAAATCTGCATAAGACTTCTGACGACCAGAGGCAGCTTTCAGGCTATCTCGGATTATTTTCACTTTCTGTTTGTTTTTTTATCAGATCTATGCCGTAAATCTTATTCTCACTAAGGTCAGACCAGTATAACGAAGTTCTACACTTTCTACCGTATAAGGCTTCATACAATGCCATTTTAATGCTCGATTGAAAACTATTATTATAAGCGAATTCAGTCAAAGTTAGATATTTTTCCCATGTACCTTCGAACTTAAGAATGCAACATCTCAAATATCCTCGAGTATCTGAATAATCTGTTCAGATTGACCATCTGTTTGCGGATGAAAAGCAGTGTTGAAATGCAATTTAGTACCTAGAGCATCTTGTAATTTCCTCTAGAATCACGATGTAAATCTCGTGTCTCTGTCTGATACTATCGACAATGGCACACCATGCAACCTTACGATATCAGAAATGTATAACTCAGCTAGTTTATCGAGTGAATAATCATATCGAATCAGAATAAAATGAGCTAATTTTGTCAACCGATCAACTACAACCCAAATTGCATCTTTCTTTCACGGAGACAGAGGCAAACCCTAGACAAAATCCATGGTCACTCGATCCCATTTCAATTCCGGAATCATAATCAGTTGCAACAGACCAGATGGCACCTGATGCTCAGCTTTAACTTGCTGACAGATTAAACATTTAGAAACAAAATTAGAAATATCTCTTTTCATTCTCGGCCACCAGTATAGTTGTTTCAAGTCGTTATACATTTTCGTACTCCCCGAA
Organism: Gossypium anomalum; assembly: GCA_025698475.1. Lineage (NCBI taxonomy): Eukaryota > Viridiplantae > Streptophyta > Magnoliopsida > Malvales > Malvaceae > Gossypium > Gossypium anomalum. Next base: position 24,010,138 of record CM046962.1, on the reverse strand, counting down.
TGTATAGAAATAAATAAGTTATAGAAATAAATTAGAAATAAATTGTGACCTAATGGTTCTACTTGAATTACATATTGAAATAAATAAGTAGTGCATTGACTTGTAGCCGAATGGTTATAGAAATCATATGGGATAGCAAAACGGAATTGTGTTATTTGTATGTGGCTATAGAACCGAAAGTGTAATGATTGATAAGCATGTTGTGCTTGTTTTCAAATAATGTAAATGAAATGTTAATGATTATGATGTATATATATATTGTGCATGATAATTAAGGAATATATCCGGGTTAAGTCCCGAAGGCATTCGTGCTGGTTGTTATAACCGGGTTAAGTCCCGAAGGCATTCGTGCTGGTTGTTATAACCGAGTTAAGTCCCAAAGGCATTCTTGCTGGTTGTTATAACCGGGCCAAGTTTCGAAGGCATTTATGTTTGGAAAGGTGCGATCCTATTGTAATAATTCCGATTAATGTGCTCACAATCCCTAAGATGAACATGTATGTATCGTATATACATTGGAAAATTTGATCCAGTATAAGTTGTGATTATGTAATCGAATAGTGCTCTCCCGGCCATTTCTTAGGGTTGTATGAAGTCTATAGCTTACTCGAGTTACATGAAATTTGATTCAAGTGAAATTTAGTTAAGTTTGACTTTGAGCGTGTAACTATATTTGATAGAAGTGTGAAGTAAAACGAATATGTGATTTTGTGTATGTGTATTTATTTAGCCTTATGAATGCTATGTTTTAGTTTCAAATGATTTCCTTACTTATAATCTTACTAAGCATCGAAATGCTTACTCTGTTGCTTTAATTCTCTATTTTATAGATTTTGTTCGTTAGCTATTAGACTCGGGAGTTTCAAAGTCAGAGTCGTCCACACTATCTAAGCCCTTTCAGTACTCTTGTAATTGAACTTTGATAATGGCATGTATAGGGTTGACTTTTAATGTTAATTAAGTATCTTTTTGGTAATGTATATATGTATAGCCATGCAAAAATGGCTTGTTAAGTTATTGTATGTATTCCATATAGCTAATGTGTATGTGGGGTTGATATTTGATTAATGCTTTAAATGTTTTGATGTGAATTGAACTTAGGAATTATTGGAATATTGTTAAATGAAATTTCGTGCTTGTTTTGTAATACTCCTTAATCCCTCTGGTGACGGGTACGGGTTAGGGGTGTTACATGTCTACTAAACTGAACTAGATTCACGGAAGTCATAACAAGAATTTAAGAAGGATTAACTGGGGGTGGAGGTTATTGTACAGCTGGATTGGTTCTAATATACTGAGCGAACCAATCATTCATCATCTGATAGAAAGCTTGCTTAGCCTCACTATCACGGCTACTCGTAGCCGATCAAGAATCATCTTGCACCATCGCTTGCACGGGAGCAGGCGCATTACTTTCAACATCATCAGTTACGGCTCTATTGGGATCCATTAATATATATAAAAGCACATTTTAATGTCAGGATTCATCACACTATCGCAGTTTCAGATATATGGCATGTATAGCTAGACTCACACACGCTATGGTAGTCCTAGAATCGACTAAACCATAGCTCTGATACCAGTAATATGTAACACCCCTATCCCGTAACCATTGCCGGAATAGGTCAGGGGCATCACCAGATAGACAGAATATTTCATAACAATATAGAATCACAGATATTATATAACATTGATACATAGACATTCATCCACAATTCATCCAATAAGGTGGTCTACGAGACCTACAACATACATTTAAGAAAGGTCAGGACTAAATCGAACACATTCAGAATTTTCAGAACTTATCCAAATCTTTCAAAACTGTTAAAGTCACACACCCGTATGACTAGGCCGTGTGACACACACGGGCACCAGACATAACCATGTGATCCAACTGTGCCAAAAAGAGTTCCTATACTGACTTTTTCACATGGCCAACAGATACGGCCGTGTGCCATGACCGTGTGATACTTAGCTAGCTACTGACTTAAGCCCACGGCCATAAGGCATGCCCGTGTTCCCTGACCGTGTGGCACAATGTAGGCTTGGTTTAAGCCAATTTTCCATCCCTTTTAGGTCCAATCCTACAAGAAATAATATACAACATTCATACCAAATTTTCAACCAATTTCATGCTTAAAGATGACCAATTTACATTAGAACATAGCACCTTGCAAACATACACCAAAACTATGCACAAACTTATCATTTGCTAGCCAATTCACATGGCATAACATATATACATATCAAGCTTACATTCTTAAACCTTCTAGCCTATACATGCCATACTTATAAATATGTACACTTCCAAAAGTACCAAAATAAGTTTGATAGGGTGGTGACAATCCTCGACTATCCCGAGCCTTCAGTAGCTACGATAACTATAAAACAGACATAAATCACATAGAGTAAGCTACAAAGAGCTTAGTAAGTCAAAAACAATTACCCAATCTAATATAGCATATAAGTAAAAGTTAATAGCCAAAATTCAAAACTGTCTCATAGAATACTTCATTACTTTACAAAAATCAAGTCTTTTATATTCAGAAATCTAGTACGATACAAACGTACCTGTATGAATTATACATTTCATAAATTGATTTCCATATCTCATACTTCATCATCAGACAATTCAGAAATGGAATATATGTTCATAACTAGGTACAATGCCGACATCCTAGACGTGGTCTTACATGTAATTCAATATTGAGGCCTCTGTCCCAGATAGGGTCTTACACGAAATCTCAAATTGAAGCCTGTGTCCCAGACACGGTCTTACACGATATCTCAGATTAATGTCAACATTCTTTTAGGAACATACAGAGCTTTTCAGACACCAAAATGTTATCGGAGTTTATTCATCAGGCTCTCAAGGCCGTCCAAAATAGATCACAGTTTATATATACATAGAATTTAGTCAATTTAACACGTAGTTGTAGTTCGACTTACCTCGTACGGATTTCGGACGCAAACGAGTCGACTATTCAACTACTTTGGACTTCCCTCGGTCCAAGTCCATTTTCTTTGTTCTTGATCTATTACAATTCAAGTTCAACCATTCAACCATTCATTTCATTCAAAATAATCCATGAACACATATTTAGGGCACTTTGCATTTTAGCCCTTACATTTTCACACTTTGACAATTTAGTCCATTTTCACAAAATTACAAATATGCAAAATTCACCAGGACTATAAATTAGAAGAATATACATGGCTTCCATAAAAGTCCAAATAACACATTTAATTTACAATTTAGTCCCTCAAAACTCATTTTCACAATTTAGCCCAAATAGCTCTATTTCATCAAAATTCAAAGACAAAACTTATAAATCATTTTTCAAGCCTTCATAATTCATCCAAAAGCATCACAAAACTTATGATATCAACAATGGCATTTCATGAAATCTTTAACAGAAATAGAAATTCAGACATGGGTTTTGAAGAACACGAAGCAATGATCACAGAAACGTAAAAATTATCAAAAACCGAACAAAATGGACTAACCTATGCAATGGCCGAATGCTTTGAAGCTTTAATGGCTTCTTCTTTATCTAATTTTCAGCTAAACAAGGTGATAATAAGGCCAACTTTTGTTTTGTTTTTATTTTAATTAACATTATTTCACCTTTTACCATTTTGCCTATGGCATATATCATTAAATTTCTACCAACTAATGTCCATCATTGTCCACCATTAATATAAATGGTAAATTTAACATGCAAGGACCCTTTTTGTAAAAGCCAAGGCCAATTAACCCCATTAACAAATAGCATGCAACTTTTACATTTTACGCGATTAAGTCCTTTTTCATAATTAAGCACAGAAATAGACAAATTAAATCACAGAAATTTCATATATTGAAATTCACATATCACAGACATAGAAAATAATATTAAAATATTTTTTATACTCAGATTTGTGGTCCTGAAATCACTATTCCGACCAGGGTCTAAACCAAACTGTTACAGAGGCTCCCAAGTTTAAGCGACGTAAGGTGTCAGCCGTTTGGGACTTTTCGCCTGGATGTGGAAGGGGGACTACGTCAGATTTTGAGTTACATAGGCAAATCGTAGCCAATCAATCTAGTCAAGGTTCTGGCGATTATGAATACTTAGTACTCCAGGTGATAAGGTGTGTACTTCTACCCTATGATAGCTTGATAGAAAGCCGAGGGAGTGTACATACACTGCACACACGTTAGATCGACAAATCCCGTAATACCGAAAACCCGAAATGCCAAAAAGTCAAAAGTTTGGCTACGATAGTCTTGTGAGTGTGCAAACACACGTAAGAGGGAAATCGATACATTATCAGAGGCCCCATAAGTGATCTCAGGGATCTGGGCTGTACTTAGGCCAACTGGCCGAAATGGGCTAAATGGGCTCGATGGGCCGTGGGCCCAAAATAAGCAAATTTGTTGATTTGGTAATAAATGATGAACTAGTCATGCTGGTTACATGGCTTGTAATTGATTCGGGCCAAATGGGCCATATGAATGTGATTTGGGCCTAATGGGCCATATGAATGAGACTGGGCCTAGTGGGCCATATGCATGTATGTAGACTTGTTTGGGCTTTGGGCCTAGTATCTAATAACTGCTTAAACAGGCAAAAAACTTAAATAGTTAAGTAATCGCGACCGTGGACAAGTCATAAGGTTAAGGTGTGGCAATCGGTATATGCATGTCTCGGATTGGATCTAGGGAGAGCTTGGTACTTAAGCGGTCTTAATGACTCATCTCCTCTTCTCTGGTATCCTACTTGGGGCATAGTATCTGTTCACTTTAGCCAACGGGGACTTGTTAACAGGCCAAGGTAAGTAATTAGACCCATAATGATGAGAAATGACCAAAACACCTTAAGTGCGATAATGACTAAAATACCCCTATGTGTTGAATGAAAGATTTATGGATGTTACATGTATACCTGCTGCATTCATATGATATTTTGTTTAGGTTGCATATGGGTTAGGAATTATGGAACGGAGGAAGTATATGAGGATCACAAGGTTGCTTGACGATCGTGGATCCACTGATGGCTATTAAGCCCAATATTTGTTTAGCAGCTTTTTGTAATGAAGGTAGTACTGCAACCGGGCTATCATTAATGTGTATCAGATGGGTGGGTCGATATTTATATCCCCACATACTGTGTACAGGGGGACGGAGTTGGTGTGTAGCGGTTGGATTATTGGGGTAGGTTGCACAACATTGCATGTATGATATTAATATGATATTATTGTGATATGGGTTTTAGCCCAACTGAGGCTAATATGGGCTAAGGCCAAAAGGCCACCGTCATTGAATTGGGCTCAGGCCCTAAAATGACTGATAATTGCTTTATACTCATTGAGGGTTGTACACACTGAGTTTTCGAAACTCACCCCCTCCTTTTAAATGATTCAGGTGATCCTCAGTAGGCGGTTCGACAGATGGAGGGAATCAGAGGTGGCCAACTAGCAAAAAGTTTAGACTTAGTCTTTTATTTAATTTTTAATATTTTAATTTTTTATTTAGGTTGTAATAAGGCCTTTCCTCTGGTTATTATTTCAAATTAGGTTTATTATTATTTTTATGCTTTATATTTTTTAGAAGTAGAACATGGTTTTCCTAAACCATAACTATTTTCAAATACTACGTTTCTGCAACTCAATCTTTAAATGACAAGTTCTCATAGATCACCTATTTTAAATAAAGCTTCCGCAACTGAAAAGAGATTTTACAAAGTAATTATTATCATACAAGAAGGAATAGTTTTTTTTTAAATACACCTCGCTTTGAAAGCAACAAATACAAGCTGGGATTTTACTCAAGGTTTTTATTTTAAAGAAGGGTTTTCAATGAAAATAAGGTTTTCGAAAAATACTTCAATGTGACACGCCAGATTCGGCCATAACGTCTGGGCCGAGTTTGGGGTGTTACATTTAGTGGTATCAGAGCCAAGTTCAAAACTCGAGCTGTGAAATGGACTTTGTTTTTGGGCTTTTAAAATTGTTTACAAATGATAATTCTATTGTGCAGCACACCGAGTCTTCGACGTCAAGCCAAGTAAGTTCTCTTACTATTGAATTATGTTGAACTGTTATACTGCAATATGTCTTAACCTATTAATTTTTTATTTTCAATAGGATTTTCCTTAGATATCAGATTGTATTAAAACAGTTGAATCTGAATTTGATACTTATTTTGTGTGTGTTTGAGAATGTTTGCGATAGGCAGATGTTTTAGATATATATTAAAATTATTAAGATCAGAGTGCGCAGTGGTAGCGTAGTGGGATAGTTGATACATTACTACCCTGTCATTTAAAAATTTCGGGGACGAAAATTTTTTTAGGAAGGGTGAATTCTAACACCCTAAATTTTGGGCCTAGAAGTAATGGGCCTTGAGTTTGGGATCGGTTAGAAGGCGGCTTAAATAACTTAAATGTGTTTAAATATTTTATAATTGCATGTTTCGTTTAATTGTTAAGTGATTTAAGAAGGGTTGGTTGTGTGGAAAAAGTCCTGGGTTCGATCTAGGGCTTTAGCAAAATTTTGCATTTTTTCTAAAAGACCCTGAGCATTAAGTAGAAGGCTTATTAAGAAGGCCTGGTAAAATCTGACACAAGGAAACGCTTGGCCTAGTGGCAAAAGGCGTTGGTAGTAAGCAGGAAGTCCAGGGTTCAAGTCTTGGCCTTGGCGAAAATTGTGGTGGTTTTTTTTAAACAACCTGGAGGTCGGCAGAAAGATTTATAATTAATTGGGGAGGAGAAACGAGACAAATAAGGTAGGTGCCATGGTGGCAGGGGACGTATAGCGCAACCAAGAGATTAGGGGTTCGAATCTGAATGGTAGCAAATATTTTTAGGATAACCTGGTTACGGGTTAATAGGCCTTAAAAATAGTTAGGGATGGATTACGCCACAAAAGCGCCTGGGGAGCAGTGGCGAGAAGCATGCTATGGATCTGAGAGGTTGCAGGTTTGAATCCCAGGCCTGGTAAAGTTCTAAATTTTTATTCTTTAAGGAAACTGAGGCTTAGGCATATAAGCCTTGTAGTTAATTGTGATCGAATGGTAGCAGAAGATAGGTGGCAGTGTAGTGGCCAGCAGGAAGTTGGAGGGCTGGAGTTTGAGTGGTTTCATGCACAAAAAGGAATTCAATTTTGCTGCTCAAAGCAAGAAGGAATAGTTTTTTTTAAATACACCTCGCTTTGAAAGCAACAAATACAAGCTGAGATTTTACTCAAGGTTTTTATTTTAAAGAAGGGTTTTCAATGAAAACAAAGTTTTCGAAAAACACTTCAATGTGACACGCCAGATTTGGCCATAACGTCTGGGCCAGGTTTGGGGTGTTACACGACTATTCCAAAACTTTATCTTTGCCCCAATCTAAAGCCATATGAGGATTGTCTTGATCTAAACAAATAAATTCAGCTCAATTCAATACTTATTTTATTCAATTTAACCCAAACTCATATTTTAGCAAAATTATATTTTGCCCTATAATTTTGATTTCATTTCAATTTAGTCCTTAGCTCATAAAATGAAAATTCATGCAATTTTCCTAAAACCCACCATAGCCAAATTTCATATAGGTCCTTAACAAGCCCTATATTTCATTTATTTCACAATTTCACAATAAATATTTTTTATTTTTTAATTTAATCCCTATTTAACAATTTCATCAAAAATCACTTGCCAAAGTGTTTTTTATCTATCAACAACTAACCATTTTCTTCTATGAAACATCAAAACTCATACACATTAATTCATGGAAAAACCCTAACCTTTTAATAGTTTTGTAATACCCCTAACTCGTATCTGTAGCCGGAATAGGGTCACGGAGCATTATCGGAGATTTCAATTCAAAACAATAAAAAATTTAAAACATTTAATTCACATCCTCAATCATAGCAAAACCAATCAAAAACATACAAATTTTCCCTTACACGAGCCTTCGAGGCCCTAAAAACACATTAGAAACAATTTGGGACTAAATCAAAAACATATAGAATTTTTCAAAAAACAATAAAAATTTTCAAATTGCAGTGGTCACATGGGCGTGTGGCTAGACCGTGTGACTCACATGATCAAGAGACACGCCTATGTTTCAGGCCGTGTGACTCACACGGTCAAGAGACACGCTTGTGTCTCAGGCTGTGTAGGTATTCAAAGAAGGGACACACGGTCGTGTCCTATCCCGTATCCATGCCCGTGTAACTCTCTAACTTAGGTCACACGGCCGAGCCACACGCCTGTGTGTCAAGCCATGTAACTCTCAAAATGCAACCTACACACCCATGTGCCAGGGCGTGTGATAGGTTGTGTAACAGCTTGGCCGTGTGGCACACACAGCTAAGACGCACATCTGTGTCTCTAGCCGTGTGGATGAAAAATAGGCTATTTCCAAGCCATTTTTCTCACCCAAAGACCAGCCACTTGCACAACCCAAATGTAACAATAATGAAGCATTCAAAACACACCTAACATGTGCATATTGTAACACCCCAAACTCGTATTCGTCGCCAGAATAGGGTTAAGAGGTATTATCGATCAATACACAACATATAGCATACATTTAACAACATTAAGCATTCATTCACATACATGATTCAATGCAACCACATAGTCCCTTATAAAAGCCTACGAGACCTTAAACATTCTTTAGAAGTGGTTCGGAACTAAACTGATATCATTCAAAAATTTTGGAAACTTAGAAAAAATTTCAAACATACAGGGGTCACACGCCCATGTGAACAAGCCGTGTGCCTCACACGGCTCCAGACACACCCATGTCTCAGGCCGTGTGAAGACATGGCATACATACTGACTTGGGTTATACGGCCAACCACACGCCTGGGTGTCTAGCCCATGTGGACAAAAATAGGCCATTTGCAAGGCCAATTTGCCACCCTTTCTCATGCTCACCTAAACAACCAAAATGGTACTATTTCATCATACAATTATGCAGCCAAAATCATCAACCAAATGCACAATTCATATCATATCCATTCAACCAAATTCAATACTCAATTCAATGCTAATTATCTATTCAAATAGTTAACAACTCAACTTCTAAAATCATATTTCATCAAAGCATTTCTCAAGCATTATACTCCGTAATTCAATTAACCATTTGCAACCATAAAACCATAACTATATTCATACCAAACATGCCAAAATAAGCCATCACTCAAGGCTATAAATACAACCAAAACATATACATTTACAAGCCATTTCTAATAGATAAACACACATCAATATCATCATCATTTACAAGCCAAATCTCATGGTTATAATCACAACAAAAATACCACAAGTAGCCTATACATGCCATATACGATATTTATGCAACTCAAAAGTACCAACTTAGATGATTGATAGTGCGATGATGTCCCTGACAACTCCCAGATCCGAGCTAGCCTTGATTCTCTATAAAGCATAGAAAAATTAACACAAAGTAAGCTTCATAGCTTAGTAAGCTCGTATGTGAATAACTTAATTCATCAAAAAAATACAAATCAACCAATTAGACATGACATAACCATACACATTAACTACAAACCTTTCTCTTGTCTCAAAACATGATCAAATACCATCTCATCGAACTTTCTCTATTTAATACTCGAATAAGTTCTGTACATACCTGTATCGCCTCGTACTAACTTTCTTCTCAACCATAACATTCTTTTACCTATTGAACCATTCGGAATAGAAATCGGATACTCATGTGTCTCATACAACAAGTACCTATAACATGGCCCATAGCCATATCAAGGTAACTTATCCGAAAAAACTATCATCATGGCCTAAAGCCAAATCATCCGATATGTATGGCCCGAAGCCAAATCGGTATAGCTCGCACCCAAAGTGCTAATATCATGGCTTGAAGCCAACTCATCCTATATGCATGGCCCGAAGCCAAATTGGTGTATCATCTTATAACATATGACAAGTATACAAATCTATTCCTAGGGTTCAACCGAGATTTCTAGCTTGTCGATTCCATCTTCGAATATTTTCATAGAGTCGTATTTACAATTCATACATTAATGAAAATATCATAATCACAATTTAGGCAATATCAAAGTATTTAACATACATTTATATTGAAATCGTCACATACGAACTTTCCTTGTACTCGAAATTGACAGATCAAATCAGCTACTCGATAACTTTATTTTTCCCCCGATCTAAGTCCAAATTCTTTTTTTCTTGATCAATTGAGCTATGAAGAAGCAGAACCCTAAAAGTTCATCAATAGATTGTTTTCTTTCTTATATTAGGTTGAAAAGATGATGATATGAATAAAATTTCACTTTGTTTTATTTAATATATATTTATTAACATTTTTACTAATTTAACCTTAGTTAATAAATTTTAAAGACACATAAACCATGTCCATTAATGTCCATTAACACTACCAATGGTCTAATATCATCATAAGGACTTTTAATTTATTAAATCATGGCAATTAAGCACTTTAAACAAATAGTATGCAACTTTTTCATTTTACGTGATTAAGTCATTTTTTTCAAATTGAGCAATTAAACGATAAAATTAATTCACAAAATTTTCACACATATTAAATTACATGCTGTAAACACATAAAATAATATTAAAATAATTTTTTGACATTGGATTTGTGGTTTCAAAACCACTGTTTTGATTTAGCTAAAATCGGGTTGTTACAACTCTCCCCCCTAGGGTTTTTCGTCCCTGAAAATCTTACCAGTGAATAGGTTCAGGTATTGTTTTCTCATAGCATCTTCGGGTTCCCATGTAGCTTCTTCAACCCCGTGTCGATGCCATAATACTTTCACTAATGCGATTTTCTTATTTCTCAGCTCTTTAATCTCACGAGCTAAAATTCTAATCGATTCTTAAGCATATGACATATCAGATTGAATTTCAACCTCAGTCGGGGAAATAAAATGTGAAGGATCGGATCGATATCTTCGTAGTATCGATACGTGAAACACATTATGTATTTTCTCTAACTCAGACAGTAAAGACAGTCGAATGCCACTGGTCCAACTCGCTCAGTAATCTCATAGGTCCAATGAATTGCGGACTCAATTTCCCTTTCTAACCAAACCGTAATATCTTTTTCCACAACGACACTTTCAAAAACACTTTATCCCCAATATAAAACTCAATATCTTTCCATTTCAAGTTTGTGTATGATTTTTGTCGATCTGATGCCGCTTTCAAATTATCACAAATTACTTTTGCTTTCTCTTCTGTCGCTCTGATCAAATCAACCCTGTGAATCTTACTCTCACTAAGCTCAGTCCAGTACAATGGTGTTCTACATTTACGACTGTATAAAGCTTTGTACGGTGTGTAACACCCCTAACTCGTAACCATCATTGGAATAGGTTGAGAGGCATTACTGGACTTATCATTCAATTCAGAATAATTACAAACCAATCATCAACTCATTACAATAGAAGTCATTCATTTTCATTCAATATAAACTTACATTCGAGCATACAATACTTAAAACATGCATTCGGGACCCAATTGACAACATATGAAAGTTTCAAAACTTAAAAGAATTTTCAACTTTTAAAAGATCACACGATCGTGTGAACAGGCCGTGTGCCTCACACGGTCTAGACAAGCCCATGTGTCAAAACTGTGGCAAAACAGGGCATAGGTACTAACTTGCCCACATGGCCAGAGCACACGCCCGTGTGCCCAGCCCGTGTACTATGCACACGCCCGTGTCCAGGCTATGTGCTAGGCCATGCCAAAACTAGGGGGTATTCTATTTGTGACGTCAGCATCCTAATTAGGGTTACACGGCCAGACCACACACCCGTTTGTCTTAGCCGTGTTCGAGTCTGACTTACAAATTTAGGGTACCCTAGGGGACACACGACCGTGCAACATGACCGTGTGTCACACACGGCTGAGACACACCCCGTGTCTCTGCCCGTGTAGACAACAATAGGCCCTTTGAATAGCCAATTTGCCACCCCAATTTGGTCATCCTACAAGCAAAAGAATCAAACATATTTATACCACCATTTCAGCCAATTTCAACACCAAAATTCATACTCCTAAACCTTACTAATTCATGCCAATTATTAGATAATATCATACCAAAACATTTCCTCCATACTTCATTCAATCACAAGTTATTCTTACCAACACTTGCCAACTAAAACATACCACAATTTCATATTACCATCATATACCACAAACCATTATCAACTATAAGTTTAAGTACAATTTAGCTAAATCACATGGCTAAGCATCTATTTCATAAAACATACTTCTTAAACTACTAGCCTATACATGCCATACTTAAAGAAAATATGCATTCTCTAAAGTACCAAAATGAGGTTCGATAGTGTGATGATGACCCTAGACGATCCCCGAGCTTGTAGAAGCTTCGCTATCTATAAAACAATGTAAACGCACACAAAATAAGCTTTCAAAAGCTTAGTAAGCTCGTACCAAAAACTTTTACAACATGAAACATGAAACATCAATACATAAGGAATTATAATCTTTCAATTCATTCATCAAGTCCATGACAACACCAACTATATGTTTATACAAATTCAATAAACTTTTATGTGTTTTACCACCTACCACATAGGTATTATACTTACTGGAGCATTTTCATACTCATTCGTTTCCAATCTCACCTTTTGTTCGAATACTTTAGATTATCCGATAATCACCAAGGATTTAATTATCCACACACTTAGTGCTTAAAGATTAGCAGAAGCCAAAACGATTCCGCAAACTTAGTGCCATCTCAACTAACCGAAGCTGTAACACCCCAACCCCGCCCAGACATTACGACCAAATCCGGCGTGTCACATTGAAGCGTTACTAGAAAACTCATGTTTTATCTAAAGTCTTTCTTAGTGTTTTAAGAATATCTTCATTATAGATTAAAGTAAATGAAAGGTGTGCACCAAGTAGGATGCCAGAAAAGAGGAGGTGAGTCAATTAGACTGCTTAAGTACCTAGCTCTCCGCAGATCCAATCCTAGACATGCACAAAACTATTGCCCCACTTTAACTAAATGATTGTTCATGGAAAACCAATTCTTTTAAAACCATTTGAAAAGGGTTATTAATTTTGAAAACATTTTCGTTGCGGAAGCTTTGCTTTGTTATCGCGATATTTTGAAATCAAGTAACCTTTTTAAAACGCGCCCTAAAGCTATTTAATTTCAAACAGTTAAAACAAAATCATATCTAAGCTAAAAAAAATACTAACAACCATTAAAAATAATTAAAGCGGCCTTATTACTACTTAAAACCCAAAACTATTAAAGTAAATAAAAGTTGATCAAATCAAAAGAAGAAAAACTGAATTTGTAGAACATGTGGCCACTCCGAATCCCTCACAGCTCCAAGTCCACTATGGTTGGGGATTACCTGCATGGGTGGAAGTAATGGGTGAGTTTGGAAAACTCAGTGTGTAAAATAACCCAACCATAGTCCAAATCAGCTTAAATCACAGAAACAGATTAAGTTAGGCCTTAGCCCTATACAGTATTCAGAATGAAGCCCATAGGCCCATAACAGAGACAGAACAAATATTTCATGTATGCAGAAACCCCACCCATATCCATCCGTATACACCCCCGTACCAACCTTACACCATGTGGGGAGACAACTCGACCCACCCATCCGCTACACACCACAAAATTTGCAGCATGGCTGCCAAAGCAGATAATGTGGCAGAGCCACCAGAATAGATATTTGTGGCATAGCCACCAGAAATAGATATTTGTGGCAGAGCCACCAGAACCCTTCCTCCATCAATATAACCCATATCTCATACAATAGATATACATGTCATGGCATACAACATACAGAATCAGAATATCATGCCTTTTAGCAAAAATTAACCCTAGGGGTATAATGGTTATTTTGCACCTAGGGGTTTAATGGTAGTTTTCATACTTAGGGGTATTTTAGTAAGTTTACCATGTTAGGGTTTTCATGCATATTACAGCCATTAACGTATTAACAAAAACATTTACCGAGCGTTTTTATCGAATTGGGCCCGTTGACCCATTAACCCAATTTCAGCCCATTAATCCCAGATATACCGAAGTGCATGAAATTGCGCACTTTACAATCTTACCTGTAACACCCCTATCCCGTAACCGTCACCAGAATAGGACGAGACGTTACCAGAAATTAGGAATCGGATCAGAACAGTAAAATTTTGAACCTTTTCTTAAATAAAAGATCATTTATTTTTATAACTAATAGTCACAAACAAAGATCGAATTTAAAACTTATAAAAGTATACTTCTATAAGATGCCATATTCGCATGGCTTATATACAATAGTCAAAATATCATTCTACTTATAGTCTAACCTATACATGCCATAAGCTAAGTCCAAATCACAATTACCACAAAAGTAGATAGTGCGACGAAGCGCTGACGATCCCCGAGCTAATCGTAAGAGTCAACGATCTACAAAAATAAACAGAGAAACATAACATTCAAAGTAAGCTTTCATAAGCTTAGTAAGTCTTAAGCAATTTAAATAGTTGAACTTAAAAACAAACCGAATGTTCGAAATCACATAACACTTTCTGAGTACAATGCTATTTGGCCGATTATGCACAAACACATATCATTTTACTCCGTTTATACTCAAACTCATAAAAACATAGTATTTACAAGCTTCCGGATTCACTTTAATTCTTCAAATTTCACTAATGTATCATTTCTTACCCACACTTACTTTCAACATCCATAGTTAAATGGAATATCGAAAACTATCTTGTAACTTTACATAATAATTGAATGCACACATATACAAATATACATATGAATTTACTACATCTTTTCATATGCTTCTCATTACACATTCTTAATTCTCGGCAGATCAATCGCACATAAATAATATATATATCAAATACCTGAATCACTTAATGTGTAATACGAGTTCAATTTATCATCTTAGCATAGGATCTCGTAGTCATATACTTTATGGAATTCACTAGCATTTGGCCTGCGAGGAATAAAACCCGAACATAACACCAACACGAAGCCTACGGGACTTTAAACCTAGATACAATCTCAGCACAATTTATTTTATATACTTTTTACTAACTTTGGCCTCATCAAATATCTAATAATACCCACTTTTCACAATTGGTCATTCGGCCACATTATATACACATAAACATATGTACATTTCATGTAACGCCCCCACGCTCGAGACCGTCGCCGGAGTCGAGTATGAGGTGTTACTAAGCTTAATTTAACATTTTTAGAACTTTGGATTATTTGTTTCTACATTCACAGTTTTTAAGCTACTTGCGTCACAGTCACAAGAAAAATCATATCTTGAGTTAAAAAACTCGAAATTAAGATCCATAAATTTTCCTTGAATCTAGACTCATATACCTATCTACTAATTTTTTTCTAGAATTTTTGGTTGAGCCAATTAGTACAGTTAATTAGTTAAAGTTACCCCTGTTTCAAGACTTGACTGGTTTGACCTCTGTTTACTACGAACCACATTTCTCTCTGTAAAAAATTCATATGACTATGAGGTTTGTTTCTACTAAAACTAGACTCAATAAGGATTCTGAGGATATAAAATAAACCACCTAATTATATCTTTAAAATTTATAGTGAATTTCTAAAGTTGGAACAGGGGATTTAGAAACTGTTACGACCCTGTTTCACTAAAATTCAAATATATTTTAACATATAATTCCTTTACCTGTTTCATTTGTTTCATGTGAAACTAGACATAATAAGCTTCAATTTGATATATATTCCATCACCAGATTCAATTTCTATGATTTTTAGTAAATTTTCAAACTTGCGTCAGTGTTGCTGCAGTATTCTGTTTATGGCAAATTTCATCCCTTTTATGAGTTTTTATGCACTAAGTATCTTAATAATTTTCCTTAACATCAAACATAATCTAAACTAACCATTTTCATAATTTATCATTGTCAAACATTTTCTCAACCATTCCATCATCATATCATAAGATCATTTACACAAAATAGGTATATTGCTATACATGCCATACTTAAATTTACAAACCATTTACCAAAAGTCTTCCGGATAGTGTGACTGAGCCTTCGACCTATCCCGACTCTCAGGCTGGCTTGTCCAAAACTACAATGAGTAAGAAGGAGGGAGTAAGCATAAATGCTTAGTAAGTTCATATGCAAATAATAAGTAACATAACAAACAGTCATACCAATCAACATTAGCATGCATCACTAAAACACATATCACATTTCTAATCATTTTTCATCATCTTATTACCTTATCGTGATTGTATCAATACTCAACCCGAGGGTTAAATACATACCTGTCCAAAATATCCATTTCACATCACTTACCAATACGTCTCTTTACATCTCGAATATTCCTCCAATTGAGTAGAACTTTACCCGTTGAACACATCGAATATAATTTGGATACATGGATAACTTGCACATAAGTGCCATATATGCAATCAAGCAATCATGTAACCCGCCCATAAGCGAACTCGACTCAACTCAACGAGCTCGGGCGTTCGCATCCATAAGTGAACTCGGACTCAACTCAACGAGCTCGGATGCCTAGTTACATCTCTCGAACTCGACTCAACTCAACGAGTTCGAACATTCGCATCCATAAGTGAACTCCTGACTCAACTCAACGAGTTCGGATGCTCAACCATCCTAGTGACATGTCACTTGTATCCTAATCTATTCCTAAGGTTCAAACGGGATTTTCCTCGAACACATATCCTTGCCATCTTCTCAGAAAAATACGAAACCAATACTCGGTAGCACTTTATATTTAACAAATAATACAAATAATTTGCATTTTATTCAAAAATAACCACAAAGCATATATCTCATAATAAAAATCAGCATATCATATAATTAACATCAATAATTTACAAATAACAATTATACTACATTATTTACACATGAACTTACCTTGGTACCAAAATACAAAGATTTTGCAATTTAGTCCACAATCTTTTCTTTTCCTCGATTGAGAGGTCGATTCCACGCCTTTCTTGATCTAAAATAACACATTTAGCTTATTTAATACTCACATTATCAAATTAATCCTTAACTCAAATTTTGGCAAAATTACAATTTTACCCCTAAACTTTTACATATTTACATTTTTGCCCCTAGGCTCGGGATTAAACTTTATTCCTTATTCTTATGTTTTACAACATGCTGATCACTTTTCTCTTCTATGGAAACATCAAATTCTCACTCTAACATGTACTTGTGACTATTAGGTATTTTTACCGATTAAGCCTTTTTACTCGTTTTTGCTTAAAATCGAGTAGTACAAGTTGTCTAACATAATTTAAAACCTCATATTCTATCATAAAACACCAAAATACATAAATTTCACCTATGGGTATTTTTCCAAATATGAACCTTAACTTAAATTATTGCTAGCATAAGCTTTATCGAGCTACCGGGACTCCGAAAACATAAAGAACATTAAAAACGGGGCTTGGAATCACTTACTATGGAGCTTGAAAGCTTGAAACAAACCCTAGCTATGGAGAACCCTTGAAATTTCGTCCTAATGAAGAAGATGGACAAAAATTGGCTTTTAATTTTGTTTTTAATTCATTTTAATAACTAAATGACCAAAATGCCCTTACTACTAAACTTTCCAAAAATTCCTTCCATGTCCTAATTTTGTCCATGAACTTAAAATTGGTCAAATTGCTATTTAAGACCTCTTAATTAATATTTCAATGCAATTTCATACTAAAAACTTCTAGAATGCAAGTTTTGCAACTTATTCGATTTAGTCCCTACTTTCAAATTAAGTATTTTATGCATAGAATTTCTTCACGAAATTTTTACATAATCATGTAATCACATCATAAACCTCAAAATAATTATAAAATAATTATTTCTATCTCGGATTTGTGGTCACGAAACCACTATTCCGATTAGGCCCTAATTCGGGATATTACATTTCACACTTGCCCATTCGGTCACACCACATACACAATCACATATATAAGATAATGCTTTTATCATTACTTGCTAATACATCATATACTTTGCTTTCATTTAAATAACCACTCAACCATATTACAATTCTAAGTAACCATTCGGCCTCACTATACAAATAAGATAGCACACATTTTCATAAAGGCCATTCAGATAACTTGCACACATTTAATATTAGCCATTTTGGCCTCACCACATAAACATATCTTGTACATCAATTTCATCATATCAAAACCACTTATATATCATTTCCTAACGTTACAATTCAAAATTCACATATGGTTTTAATCAATATCTTATAAACAATTCAAACAGTTTTATCAATGTTTACAACATAATCACAATTTCACTACGAGCTGTCTTCCTGAGCAACAGTCATTAAATTATTTGTAACTGGAGCTATGAAACTCCAAATCAAGTGCTGTTAATTTTCCCTGAATATAGACTCATATATCTTTCATCCATAAAATTTTAAAAAATTTTGGTTTGGCCAATCAATACCAGATTTTTGTTAAAGTTTTCCCCTGTTTCACAGTTTGACTAATCTGACCACTCTTCACTTTGAATCAAATTTCTCATTGTACAGAATTCAAAATATGTTCTCGTTGATTTCATTTGAAACTAGACTCATTAAGCTTTAACTACATAATTTTTTTAAGCCTCTAACTCAACTCCAACAATTTATGGTGATTTTCTAAAATCACGGTATTATTGTTCTTTGTCCCAAGCGGATCTATTACAATTTACTCTTAAATTTCCAAAAGTTCAAACACTTAAGAACTTACTAAGATCTCAATTTCCTTTCTTCAATTTCCTAATCACATTAGTAGTTTCACTTACTTTGTAACATTAATCCACAATTCATCTCATACTTCATTCGGTAATTTCATCACATAATTTATTAAAATACCATTTCCTTATATTGATTTCAAATACATTTAAGAATTTGAAGCATAATCTCATAGCCAAATGTAATCACTATTCGGCATTTACAAGAAATTCAAGTATCTTATTCGCGTCTTAACTCATGATGCTTTCGGTTATTCCATCTTATCTCATGTATTCAAAATACCATTCACACATATTAGTTCATAAGACATTTGGCTATCACACAAAGTCCTCACTAAATTCATACTCATTCTATTTACCATTACTTAACCGAAACACAGAGATCATATATAACTCAATTCATAATGTTCTATCACAGCTCATACATGCATGATTAACAACTTATCATCTATGTTCTCCTATCAACAAGGGTTACTCATTTATTTGGTTTTTTTTTTCACTAAACATCACCAATTCAATTCAACATGGCATAACACATTTATTTACCAACTCTTCCATATTCAATTTCAACGAAGCATAAATCCAACTCATATCATTATTCACTACGTACAATCACATAAGCATGGTATACATGGCATTTGTTACTCTATCATCATTTAATCCAACACGTACCATTTAAATGCTTATTTAACAAGTACATAACATGATCAAAGCAAAAATTAAAACCAATCTTTTCACAAGCCAAAATATTTAATTATTTTATGCAATGAAGTGAAATTACGATAACACAAACCGTATTCATTGTCCGTCACCCATTTTCGTCTTTATCCCCCGACGTTCTGTCAGTATTAGTTTCTCAAATCTAACATATAAACTTATACTTAAACATGTTATACATACTTTTCAATTTAGTCCCTTAAAACTCTAATATCTGAAATTCTTGTATTTCACAATCTACCCAATTGAATCTAAATTTGACTTCGTAACTATATATTAGGGACCTCAAACTATCAATAAACATCATTTTAATACAAGTTGTCATCTCTATCATTTTAATCCTCAAGAACTCATCAAGGGTTTCTTTAATAATCACTTAATCAAACTTCATCTCTACAATACCCATTAGCTACTCGACTCATTTTCACCATGGTCACAACTTAAATATACTAATTTCCCATGAAACCAAACTTTCTCATCTAGGATTTTCAAAGTTTCCATCTATGTTAACTAATTAAAACTTTATTAATTAGAAATTTCAATGCTTGGACTTTAATTATCTAACATCATTAACTAATAATCTAGCAAAATTCAAGACAAAAAGCTTCCTAACCTTGAAAATTGATGGACAGCAATGGAGAAACCTTTGGAGAAAAAATTTCATCTTTTTCCTCGTATGCCATTTGGAAAGAATGAAAATGAGCATCCTTTTTCTTTCTTTTTATTATACTAACATTCATATATAATAAAAATAATAATTATCTCATATAATAATCATCAATCAATGCATGAAAATGTTGGTGGATTTTAATGGCATGGATTAATCCACTCCACTAACCCATTTTATTTATGGTTTTCTAATATAAAACTATTTAATATTATTTCACTAATATAAAATACACAAAATGCCAAATTTTTCATCATCATTACCGTCCACTATAATCATAGTGGTCCATTTGACATGCAAGTCCTCTATGATGCTATCCATATACAATTTGGTCACTTCAACTTTTACCTATGACATTTTTATGGTTTCTCAACTAAGTCCTTTCAAGTAAAATTCCCATTCATAAGACTAAATTAAAACATCAAATTTTCACACATGCACTATCACACATAGAAGTTATGTAAATAAATTTTAAATAAATTTTATGACTCGGTTTTGTGGTCTCGAAACCACATTCCGACTAGGGTCAAATTAGGGCTGTCACATTACCGCTTGAGAATACCAAGGTTAACAAACAAACTATCTCACGAGTGCTTGCACGCTCGCAAGTTCACAAAATACCGGCTCTTCGGTATTTTAGCTTTTCGGCTTTTGCCGATCTAGTCTAAAGTGGGTGTCATTTACACACCTGATCTGTAACGATACGTTGGCGAGATCCACACACGAGTTGCCTACAATCGAGTTACTAAAACGTCAGTCTACATATCAAAACAAACTACGTACTAATCCCCTTACCATATTCGGCTAACATTGCCTTAGACCCTAGTGTTCTTACCTTTCTGCCGAAATATGGACTAGATTTAGATGTCCAACCGAGTTAGCCTTCAAGCCCTTCACTGAACGCCCCCTTGTCCACACTAGCGCACACACAAGCAGAAGAAAGAGGCCAAAATGCCCTTAGTCCAAATGTTAGCAACCTTTAAAGGGTTTCGGCTTTTCCTTAAAGCATAAATAACTAACGAAAGTTGTTCGGAAACTTACCAATCGTTGTTCTTCCCAGAAGAGTGTTCCTATATTCTGATATTAACCCCGATCTACTGTAGTTACGAGAAGGAACAGGTTCAAGTAGCCAAAGATTCGACCTCATATACCACACGTATGAAGGTTTTAGCTTTTTAAAGAAGAAAAGAAAGAGGTTCGGCTTATAGCAAGATTCGGCCTACTGAGGAACAATAGAGGAAAGAAAATGAGGGAAGAGATAGAAGAGAGGAGAGTATGGGTTCGGCTATGGTGAAAAAGAAAAGATGAAAGAAAAGAAAGGTGAGAAGGGAAGTAGTATTCAGTTATGGCAAGCGAAAACGGCACAAAGAGTTATGAGGTTTTCAAGTTTCGGCTACTAGCAAGAACGAAAGGGAAAAAGAGAGAAACCCTAAGCACAACCCTATTTCGGCAAGCCAAATGAAGAAAGAATTACAAAGAGATGGCACAACACCTCCCTAATGCTGAAATTTCTCCTTCAAAGACTAGCCGAATTTACCTATACCAGAGACCCTTGGCCAGCCAACTCTTGCTCCTTAAGAGTCCAACATTTGGCCAACACCAAGCTCCTTGATTAGCTCCTAAATTTTCTCCCTTATCTGCTCCTTACCCAAACTCCTGAACAGCTCAAACTCTTTCTGGCAGAGTTCCATTTGAGTTCCATCTCATACCCTTCTGTTCACAAAAATAATACCTTAATTTACTTACTTTGTGACTCGAACCTTAGCTCCCCCTTGACATGTGACATGCCACCTTTTTAGCACCTCAGTGGCGTCACCCTGCCACTTTACCACAGGTCTTATTGTGGCCTATTCTATCAATTTAATCTTAAAAGCCCATTACACGAAAACCCCTTCTCCCTCAAAAATTGAAAATTCTTAAATTGCTTCGGGTTAATTTTACTCTTGGGCCTTCTAAAGGCCCACTAAAATACTCAGACCTACACTATACAGTCAAAACACAGAAATTCTAAAATTCGTCAAAAATCACCGAAATCCCAAAAATTGGGGCGTTACAAAAGCTAAGTCGGTATCGCACACTTAGTGCCTTTAGTAGCCGAAGCTAGTTTAAATTGCACAATTAGTGCCAAATACTTTTGATTCATCATCATATTCATTCAATACAATTATATACAATCCATGTACAATAAAGACATCAAAACTTACTTCACATCATATTCTAAGTACGAACTTACCTCGTACTAGGAATTTGTCGACTCGGACGTTTATTCTACAATCTTCAACTTTCACGATCTAAATCTGAATTCCTCTTTTCTTGATCTATATGTATTCAAAATTTACCTTTTTATTCACCAAATCATTCAAAACAATCCATATATACTCAATTAGGGTATTTTGCAAAATAGCCCTCATATTTTCATATTTTAACACTTTAGTCCCTAATTCACAAAATCACAAAATACACAAAATTTGCTTGTACATAAGCTTAGCTGAATTTTCATGATTCTCCTACAAGTCCATACATTTCATTTATTTCACATTTTAGTCCCTTAAAATAACATTTTTACAATTTAGCCCAAATTACTTAATTTCATCAAAAATTCAAATACAACATATGTAAACCCAACATCAAGCTTCAATAATTCATCAACTAACATCATAAAATTCATAGTTTCATCAATGTCATATTTCAAAATCATCACCAAAATTAGAAATTGAAGAATGGGTTCGATAATATACAAAGCAACGATTACAAAAATGTAGAAATTATTAAAAACTGATCAAAAACTCATACCTTAATTAAATCTCAAAGTGTCAAAACCTTAAAACTCTTTTTCTTTCTCTTTTCTTTGTATTTTTGGTTGATGAAGATGATTATGAAGCCATATTTCATTTTGTTTTATTAAATTATAACTTATTAATCCAATTACTAAATTAACCTTACTGAAAACATTATAACATCATATAAATTAAGTCCATAACCGTCCACTAACCTTAATAGTGGCCAAATTCCCTTTTAAGGACTTTACAATTAATAAATCATAGCAAATAAGCACTTTAACAAATAGCAGACAACTTTTACATTTTACACAATTAGGTCCTTTTTGCAAATTAAGCACACGAACAATTAAATTTCCACACAAAACTTTCACACATGTCAATTCACTTATTATAAGCATGAATAATATTAAAATATTTTTTTGACTCAGATATGTGGTCCCGAAACCACTATTCCGACTAGGGTCAAAATTGGACTGGTACAATTCTCCCCTTAGGAATTTTCGTCCCTGAAAATCTTACCATTTAACAGATTTGGGTATTTTTGTTTCATAACATCTTCAGGCTCCCACATGGCCTCTATAATCTCGTGTCGATGCTACAACACTTTAACTAATGGAATTTTCTTATTTCGTAGCTCTTTAACCTCTCGAGCTAAGATTTGGATCAACTTTTCTTCATAAGTCATGTCAAACTGAATCTCAATCTCAGACGGAGGAATTACATGCGAAGGATCAGACCTGTATCGTCGAAGCATCGATACGTGAAACACATTATGAATCTTTTCTAACCCTGGTGGCAACAACAATCTATATGCTACCGGCCCAATGCGCTCGATAATCTCATACGGCCCGATGAACCTCAGACTCAACTTGCCTTTTCTACCAAACCGAAGCACTTTCTTCCACGGAGACACTTTCAACAACACTTTATCACAAATCTCAAACTCAATGCCTTTTCTTTTCAAATCCGCATATGATTTCTAACGATCGAAAGCTGCTTTTAAACTATCTCGGATCATTTTTACTTTTTGTTCGGTTTCTTTTATCAAATCAATCCCGTGAATCTTATTTTCACTGAGCTCAGTCCAATACAAAGGTGTACGACATTTGCGACCATATAAAGCTTCGTATGGTGCCATTTTAATGCTCGACTAAAAATTGTTATTATAAGCGAATTCAACCAAAGGTAGATATTGTTCCCACGTACCTTGAAACTCTACAATGCAACATCTCAAAATATCCTCAAGTATCTTAATAATTCACTCAGATTGACCATCTGTTTGTGGATGAAAAGCAGTACTTAAATGCAATTTAGTACCCAAGGCATCTTGTAATTTCTTGAGAATCATGATGTAAATCTCGGGTCTCTATCTAAAACTATCGACAATGTCACACCATGCAATCTCTCGATATCAAAAATGTATAACTTAACTAATTTATCGAGTGAGTAATCAGATCGAACTGGAATAAAATGAGTTGATTTCGTCAGATGATCAACTACAACCCAAATTACGTCTTTCTTTCTCGGAGACAGGGGCAAGCCCAAAACAAAATCCATGGTCACTCGATCACATTTCCACTCCGGAATCATAATCGGTTGTAACAACCCAGATGGTACCTGATGTTCAGCTTTAATTTGCTAACATATCAAACATTTAGAAACAAAATCAGAGATATCTCTTTTCATTTCAGACCACCAATAATGCTACTCCAGATCATTATACATTTTTGTACTACCCAGATGCACAGATAAACGACTACTGTCAGCTTCACTCAGAATCATTTGAATTAACTCTGGATTTCTCGAAATACAAATTCAATCTTGAAATCTCAAGTAATCATCTCTATCCATTTTGAATTTTGATTCAGACTCTACATTACACTGAGGTCGTTTAGCTAAAATCTCATTATCAATCTTCTGAGCTTCGATAATCTGTTGTAAGAACAAAGGTCTCGTTTTTAATTCGGCTAAAACTAAACCATCACCAGACAAGACTAAATGAGCATTCATCGTACACAGAGCAAACAATGATTTTTGACTTAAAGCATCAGCAACAATGTTTGCTTTTCCCGGGTGATAATCAATCACAAGTTCGTAGTCTTTTAACAGTTTTAAGCATCTTCTCTGTCATAGATTTAAGTCTTTCTGAGTCGTCAAATATTTCAAACTCTTATGATTAGAGTACACATGACATTTCTCACCGAACAAGTAATGGCGCCAAATCTTTAGAGCAAACACAATCGCAACTAACTCAAGATTGTGCGTCGGATAGTTCTTTTCGTGAGGCTTCAACTGTCTCGAAGCATAAGCAATAACTTTTCCTTCTTACATAAGAACACATCTTAGACCAATCAACGAAGCATCGCTGTAAATTACAAATTCTTTACCCGATTCTGGTTGTACTAATGCCAAAGCTTCAGTCAACAAAGTCTTCAACTGATCAAAACTGTTCAGACATTTTTCAGACCATTCAAACTTCACATCTTTCTGTAGTAGTTTGGTCAACGGAGTCGCAATCATCAAAAAACCTTTCACGAATCTTCTATTGTAACCAGTAAGTCCCAAAAAACTGCGGACTCCAGAGACATTCCTCAAAGGTTTCCAATCCAAAATAGCTAAAATTTTGCTCGGATTAATCCGAATACCAGAGGCTGATACTATATGACCCAGAAAACCAACTTCTCGCAATCAGAACTCACATTTACTGAACTTTTCATACAACTGTTTATCTCGCAAAGTCTATAGCACTATTCTCAGATGCTCGGCATGTTCGGACTCATCACGCGAATAAATCAATATGTCATCAATGAATACCACAACAAATTGATCTAAATATGGTCTGAAAATTCTATTCATCAAATCATAAAGATAGTAGGTGCGTTAGTCAATCCGAAAGGCATAACTAAGAATTCATAGTGACCGTACCTCGTTCTAAAAGTAGTCTTCAGAATATCTGAGTCTTTCACTCGCAGCTGATAATAGCCTGATCTCAAATCTATTTTCGAAAACACAATAGCTCCTTTCAACTGATCAAACAAATCATCAATTCGGGGCAGGGGATACTTATTCTTAACAGTCACCTTGTTCAACTGATGATAATCTATACACATTCTCATTGTACCATCTTTCTTTTTCACAAATAGAACCGGAGCACCCCAAGGTGAGAAACGTGGTCTAACAAACCCTCGATCGGTCAACTCTTGCAACTAAGACTTTAATTCTTTTAGTTCATTTGGAGCCATTCGGTACAGAGCTATCGAAGTCAGAGTAGTACCAGGTACCAAATCAATGCCAAATTCTACTTCTCTAACTGGAGGTAATCTCGGAAGTTCTTCAGGAAACACATCACGGAATTCACATACAACAGGCACTAATTCAACTTTCTTTTCTGACACTCTTGAATCAATCATATATGCAAAATAAGCTTCACAACCTTTTCTCACAATACTCAAAGCTTTCATCGAAGATATTACAGCAGGCAATCCATTCAAATCACTAGATTCAATTCTGACTATTCCATCATTCTTATACCTCAAATCAATAGTTTTTCGTTTGCAATTCACCACAACATCATGCAAAGTTAACCAATCCATACCTAGAATTATATCAAACTCATCAAAAGGCAATAACATCAAATCAGCCGAATTATATCAAATCCATACCCAGAATTATATCAAACATTAACGGAAAATTCTTGCAGACTTTATCAACCAGAACACATCTGCCTAGGGGGTTCAAAACTCTAATTACAAATTCAGTATACTCTACAGGAAAAATCTTACTGTTTACTAAGTTCATACATAAATACAAATGTGTTGATCCAGGATCTATCAAAGTAATCACAGAAGTATCATAGAGAGTAAATGTACCTGTAATCACATCTGGCAATGAAGCTTCCTCTCGAGCTCGGATAGCATAAGCTCTGGCAGGTGCACGAGCCTCAGATCTAACAGTTGTGTCTTTCGTTCTTTTCTAACTACCGCTTACATTTCCTAAATTTTTGGGAGGTCTACCACGAGAAACATTACCACTCTACCTTAGATTATGAACATTATCTTTTTCAGCTAAATCTGGGCAATCTTTAATAAAATAATTTCTTAAACCACAACTATAATAAGCTCAGTTATTACTTTTTCCCCAGCATTCACCGAAATGTTGTCTTCCACATTGATCACACTCAGTCTTTTCATTCTTTGCATTATCAACACTGGCAATAGACGTAGTTGAAGATTTGTAATTCGATTACGACCTAGCACGATCTCTGTTCGAATGTCCCACATTAGCCTTTGAACGACCGCTATTATCTCAAAACTTCTTGGATCCAGATTGGAATGATTTGCCTGATGATCTCTTTCGTTTCTCTCTAGCTTCAAAATCAACTTTTCTTTTCTCTTTCCTAAGATCTTTAACTTTACATGCTCGTTCAACAAGCACTACGAATTCTTTGATTTCCAATATCCCAACCAGCAAACGAATATCTTCGTTCAAACCGTCTTCAAATCTCTTACACATTATTGCTTCTGAAGATACACATTCTCGGGCATATTAACTCAACCTTACAAATTCTCGTTCGTATTCTGTAACAGACATACAGCCTTGTTTAAGGTCAAGAAAGTCCTTGCATTTCTGATCAATAAATCTTTGACTGATATATTTCTTTCGAAATTCAGCTTGGAAGAAATCTCACGTAACCCGTTCACTCGAAACCACAGATGTCAAAGTCTTCCACCAATGATACGTCGTGTCTCTCAGAAGTGAAACAGCACATTTTATACATTCTTCGGGACTCAAGGACAATTCATCAAATACTCTTATTGTGTTCTCTAAACAGAACTCAGCTTTTTTAGCATCATCGTTTGTTGTAGCTCGGAACTCTTTAGCCCCATATTTTCTAATCTTATCAACTGGTGGTCTACTTATCTATACTGAATTCACTGGTGGCATAACATAAGTTTGAGGAGAATTAACCACGGGTGGAGGTTGTTGTACACCCGGATTGGTTCTAATATATTAAGTGAACCAATCACTCATCATCTGATAGAAGGCTTGTTTAGCCTCACCATCACGGCTACTCGTAGCCGGTCGAGAATCAGCTTGCACTGTCCCTTGCGCAGGAGCAGGCGCATTGCTTTCAACATCATCTGCTATAGCTCTTTCGGGATCCATTTGCTATATAAAAGCACATTTCAATGTCAGGATTCATCACACTATAGCTGTTCAAAAATTATGGCATGTATAGCTAGACTCACATACGCTATGGTAGTCCTAGAACTGACTAAACCATAGCTTTGATACCAATAAAATGTAACAACCCTAACCCGTAACCATCGCCGGAATAGGTTGAGAGGCATTACCGGACTTATCATTCAATTTAGAACAATTACAAACCAATCATTAACTCATTACAGTAGAAGTCATTCATTTTCATTCAATATGAACTTACATTCGAGCATACAATATTTAAAACATGCATTCGAGACCCAATTGACAACATATGAAAGTTTCAAAACTTGAAAGAATTTTCAAATTTTAAAAGATCACACGTCCGTGTGAACAGGCCGTGTGCCTCACACGGTCTAGACATGCTCGTGTGTCTAGACATGCTAATGACTTGCCCACATGGCCAGACCACATGCCCGTGTGTCTAGCACGTGTACTATCCACACACCCGTGCCCAAGCTGTGTGCTAGGCCGTGCCAAAACTAGGGGGTATTATGTTTGTGACGTCAGCATCCCAATTAGGGTCACATGACTAGACCACACGCCCGTGTGTCTTAGCCGTGTTCAAGGCACACGCCCGTGTCTCTGCTCGTGTGGGCAAAAATAGGCCATTTAAATAGCCAATTTGTCACCCCAATTTAGTCATCCTACAAGCAAAAGAATCAAACATATTTATATCACCATTTCAGCCAATTTCAACACCATAATTCATACTCCTAAACCTTACTAATTCGTGCCAATCATTAGATAATATCGTACCAAAACATTTCCTCCATACTTCATTCAATCACAAGCTATTCTTACCAACACTTGCCAACTAAAACATATCACAATTTCATATTACCATAATATACCACAAACCATTGTCAACTATTAAGTTTAAGTACAATTTAGCCAAACCACATGGCTAAGCATCTATTTCATAAAACATACTTCTAAAACTACTAGCCTATACATGCCATACTTAAAGAAAATATGCATTCTCTAAAGTACCAAAATGAGGTTCGATAGTGTGATAATGACCCTAGACGATCCTCCAGCTTGCAGAAGCTTCAATATCTATAAAAAAATGTAAACACACACAAAATAAGCTTTCAAAAGCTTAGTAAACTCGTACCAAAAATATTTCATTTTGTTTTATTAAATTATAACTTATTAATCCAATTACTAAATTAACCTTACTAAAACATTATAACATCATATAAATTAGGTCCATAACCATCCACTAACCTTAATAGTGGCCAAATTCCCTTTTAAGGACTTTAAAATTAATAAACCATAGCATATAAGCACTTTAACAAATAGCAGACAACTTTTACATTTTACGCGATTAGGTCCTTTTTGCAAATTAAGCACACAAACAATTAAATTTCCACACGAAACTTTCACACATGTCAATTCACTTATAATAAGCACGAAAAATAATATTAAAATATTTTTTTGACTCGGATATGTGGTCCCAAAACTACTATTCCTACTAGGTCAAAACTGGACTATTACACGGTGCCATCTTTATACTCGATTGGAAGCAATTGTTGTAAGCAAATTCAATCAGTGATAGATACTTCTCCCAGCTACCTTCAAACTCGAGAATGAAACATCGTAAAATATCCTTAAGTATTTGAATAACTCGTTTAGATTGACCATCCGTTTGTGGGTGAAATGCAGTGCTAAAATGTAGCTTTGTACATAAAGCTTCTTGCAATTTCTTCTAAAATCGTGAAGTAAATCTCGGATCCCTATCTGAAACAATAGATAGTGGCACTCCATGCAATTGAACAATCTCTGAGATATACAACTCTGCTAATTTTTCAAGTGAATAATCAGTACGTATAGGAATGAGATGAGTCGATTTTGTCAAAATGTCAACAACAACCCAGATCGTATCTTTTTTTCAGAGATAAGGGCAAACGCGATACGAAATCCATTGTTACTCTATTCCACGTCCACTCCGGAACCATAATAGGCTGTAATAAACCTGAAGGCACTTGATGCTCAGCTTTGACTTGCTGACAAATCAAACATTTTGAAATAATTTTTGAGATATCTAGTTTCATGCCATGTCACCAATAAAACTTTTCAAATCGTTATACATTTTTGCGCTTCCCGAATGTGCTAATGAACAACTACCGTGTGCTTTGTTTAAAATCTTCTGAATAAGTTCAGAATTTCTTAGTACACATATTCTATCACGAAACATCAGACAGTCATCAGACCCTATTCAAAACTCTGAATTAGAAGTCGACTCACACTGAGCTCGTTTTGTTTGCAATTCATTATCAATCTTTTGAGCTTCACAGATCTGCTGTAGAAATAACGGTCTCGCTTTCAACTCAGCTACTAACCAGTGCCAGACAAAGCTAATTGTGTGTTCAAAGCACGTAAAGCAAATAAGGACTTTCGGCTCAACGCATCACCAACTACGTTTGCTTTCCCTGGATGATAGTCAATCACTAATCCATAGTCTTTTAGTAATTCTAATCATATCCACTTTCGCAAATTCAAGTCTTTTTGAGTCATCAGATATTTTAAGCTTTTGTAGTAGGTATAAATATGGCATTTCTCACCAAACAAGTAATGACGCCAAATTTTCAAGGCGAATACTATCGCGGCTAACTCTAGATAGTGCATCGGATAATTCTTTTCATGCGGCTTCAACTGTCTCGAGGCACAAGCTACAACTTTGTCTTTCTGCATCAAAACACAACCCAGGCCATTTAACAATGCATCACTAAAAGCTATGAATTCTTTACCCGACTCAGGCTGAACTAACACTGGTGCCTTTGTCAATAATGTTTTCAACTGTTCGAAACTCTGCGGGCACTTTTCTGATCACTCAAATGTATCATATTTTTTAAGCAATCGTGTCATCGATGTCGCAATCATCGAGAAGCCTTTCACAAATTGTCTATAATAGCTGGCTAATCCAAAAAAACTATGAACTTTAGATACATTTCTCGGAGGCTTCCAATCTATAATTGCAGAAATTTTGCTTGGGTCAACTCGGATACCTACGACTGAAACTATATGTCCCAGAATACTAACCTCTCGTAGCTAAAACTCACATTTGCTGAACATTGCAAACAACTATTTCTCTCTCAAAGTTTGTAACATGATTCTCAAATGCTCTGCATGCTCAGATTCATCACGAGAGTAAATCAAAATGTCATCAATAAACAGAACTACAAATCAATCTAAATACGACCTAAAAATTCAGTTCATCAAGTCCGTAAAAACAACAGGTGCATTAGTTAGTCCAAAAGGCATAACAATAAATTCATAATGTCTGTACCTTGTTCTAAATGCAGTCTTTGGCATATCTGAGTCTTTAACTTGCAACTGATAATAACTCGACCTCAAATCAATTTTCGAAGACACCATTACCCCTTGTAACTGATCAAACAAATCATTTATTCGTGGCAAAGGATATTTTTTCTTGATCATCAATTTTTTGAGTTGTCGATAATCTATACACATTCTCATCGTGCCATCTTTCTTTTTCACAAATAACACCGGTGCACCCCATGAAGAGAAACTCGATCTAGAAAAACCTCTATCCGGCAATTCTTGCAATTGAGCTTTCAATTCTTTTAACATTGTCTGTGCCATTCTGTATGGAGCTATCGATATCGGCATTGTACCCGGTACTAATTCAATACCAAACTCAACCTTTCTGATAGGTGGTAAACCCGGTAACTCTTTGGGAAATACATCTGGATACTCGCACAAAATTGGTATTGATTCAATCTTTCTTTCTGTCACTTTCATATCAAGTACATAAGCAAGATAAGCTTCACACCCCTTTCTCGTAAATCTCTGAGCTAACATAGACAAGATCACAACTGGCAAACTATTCAGATCATCAGATTCAATTCTAATAGTCTTATTATTTTGGCATTTCAGTTCTATTGTCTTTCGTCTACAATTCATTATAGCATCATGCATTATTAGCCAATCCATACCCAAAATCACATAAAATTCATTAAATGGCAACAACATCATATTAGTTAGAAAATAGAAATCCTGATGCATTAACGAATAAGTCTTGCAATGTTTATCAACCAAAACACATTTGCCTAAGGGGTTCGATACTCTAATCACAAATTCAGTATACTCTACAGGAAAAGTCTTACTGGATACTAAATTTATACATATATAAGAGCGAGTTGATCTTGGATCTATCAATGCAATCACATTAGTATCATAGAGAGTGAAAGCACCGGTGATAATATCTGGAGATGATGCTTCTTTGCGAGCGCGAATGGCATAGGCTCTGGCAGGCATTTTGGCCTCAAACCTCACAGCTGAATCCTTTGTCACCCCTCTACTACCACTTACATTTCTGGTAACTCTAGGTAGTCTACCTCTATTCAACGTGTTACTTGGTCTCACATTCTGAACTTCACTATTCTCATCCAGCTCATGGCAATCTCATATGAAATGATCTATTGAACCACATTTGTAACAAGCTTTATTATTTTTATTCCAGCATTCTCTGAAATGTTGTCTTACACACTGTTGACATTCGAGTTTGTTGTCTCGCACATTGCCAACACTCGACACTGATGTAGCTTGAGCTTTAGAACAAGAGTATTGTTTTCTACGATCTCTGTTCGAATATTTATTAGAAACATTTGGGCAAGCATACGAATCTTTGAATTTCTTTGATGAAGATTGATATGGTTTACTCATTAATCTTTTTCTCGAGTCTCTAGCTTTTGAATCTACTTTTCTCTTTTCTTTGCTAAGATCCTCAACTTTACAAGCCCTTTCAACCAGAATGACAAATTCTTTCAATTCTAGAATTCCGACTAGAAGTTTAATATCTTCGTTTAGCCCATCAACAAACCATTTGCACATTCTTTCTTCAATAGACACATATTCTCAAGCATCTTTACTTAATTGTACGAATTCTGTTTCATACTCAGTAACAGTCATTCGGCCTAGTTTTAACTCTAGAAACTCCTTATGCTTTTGATCAAGGAATCACTGACTTATGTATTTCTTTCGGAACTCCGTCTGAAAGAATTCCCAAGTAACCTATTATTTCAGAACCACAAATATCAGCGTGTTCCACCATTAATATGCAGTGTCTCTTAGCAAAGATACAAAACATTTAATATATTCATCAGGAACAACAATAGCCCAGAACTCTCCAGCCCCATGTTTACGAATTTTATCAGATCTACAACTTGAGGAACAACAGGGATTTGTTGAGGAATAGGTGGGGGTGGAGGTTGTTGAGCAGCTAGATTCATTCAAACGAACTTCGTGAACCACTTGCTCATCATTTGGAAAAAGGCTTGTTTAGCCTCTCCCTCATGGCTAATCATTGCAGGCCTAGAATCTGATTGCGCTGCCCCTTGAGCAAGAGCGGGCGCATTACTCTCTGCATCATCAACTACAGCTCGTTTGGGATCCATTACTATACAAAAACATAATTTAAGCTGTCAGGAATCATCACACTATCGCAAAGTATATATGGCATGTATAGCTAGACTCTCACAAACGCTATGTTAGTCCTAGAATCGACTAAACCATACCTCTGATACCAATTAAATGTAACACCTCTAGCTCATATTCATCATCAGAATAGGGTTAAGAAGTATTACCGATCAATACGCAACGTATAGCATACATTTAACAACATTAAGCATTCATTCCCATACATCACTCAATACAACCATATAGTCCCTTATAAAGGCCTACAAAACCTTAAACATGTTTTAGAAGTGGTTTGAGACTAAACCGATATCATACTAAAATTTTGGAAACTTAGAAAAAATTTCAAACATACAAGGGTCACACGGCAGTGTGAACAGGCCATGTCCTCACACGGCTCCAGACAAGCCCGTGTCTCAAGCCACGTGAAAACATGGCATACATACTGACTTGGGTCACATGGCCAACTACACGCCCGTGTGTCTAGCCCGTGTGCTAGGCCGTGTACTAGGCTATGCCAAAACTGTAGGGTATACTGACTTATCAACACGACCAAGTCACACGCCCGTGTGCTAGGCCGTGTGCCAATTAGGGGTTATACTAACTTGTACCACACGGCCAGTCACACGCCCATGTGTGAGACCATGTGGAGCATACTGACTTCATTTTAATATCAACACCAAGGGCCACAAGGCCATATAGCATAACCGTGTGTCGCACATGACTGAGACACGCGCCTGTGTGGACAAAAATAGACCATTTGCAAGGACAATTTGCCACCCTTTCTCATGCTCACCTAAATAACCAAAATGGTACCATTTTGTCAAATAATTATGCAGCCAAAATCATTAATCAAATGCACAATTCATATCATATCCATTCAACTAAATTCAATACTCAATTCAATGCTAATTATCTATTCAAATACTTAACAACTCAATTTCTAAAATCATATTTCATCAAAGCCTTTCTCAAGCATTATACTCCATAATTCAATTAACCATTTGCAACCATAAAACCATTACTATATTCATACCGAACATGTCAAAATAAGTCGTTACTCAATGCTACAAATACAACCAAAACATATACATTTACAAGCCATTTCTAATAGCTAAATACACATCATTATCAACATCATTTACAAGCCAACTCTCATGGCTATAATCACAACCAAAATACCACAAGTAGCTTATACATGCCATATACCATATTTATACAACTCAATAGTACCAACTTAGACGATTGATGGTGCAATGATGTCCCCGATGACTCCCGGATCTGAGCTAGCCTTGATTCTCTATAAAACATAGAAAAATAACACAAAATAAGCTCCATAGCTTAGTAAGCTCGTATGTGAATAACTTAATTCACAAAATAAATACAAATCAACCAATTATACATGACATAACCATACACATTAACTACAAACCTTTCTCATGTCTCAAAACATGATCAAAGACCATCTCATCGAACTTTCTCTCTTTAATACTTGAATAAGTTTTGTACATACCTGTATCGCCTCGTACTAACCTTCTTCTCAACCACAACATTTGTTTACCCGTTGAAACATTTAGAATAGAAATCAGATACTCATATGCCTCATACGATAAGTACCTATACCATGGCCCGTAGCCAAATCAAGGTAACTTATCCGAAAAAACTATTATCATGGCCCAAAGCCAAATCATCCAATATGCATGGTGCGAAGCCAAATCAGTATAGCTCACACCCAAGGTGCTAATATCATGGCCAGAAGCCAAATCATCCAAATGCAAGGCCCAAACCCAAATCGGTATACCATCTTATAACATATCACAAGTATCCAAATCTATTCCTAAGGTTCAACCGAGATTTCTAGCTTGTCAATTCCATCTTCAAATATTTCCATAAAGTCGTATTTATAAGTTATATATAAATGAAAATCTCATAATCAAAATTTAGGAAATATCAAAGTATTTAACATACATTTATATTGAAGTCGTCATATACGAACTTACCTCATATTAAAAATTGATAGGTCAGACCAGCTACTTGATAACTTTGTTTTTCCCCTGATCTAAATTTGAATTCTTCCTTTCTTGATCAATTGAGCTATGAAGATGCCGGACTCTAAAAGTTCATCAATGGCTTCTTTTCTTTCTTATATTGGGTTGGAAAGATGATGATATGAATAAAATTTCACTTTGTTTTATTTAACATGTATTTATTAACATTTTTACTAATTTAACCTTAGTTAATAAACTTTAAAAACACATAAACCATGTCCACTAATGTCCATTAACACTACCAATGGTCTAATATCATCATAAGGACTTTAATTTATTAAATCATAGTAATTAAGCACTTTAAATAAATAGTATACAACTTTTGCATTTTACACGATTAAGTCCTTTGTCTCAAATTGAGCAATTAAACAATAAAATTAACTCATAAAATTTTCACACATATCAAATAACATGCTGTAAACACATAAAATAATATTAAAATAATTTTTCAAAGTCAAATTTGTGGTTCTAAAACCACTGTTTTGATTTAGCTAAAACCGGGCTGTTACACATATACAAGCTTAAACGTTATAGGAACTAATCATTTAACCAATATGCCAAAATGGCACCTCAATATCAACAATCAAACTTAATGAAACACTTACTAAATTCAACCATAATTCAATTAACTAGTTGAACAACTTAGTTACTATATTAACCATAATGTTCACATACCATTCTCATGCTCAACAATTACCACTAAGCCCATTTCTACATCTACCATTTACCTTAATAAATTTATCAAATGCCAAATACATGTAAGTCTACCAAAACTAGCCATTAAAAAATTGATATCCATCTCATTTCATACCAACCAACATTTTATATAAACACATTCTAGCATCACAAATAACAACTCATGACATACCTATTTTAACTACCATACCAACTTCCATCATTTAAACACCACATCACCAAAATAACAACCATCAAAAATACCATACATACATGATACCATAACAACCATTTCATCACCCAAATAAGCATATATACAAGCCAAGCATAATGGCTAATTTTATCAAACAAGAACACCTATATATGTGCATATTTAACCAATTATCACTTACATTATTGCCATGCGAAAGCATAACAGAATTGATATATAACCAGCATACCATATTAGATCCAAAACCTTTCCAAAACATACCATATCTTGACCATGTTGAGGTCAATTCATCATATATCATTTGGCAATTCAAACATGCTTTGACACATTAGCAATTTAACACATATCAACAAGTCACCAAATGTACCAAGGCTAAATCACCAAAAATGACATAGAAATTGTAACACCCCTAAATCGTATCTGTTGCTGGACTAGGGTTAAGAGGCATTACCGGACAACATGGAACAATTCACATTCATTTCATAATCAACATAGCATCAAAGTCACACATCATTATAAAGTACCTTACATAGGTCAACAAGACATTAAACATGCTTTAGAAAGATGTCAGGACTAAACCGAGCTCATACAAAATTTTTCAAAACTTAAATATTTTTCTAAGTTGTACAGGTCACACACCCGTGTGAGCAAGCCGTGTACCTCACACGACATTAGACACGCCTGTGTGTCTAGGCCATGGCAAAACAGGGCATACATACTGACTTGTCTACATGGCCACATAACACGCCCGTATACCAAGCCGTGGTCGAAACTGACTTGAAACACACGGCTAGCCACATGCCCATGTGCCTTGGCTGTGCTCCATACTGACTTTAAATGGTAGGACTACCCCAGGGGACACACGGCTGTCCAACATGACCATGTTTCACACACGGCTGTGTGCTGAGTTTGGGATCCTAGGCTAATGCCAAATTCTTATTTTTTTTTAAGTGCCGATTGGCTTTTCCATCTTTGCTAGCTGATTCATTTTCCATTCTTTCTCTCCTCAATTCTCTTTTGATTTACCCTTTAGGTTAGCCGATTCCTTCTTCTACTCTTCTTCTTTAATTTGTGCCAAATAAACCTTATTCACCATATTAGTTTAAAAGTCGAAAAGCTGAATCTCTCTTGGCCTGATTGCTCTTTTGGTGTAAGTACCTTATCTCTTTTTTAGCTAGTATTGTTAATACCAATTACTCTTCTCCCTCACTCTTTCTAATCGACTTTGGTAGGGAATTAGTATCGATCTCGAATCTTAGCTCTCTGCCGAAATTGCTCTTTAGGTGTTTGCAGTTTTGGTAAGTATTCCTCTCCCATTGGCTAAGGTGGCCGAATGTTCATAGTTAGGGTAAGGGGACTTGTGTTGGATACGAGTCACCTACTATTCTGGTTTTCATAAATAATTTTAATGTAGATCTAAGGAGTACGTGATCAGGGAAAAACAATTAGGGATTGGTGTTCAAGGTAAGGTTAAGGTGAGGCTTCGGTTTTTGGAAGAGTTATGTATTAAACATGCGATTAATCAAAGAGTGATATCGATTGTAGGTTTGGGGCTAAAGTGATCGCATCACGCTTGCTTACAAGGTGTATACACACACTTCGCACACACAGTAGATCGGTAAATTCTGAAATGCCAAAAAGTCGAAATGCTGAAATACTTAATAGCTGAAAGTTTGGATACAGTAGTCTTGCGAGTGCGCGAACACTCGTAAGAGGGTATTCGATACGATACCAGAGACCCCATGAGAGATCTCATGGACTTGGGTCATATTTTGGCCAGCTGGGCCAGAATGGGCCAAATGGGCCCGACGAGCCCGTGAACCCAAATAAGCGAAAGTTGATAATTTATTAATATGTGATGAGCTGATTAAGTTTGTTGAATGGTTTGCATTGGATTTGAGTCTGATGGGCCATATAAGTGTGATTGAGCCTAATGGGTCGTATAAATGTGACTAGGCCGATGGGCCATATGAATGTATGGAATCCTGTAAACTTGCTAGGGTTTTGTCATGGACTTGTAGGCCTAGTTTCTAATAAATCCTTAAGCAGCATAAAACTTAACTAACTTATCAAATTCTTCTGTGGACAAGTCATAAGGGTAAAGTGTGGCAATGGGTATATGCATGTCTAGGATTGGATCTAGGGAGAGCTTGGTACTTAAGCGGTCTTAATGACCCACCTCCTCTTCTCTGGAATCCTACCTGGTGCATAGTGTCTATTCACTTTGGCCAACGAGGACTTGTGACGGCCAAAGTTAAGTAATTACGACCCATCTTTGCTAAAAATTACCAAAATACCTCGTAGGGTAGAAATTACTAAAATACCCTATGTGTTATGAGTATGATCTATGTATGATATATCTTTGCATCCATACATTATTATGTTACATATGGGCTGGGTTTATGATTGGAGGAAATGTATAAGGATCGCATGGTTACTCGATGACTGTGGATCCACCAAAGGCTCTTTAGCCACCGAGCGACTTTCTTTGCATCGTTAAATAGTCCGTGAATCGGTGCTACACCATTTATAAGCGACTATCTTTGTCTGCGCTTAAGTGGGGCCGCATCGGTTTCCACACAGGTTGTAATAAGGATGGGTGGGTCAAGTATCTCCCCACAATAAGTGTTGGTTGGAAATGGGGTGTACAAGTTGGATGGGGATATAAGCATTTGCATACATACGTCATGATTGGATTATGAAAAGGGCTTGGCCCAGTTAAATGTGATATGTGGAAATTGACACGGGTTCAGGCCCTACTAAGGCCACAATGGGCTAAGGCCCAAAGGCCACTGTATTTGAATTGGGCTTAGGCCCAAAATGATTTGTCTGTTGCATGTTTGTTTGATGAGGGTTGTACACATTGAGTTTTCAAAAGCTCACCCCCTCTTTTATTTTATTTTCAAGTGATGCTCAGTAGAAGGTTCAATGTTTAGAGGGACTCTGGGTGGCCAGCTAGTAAGACAATTTAGATTTTTTTTTTCATTTTGAAGCATATAAGTTTCTTATTATTAAGTGATTTCAGACTGGATTGTAATAAGGCCTTCTGTTTTGTTATTATTTGGATTATTATTTTTATGTGACGTAATTATAAGAAGTTGAGCATGGTTTCTTAATCTATAGTATGTCTCTTCTACGTTTTCGCAACTACATTTTAAAATGACATGTTTTTATAAAATCATATATTTTAAACAAGTGGTTGAAAGGAGTTTTTTTTTAAAAGGTAGTTAAGGTTTCTTTTATTTTAAGAAGGGTTTTCAATGAAAACACAATTTTCGCTAAAACACTTCAATGTGATGTGCCAGATTCGGATGTAACATTCGGCCCAGGTTTAGGGTGTTACATTTAGTGGTATCAGAGCCTAGGTTGCAAAACTCGGGCTGTGAAGTGGGCCTTATTATTTGGTTTCTTTTCCTTTCTACAAAAAAATTTTGGATCACACCGTTTTAAGGGAAATCTTGCTGAGCAGCACACTGAGTCTCTGACGTCGAACCAAGTAAGTTCTTTTGTTTTTAAGCTTGTTTAAATTGTTATACAGTAGATAGTTAGAAGGCTACTTTAGATGATTTTGTTAGAGTGGAACGGAAGCCCATAAGATCTTGAAACTGTAGAGGATTTTTGAAAATAATCTTCTCTTTAAATATTTTCATAAAACATCGGTTTAATTATTAAACTAACTAAAACTTCATAAAATTTTTAATCCAGATAATACGTAAATCTATGTGAGTGCTAGAAAAGGTGCAAGAGGCCGTGGCCGAGGACGCGGGAGTGTTAAGGCTGAATCATCGGCATCGGGCCATATGCCCGATGTTGGAGTAGAAGAGGCTCCGGCCTCACCTATGGCTGAGACTGGGTCATATGATCAGGCCGCTATAGAAGAAGCATTGTCACAACCAATGCTGAGGATTTTGGAAAGGATCGTTGGGCCCAATAATGGTATGGGAAGTCGTGGGCTAATTTCGAAGCGACTTCGATCTAATGGAGCTGAGATCTTTAAGGGTCGCTAGTGTGGCTCCGAACGTAGCTGAGTACTGGATAGAGGCCACTGAAAGGATAATGGATGATTTGGATTACACGCCGGAGCAAAAGTTAAAAGGGGCAGTATCGCTGCTTAGGGAGGAAGCCTACCAGTGGTGGCTAACGGTAAAAGAGGGCACCCAACCTGAGCGAATCACATGGGATTTCTTCAAATCCACGTTCTAGGGAAAATATGTGGGTGCAAGTTATATGGATGTTTGAAAGAAGGAGTTTCTGAACTTGTCGTAATGAGATAAGTCTGTGGCTGAATATGAGGCAGAGTTTTTATGCCTTAGTCAATATGCAAGGGTGATGGTGGCAACGGACCATGAGCATTGCGTAAGGTTCGAGGATGGCCTCGAGGGTAGCCTCAGGGTGCTAATAGCCCCGTAGAGAGAGAAAGATTTTGCGGCTTTAGTGGAGAAGGCGAAGATAGCAGAGGAGGTAAAGCGCACTAAGCGCTTAAACCGGGAAAAGAAGGGCAAGAATAAAATGGATGTAGAGTCTCCTGGTGCTGGATAGAGACCTACAGCTAGGACCAGAGTGAATGAGCCGGTTAGAGCAGGACCCCCTACTGCTAATCCGAGGATGCGAATTTGTGCTACCTGCGGGAAAAGTCATTTGGGTAAGTGCTGGAGGAGGATAGGAGCTTGTTTGTCTTGTGGATCTATGGAGCATAAGGTTAAGGATTTCCCTAGGAGGCCGAATTTAGGTCAAGCTGTGGGCCGAAGTAATAATCAACCACAAAGGGGTGGTCAACAGCCGACAAGGGGTCGAGGTCAGGCCAGGGGTGAAAATGGTAATGAACGTGGTCGTGGAGCACCAGGTGGAGGTGCAGGTTATGCTGAGGTGAGGCAGCCAGCTTTGGTCAATGCAACACGTCGCCAAGGGGATGCAGACGCTCCTAATGGGAATACTGGTGCGTACCCTACCATAGTGTACTGAGCGTTTATTTTGGCTTTAGAATTAGAGTGCATAGCGAAAGCATAGTGGTGAGACTTGGGTAGTACGATTAATGGTTAGTTGGAAATTTCAAGGACGAAATTTCTTTAAGGGAGGTAGAGTTGTAATGCCCAAAATTTTGGGCCTATAGGAATTGGGCTTTGGGCTTTAGGTCTCATAAAATTTTTAAGTGAGCATGAAAATGACAAATGATATGTTGGCTTTAAGGGTTTAATGAATTTGGAGTGTCTAGGTGTGTTGGAGAAGTTTTGGGTTCGAGTTTTGTGGTGGAGGAATTTTAATTTAATTATTAAAAGAACCAGGGTTGTAAGTAGTTGGGCTTTTAAATAAAATCAGGGGAAAAATGGCATCAAAAAACCTTGTGGTAGAGAGGCTAAGTGACGCCACTTAGGGTGTAGGGAGGTGGCGATAGTGGCTAGCAAGGAGATCCTAGGTTCAAATCCTAGCTTAATATTTTTAAGAGTTTAATTTTGGCCTTCTAGAAGGTTGGAAGTGGCGTGAAGATGGACACTAAGGGGAGTGTTCAGGAGAGAAAATTTAGGAAATAGATTGGGGAGTTATCAGGGAGAAAAACGAGGAGATGAGAAGGGGGAAGTGATGGAGCTGAATTAGGAATTGAAGGTCAGGCAATTTGGCTATAGGCTATAAATATGTGTTGAGTTTGGGATCCTAGGCTAATGCCAAATTCTTCATTTTTTTAAGTGCTGATTGGCTTTTCCATCTTTGCTA
Organism: Gossypium anomalum; assembly: GCA_025698475.1. Lineage (NCBI taxonomy): Eukaryota > Viridiplantae > Streptophyta > Magnoliopsida > Malvales > Malvaceae > Gossypium > Gossypium anomalum. Next base: position 23,967,891 of record CM046962.1, on the reverse strand, counting down.
GTTGATTCTTTTTCCATTCTTTCTCTCCTCAATTCTCTTTTGATTTACCCTTTAGGTTAGCCTATTCCTTCTTCTACTCTTCTTCTTTAATTTGTGCCGAATAAACCTTATTCACCATATTACTTTAAAAGCCGAAAAGCTGAATCTCCCTTGAGCCGATTGCTCTTTTGGTGTAAGTACCTTATCTCTTTTTCGGCTAGTATTGTTAATACCGATTACTCCTCTCCCTCACTCTTTCTAATCGACTTTGGTAGGGAATTAGTATCGGATCTTGGATCTTAGCTCTCTGTCGAAATTGCTCCTTAGGTGTTTACGGTTTTGGTAAGTATTCCTCTCCCATTGGCTAAGGTGGCCGAATGTTCATAGTTAGGGTAAGGGGACTTGTGTTGGATACGAGTCACCTACTATTTTGGTTTTAATAAATAAGTTTAATGCAGATCTAAGGAGTACGTGATTAGGTAAAAATGATTAGGGATTGGTGTTCAATGTAAGGTTAAAGTGAGGCTTCAGTTTTTGGAAAAGTTATGTATTAAACATGCAATTAATCGAAGGGTGATATTGATTGTAGGTTTGAGGCTAAGGTGATTGCATCACGCTTGCTTACCAGGTGTGTACACACACTTCACACACAAAGTAGATCGACAAATTCTGAAATGCCGTAAAGCTGAAATACCGAAAAGCCGAAAGTTTTGATACGATAGTCTTGTACGAACACTTGTAAGAGGGTATTCAATACGATACCAGAGACCCCATGAGAGATCTCATGGACTTGGGTCACGTTTTGGCCAACTGGGCCAGAATGGGCCAAATGGGCCCGACAGGCCTGTGAGTCCAAATAAGTGAAAGTTGATAATTTGGTAATATGTGATGAGTTGATTAAGTTTGTTGAATGGTTTGGATTGGATTCAGGCCTGATCGGCCATATAAGTGTGATTGAGCCTAATGGACCGTATAAATGTTATTGAGTCCTGATGGGCCATATGAACGTATGAAAGCCTGTAAACTTGCTAAGGTTTTGTCATGGACTTGTTGGCCTAGTTTCTAATAAATCCTTAAGTAGCATAAAACTTAACTAATTTATCAAATTCTTCTGTGGACAAGTCATAAGGGTAAAGTGTGGCAATGGGCATATGTATGTCTAGGATTGGATCTAGGGAGAGCTTGGTACTTAAGCGGTCTTAATGACCCACCTCTTCTTCTCTGGAATCCTACCTGGTGCATGGTGTCTGTTCACTTTGGCCAACGAGGACTTTTTGACAGGCCAAAGTTCGTAATTAAGACCCATACTGCTAAGAAATTACCAAAATACCCCTGTAGGGTAAAATTTACTAAAATAACCCTATGTGTTATGAGTATGATCTATGTATGATATATGCTGCATCCATACATTATTATGTTGCATATGGGTTGGGTTTATGATTGGAGGAAGTGTATAAGGATCGCATGGCTGCTAAACGACTATGGATCCACCGAAGGCTTTTTAGCCACCGAGCAGCTTTGCTGCACTATTAAGTAGTGCCGTAATCGGTGCTACACCGTTTATAAGCAACTATGCTGCACTGTTAAGTGGGGCCGCACTTGTTCCACACCGGGTTGTAATAAGGATGGGTGGGTCGAGTATCTCCCCACAGTAAGTGTTGGTTGGAAAGGTGGTGTACAGGTTGGATGGGGATATAAGCATTTGCATACATATGTCATGATTGGATTATGAAAAGGGCTTGGCCCAGTTAAATGTGATATGTGGAAATTGACATGGGTTCAGGCCCTACTAAGGCCAAAATGGGCTAAGGCCCAAAGGCCACCGTATTTGAATTGGGCTTACGCCCAAAATGATTTGTCTGTTGCATGTTTGTTTGATGAGGGTTGTACACACTGAGTTTTCAAAAACTCACCCTTCTTTTATTTTATTTTCGGGTGATGCTCAGTAGAAGGTTCGATGTTTGGAGGGACTCTGGGTGGCCAGCTAGGAAGACAATTTAGATTTGTATTTTTCATTTTAAAGCATATAAGTTTCTGATTATTAAGTGAATTCAGACTAGATTATAATAAGGCCTTCCATTTTATTATTATTTGGATTTTTATTTTTATGTGATGTAATTATAAGAAGTTGAGCATGGTTTCTTAATCTATAGTATGTCTCTTCTACGTTTCCGCAACTACATTTTAAAATGACATGTTTTCATAAAATCATATATTTTAAACAAGTGGTTGAAAGGAGTTTTTTTTAAAAGGTAGTTAAGGTTTCTTTTACTTTAAGAAGGGTTTTCAATGAAAACACGATTTTCGCTAAAACACTTTAATGTGATGTGCAAGATTTGGCCGTAATGTCCAGGCCAGGTTTGGGGTGTTACAATATTCGGCCAAGAGCTTTCAACCAAAAAAGAAGAGAAGCAAGGGAAATATTGGTGACCAAAATGAAAAAAAGAATAAGAACTATTTTCAGCACTTTAGAGTTTAGCAAAACGGCAAAGTAAAGGGAAAATTCCAAAAATAAATGCCCAAAATCGAACCAATTGAGAGAAAAACACCCCTAGCCAAACTCCTCATCCCCATTCGGCAAAATTCCCCCAACACTTCAAACTCCTTCTTTTCCTCCACAAATCTCTCATTAAAAATCCTCCTTTATCTTCTCCTTGATTTACTCCACCCTCTTCTCTTTGACCAAATCAAATTCTACCTTGTAGAGTTTTAGTCTGCTTCTGCTTCTCACATGGTAAGAGAGCAAAATAAATACTCTTTTTACCTTGCCATGACTTGAACCTTAGACCTCAAGAGAAACATCCACACGCCTTATCCACTTGATCAATAGGCTCTTTATGTCATATCTTACCAAATTTTATTTATAACCCTACTGACCAAAGATAGGGGTTTTATCCTTAAAAACCAAAACTTTGTGGAATCCAAGACTTGAACCCATGACACTTCCAGAGCACTCAGCCACTAAGCCAAACACTCAATTGTATCACTTTCCTGCACATTTAAATCTTTATGTGCAGTCTCCTAACTACACCCCTGTTTGAAACCTAATACTTCTAGGCCCAAATTCAGGGCATTACAGTCTATGAGCTCCCTGATTAAAACTCTTATGAGTTTCCTGTTTATCCAGGATAAGCGTCCTGTTACATGGCTCATCTGAGCATCCTGATATATGTGGCTCGAGAATGTGCTCTTGTAACAGCCCGATTTTAGCTAAATTAGAACAGTGGTTTTGAAACCATAAATTCGAGGTTGAAAAAATTATTTTAATATTATTTTTTGTGTTTACAGCATGTCAATATATATGTGTGAAAATTTCGTGAGCTAATTTTATCATTTAATAGCTCAATTTGAGAAAAAAGACTTAATCACGCAAAATGCAAAAGTAGCTATAAGTTAAAAGTACCAAATTGCTATGGCTTATTAGATGGCAGGTCCTTATGTTGTAATTAGACCTTTGATAGTGGAGATGGACATAAATGACCTTAAATTATGTGTATTATAATGGTTTTAATTAAGGTTAAATTTGTAAAATGATTTTTAAATGATAATATAATTTTAAAAAAAAAAATTTTGTCCATCTTTTACTTTGATAGCTGAATGTTGATGGAAAAGGAAGCCAAAAATATTGCTTTAGGGTTCGACATTTGTAGGCTTGATTGGTAAGTGTTCTTTGCTCGGTTTTTGATAATTTTTACATTTTTGTGATCATTGCTTCGTGTTCTACCTAGCCCGTGCTTTAATTTTCAATTTGATGATGATTTTGTGAAGTGCCATTGATGAATGCTTGAGCTCTTGAATGTTTGATGATGGAAAATGAGTATTTGTTGATAGATTATCATGTTTTGTAAAGTGATTTTTGGTAAAAATACAAATTAGGGATTAAATTGTGAAAAGATGAAAATGTGGGGTTAAATGTGTGAATAAATGTGAAATATGGGATGCTAGGGGAATTTTGGTAATTCAACTAAGCATGGATTAAATTGAATTGTGTGAATTTGATGTATTTGAGAAATAGGGACTAAATTGAATAAATGTGGAACTTTAGGGGCTAAAGTGCAAAAATGCCCAAATATGTGTTTGTGGACTAAATTGAATGTCTTGATGAATAAAAGAGTTAATTTTGAATGTATATAGATCAAGAACGAAAGAAATCGGATTTAGATCGAGGGAAGTTGAAAGTTATTGAATAGTCGATTCGATTCCTCTATTCTAACTACGAGGTAAGTTCATAGGGAAATAAATGTCATTGAATTGAATTATATATGTTTTATTATCACTAAATTGCTATGAATGTTGAACGAGGAAATATGAGCATGAATCAACGAAGTTACAATATCCGAAAGTCCTGATGAACCTTAGGAATAGTATAGGATATGAATGTCATGACATTAGATTATCGAGATATGAACACATATAAGACCATGTCTGGGACATTGGCATTGTATTGAGATTACGTGTAAGACCATGTCTGGGACATTAGCATCGTTAATCGATTTCGTGTGAGACCCTGTTTGGGACAGTGGCATCGATATGTGATAACATGTAAGACCATATCTGGGATATGGCATTGTACGAGCTTGTGTGATTTCCGATTATCCTTAATGATTCCAAACGGTTCAAGGGGCAAAGTCAAGTCAAGAAAGAATATGTGAATGAGCTAAGTGACTCAGGTAAGTACAAAATTCCTACAAGTATTAAAAAGGGGAAATATTTGATGAACTCGATTAAGTCATTGAATATATGTTCAATGAGAAAGGTTTGTGAATTTGAATGAGATTAGCCATGTTAATTGTATTTGAATTGATATGTAAATATTCATATGATGATTTTATTTGTATATGGCTTACTAAGCTTTTAAAGCTTACTTTGTGTGTTCTTTTCCTGTTTGATAGATTATCGAAGATATCTCAGACTCGGGGATCGTCGGGAAACGTCATCACACTATCGATCATCTCGTTCGTACTTTGAAGCTTAGTATATTTAGTATATCATATGTATAGGCTAGTGTCATCTTGTTATGTTATGAGTTATGATATTAGCCATGAGATTTGTCTTGTAAATGTTGGTGCCTATGGCCATTAAAGTTGGCTTGAATTATGTATCTAATATGTGATACATGTAATGTACATAATGCCTTATGTGATGGTTTGTTTTGGCATATTGGTATGATATGTCTTGGTTGAGGAATTGAGTAGTTGAAATGGTTGTGAATAGATGGTATGAAATGTGTATTGAATAGCATGTTTTGGATGCTTATATATGCGTTGAAATGATACCATTTTGGTTGCTAAGTGTGCTTGTGGAAAGGGTGGCAAATTGGCTTTTCAAATGGCCTATTTTTGTCCACACGGGCAGAGACACGAACGTGTGTCTCCGCTGTGTGCGACACACGATCATGCTACACTGGCCGTGTGTCCCCTAGGGTACCCTTTGTAACACCCTAATTTTAGGCCTAGTCAGAATAGTGGTTTCGGGACCACAAATCTGAGATAGAAATAATTATTTTATGATTATTTTGAGGTCTATGATATGATTGTATTATTGTGTGAAAATTTCGTGAAGAAATTCTATGCATAAAGTGCTTAATTTGAAGTTAGGGACTAAATTGAATAAGTTGTAAACTTGCATTCTAGAAGTTTCTAGTATGAAATTGCTTTGAAATATTTATTAGGAGGTCTTAAATAGAAATTTGACCAATTTCGAAGTTTATGGACAAAAAATTGGACATGGATGGAATTTTTGAAAGTTTAGTAAGTAAGGGCATTTTGGTTATTTGGATATTAAATGAAATAAAATGGGAAAAATAACACAAAAATGATCATCTTCTCCATAAGCTGCTGCCGAATTTTTCTCTCCACCATAGCTAGGGTGTCAACACTTTTAAGCCTTAATTGTAAGTGATTTTTATGCCCGTTTTTAATATTCTTTACATTTTTGAAATCCTCGTAGCTCAGTTTACCTATTTCTACCAATATTTTGAGCTAGGGTTTATATTTAAAAATTTACCCATGGATGATATGTATGAATTTTTATGTTTTATGGTAGAATATGAAGTTTGAGATTGTGTTAAACAACTTTTGCTAAGTGATTTTTCATAAAAACGAGTAAAACGGCATAATCGGTAAAAATACCTAATGTTCATAAATACATGTTAGATTGAGATTTTGATGTTGCCATAGAAGGGAAAAATGATCAGTATGTCATAAAACACAAGAAAATAGGATGAAGTTTAATTTCCGAGTCTTGGGGCAAAAGTGCAAATATGCAAAAGTTTAGGGGTCAAAATGAAAATTTGTAAAAATATGATTTTTAGACCCATATGAATAGTGTGATTAATTATCAGGCTAAATGTGATATTATAGATCAAGGAAATCAAGATTCGGGCTTAAATAGGGAAAATACAAGGTTATGGACTAAAATGATAAATTGCCGTTTTTTTTGGATTGAGGTAAGCTCGTGCGATTTAATAAGCCTATTATTCATGTTATTATTGTTATACATGAAATATATCTTGCTATGAAGTGCATTGAATTATCATGCATAAATGTGATTTCTATGATTATGGATATTATGAGCAATTGTAAGTTCATATGATTTTTAATAATACAATGTGCAAATTAAATGTTATTGCCTTGAGAAGTAAGTTTATATGTAAGTAATACATCAATTTTACTTGTATTATGATATTGGAAATATGTTGTTGATAATTACTTGATTGGTGAAATTGTTGGAAAAGAGAGAAATCCCGGTTGAACCTTCGGAAAGATTGGATGATACAGATGTTATGTAGCTAGGTCAAATGTATGGTGCTGAGTGCACATCATGTGTACAAGAGAGCTACGAGACATTATGATGTAGCTAGGTCACATGGGTGATACTATGCGTACACCATGTAGACAAGAGAGCTACGGGATATACGTAGCTAGGTCGCATACATGGTTCCAGGTGAAGGACACCATGTAGACAAGAGAGCTACGAGATTAAGTGGCTAGGTCACATGGGTGGTGGTACTAAGTGTTCACCATGTGTACAAGAGAGCTGAACTATATGATGGGTGGAACTATGTGCTGAAACCACCAAGTATCGAGGATTGATCCGAAGTGTTTAACAGGAGACTTACTATATACTGCTTTGTGAGTTTTGTGATGAATAAATGCAGGAACTTGGTTATGTGATTGATGTGTTCATTAAGTGACCGGGATGTGGTAAGGTTATAAACAAGTAAGTTATACATGAGGATGATTTTATGGTGACCTTGCAATCATGGGCCTATACTTGTGATGTATGAAATGTGGTGAAAATGATTTGTGATATGTATGTTAAATGAGGTTAATACAAAGAAAGTGTGAAAGAGTGAATTAGCAATAAAACTGTTTTTGGGAAGATGTGATGGCGTGACTTTGAAAAAACACCAAAAAATAGTAGGAATTTAATTAGAGGCTGAATGAGATATGAAATTAAAGCTTAATGAGTCTATCTTCATATAAAAGAAACAGATCAAGCAAAGGAATTCTATATTTTGAGATATTTATATTTTTGTGAGACTTGTTTAGAATGATTACGTGATCCCCTGTTCTGACTTTGAAAAATCATTAAAAATTTTACAAAAAATAATTAAGAAATATAGTTTATATGCCTAGATTCCTTATTTAGTCTAGTTTTAAATGAAACAAATTTCATGGCTATTTGTCTCTTGTACGGGGAGAAAATAAATTCGTAGTGAATAGAGGTCAGATCAGTCGAGCTGTATAACAGGGTAAATTTTAACTAATAAACTGTACTAATTGGCTGAACTAAAAATTCTAGAAAAATTTTAGTAAGAAGTGATATGATTCTAGTTCCTGGGAAAATTTACGGATCTTAAATTGGAGTTCTGTAGTTCTGTAGCTCTGAATATAAATAATTTAATGACTGTGACTCAGGAAAACAGCTTAGCTGGATTTTGAATAAATAGAAAGAATATGAAAATAGCATGTTATCGCATTGCTTATTATTTTCATGCGAGCTTACTAAGCGTAAAGCTTACTTCCTCCTTTCCATTTTTTTTAGTTTGTCAGGTCAGCTCAGGGGTTGGAGATCATCGGAGGCAGCATCACACTATCAAGCCATTATCCTTGGAGTATTGGCAAGTATATGTTAAATATTTTCATGTGAGTGGCATGTATAGGAAGTTTGTTTCATGTCATGTATTATTATTATGATTTGACTTATGTATTGGCCTACATCGAGCTGTTGTATATGGCCATGAGATGTGGCCTTTATTCATTATGGTTTGTAAGTTTTAATTTTGGGCAAAAATTTGGTGACTCGATTTTATATGTTTGTGAATGTTTAAGTCTGGTAACGCCTCGAACCCTGTCCCGGAGTTGGATACGGGTGAAGGGTGTTACACCCTTTCAAATTAAGTCAGTAAATCTTATAGGTTTGGCACGGCTTAGACACACGAGCGTGTCTACTGGTCATGTGCGGCACACAGCCTTGGCACATGGGCATGTGTGGCCATTTCGAAGGGTACACGGGCTAGACACATGGGCGTATGATCAGCCGTGTGACCCAAGTCAGTAACCCCCCTTAGATTTCACACGGCCTGGCACACAGGTGTGTCCTCGGCCGTATGGTGCAAGTCAGTATGTATGCCCTATTTTCACACGGCCTGTGACACGGGCGTGTCTGGTAGCCGTGTGAGGCGGACGGCCTGTTCACATCGGCGTGTGACCCTTAAATTTTGAAATATTTTATATGTTTCCCAAAGTTTGCAAATGTTATCGGTTTAGTCCCGAACCACTTTTAAGCATGTTTTAAGGTCTTGTAGAGCCTTATAAGGGACAATGTGAATGATTTGAATGAAAATTGATTGTGAATTCTTAAATGTATGTGAATAAGGTGTGTTATTCGGTAACATCTCATAACCCTATTTTGGTGACAGATACGGGTTAGGAGTGTTATATTTAATTGGTATCAGAGCTACGGTTTAGTCGATTCTAGGACTAATGTAGCGTGAAGGTCTAGCTATACATGCCATATATATAAACTGTGATAGTGTGAGATTCCTGAAAGTTAAAATGTGTTTTTATTTTGCAAATGGATCTTGATCGAGCCATAGCTAACGATGTGGAAAGTAATGCGCCCGCTCCCGCTCAAGGGGCAACGCTGGCTGATTTTAGGCCGATATCTAGTAGCCAAGGGGGAGAGGCTAAGCAAGCCTTCTTCCAAATGATGAGTGAGTGGTTCACGGAGTTCGTTCGAACAAATTTGGTTGCTCAACAAAAATAGATTAGTTGTTAGAAAGAAGAGTCAAACAAAATTAAAACAAAAAAAAGATGAACCAATTGGTAAAGAGTCCAAATAAGAACAAATTAGGGTTTCTTGGATGGAAAGAAACTGTCCTTGGACCTCAAGAAAATGCCCCAACCAGATCTATAAAAACAAAATACAAACAGATTTGTTAGAAGTGATTAAAAGCCAATCAAACTGTTTTGTGTAAGAATGCTTGAAACAATAAGAAAAGATTAAAACTCATAATTTTGATGTGTTTCTTGATGGCACAAGATAGAAGAACGTCTTTCTTGAAGCAACTTTAACCTAGAATGAAAACCAATAAATTCAGCAAGCCAAAACAGTAAGAGCTAACTTAAATAAGCAAGAAACGATAAATTAAGGATAAAAAATAGAAGATGATGTCCTAAGAATCCTTGAAAACATTAAGAATCCACAACTCCTTTCAATGTCTCTAATTCCCCCTCCAAGAAAGAGATCTTGGAAAGAAAAAGCTTGAAGATGATTCCCACAACCTGAAAGATTGTTAAAATAGCTTTTAAAAGAAACTCAATAGCAATTATTGAAGAAAACCTCAAAAAAATTATTATTAACTCAAAAAAACATAAATCAATTGTATATGTATAAGGGTGAACATTCATGCTACTTATAGGCCCCCAAAATAAGATTTCCTAACCCTAATGGAATAACTAACATGACAACTCATCAAATAAAAAAAAATTCTAAGTGTGGACTTTTAATGGGGAATTCAGCCAAAGGAATTAAATGGGCTCTTTGGGTTGAATTCTTACATGATGATCCACCTATTAAAATAAATTTGGACCTATAGTTTAAATATTTTACAATTTGGGCCACTTTGATAATTTGGCCTGATATTTAATTAAATTACTTCTCAGACATCAGGATTGGCTTAGAGACATCTTAATGGGCCATTTTTCAAGAACTTGGTCTTGTGATCCATTTGCTCTCAAAATTGGCTTGTTCAAGCTCGTACATGAAATTCGATATACCTTGGCTTCAAGATTCGATTTCTTGAGCCAAGATTTCTAAGATTTAAAATCTTGATTTTCTTGATTCTTGGAAATGTCCGAAACAGTAAAATTGGACCAAGATTCGGTTTCTTGATTTTCTTGAAAATAAGAAAGTCAATTTTGATTTTCTTTTTTGAAGAAAGTCAATTTTGATTTTCTTTTTTGATCGTGTGTGCATCTAGGGCCTTAGTAACGAAGTCTTGGATGGCCCCGTTCAATCTTGCTAGAATTTTCTTGGCCTTCGACCTCATTATTGGACCATGAGGAAATTTGAGCCCATCACGTTCATGAGCCTTATTTTGGGCATTGAGACTCGCATCATTCCCCTTTTCCTCAAAAAGATTCATCCTCGAATCTAAAACATCAAAGGGAGATAAATTAGCAATATTAAATTTGATAGGCGTTGTCATTGATCCGCTTGAGTACTTGGAAAGGCCAATCTCTATTACGGCCTTTGAATTGGACAAAGCTACTCGTATCATTCCCCCTTCCTCACAAAGATTTGTTCCCACATCTTTAGCTGCACAAAAAGAAAAAGGATTAGAATAAAAAATGATAAAATGAAAAAAAAATACTTACATAAGCTTTCTTGTGCGTAAAAGCTATCTCTAAGATCAAAGACATTATTTTGATCCTTCAAATCAACTTTGATAATGTATGTCTCCTTTAAAAACAAGGTATATCAACACTAAACAAAGAAGTGTTAGGTACATGAGTTTTCAAGTAAAAAATAACCTGTAACTTTCTTTTAATATGCTCGATCATCCATAAGAATTTCCAACGATGAGTTAAGAATTTAACATAATTATAAAAATCAAGAAGTTTAATATTATTATGTAAAATTTCATCGTTAAAGTTAAGATAGAAAATTTTGTTGCAAGAGAAAATATGTAAAATGCTTTAAAAAACTTATTTAATGCAACAAAATTACTATTTTTAACCTTTATAAATTTAGATAAACCCATAAAATCAGTTGAATTGTCAAACCAAGGTTTAATGAAATTTGACCAATGAGAAAGCATGTTGTAAAGAAATATTTTACAAACAAAACCAGTAGCATACTTATCAAAAACATTTAAGGTATGCCTTCTTAAATCAAATTCTAATGTTTCTTTACCTTTCTTACCTTGTAGCACTTGTGGGGAATTATCAATATTCAACTTACCTCTTTCCCACAAGTAAAATCATCTATCGATGGTAGAGTAATATAATTGAGAGTTTGTCAATGGATCCATGAAGTCCTGTAAAAAAGAAACACCACTAAACAAAATTGAGTTAGGGTAAGTTAAAACATAGTCATTCCTCACTTTTGTATGGGTATTTTATTTCTTTTCATTTTCTTTTTCCTCGTGAAAACTCTTCAATTTTACCTCATATGATTTTCACTCACCAAATTTGGACCATCAAGTAGACTTTTATAACTCAAAGTCTCCTTTCTCTAGGTCTTTTCACATGATTTTTCCTTACATCCCATATCCCCCTTATAAGTATTATGAATATTCAATTCAGCATAATACATATCAACAAGAGAGCATGATGTTTCTATCTCATATAACTCAATTGATTTTAGGAAAAAATTCTCACTATCATCTTTTTTCGTTTCACAAAGTTCGCCATCACATATCTCTTTTCCACTAAAGTAAGAATCAAAAAAAGGTAAAAACTCATACTTACTTCTCTTGTTGGATATCTAATTGGACATTGGAAACCCTTATGATCTTTTGAACTATACCAATAACATTGCACAAAAGGTGATAGCTCAATCTTATTCTCTCTATTTGGATATTTAATTGGACATCAGAAACCCTCATGATATTTTAAACTACACCAAAAACATTTCACAATAGGTGAGAGATCAATTGTACTCCTCTTTTCGTTTGACCATCTCCCATTGTCTAATAGTTCCTTTATTTGCCTTTGCAACTTCCTCATCATAGTATCACGAATCATTATGAAAGCATGAAAAGAACACAACACTCAAGAAAAGAAAAAGTAAACAAACCTCACTGTTCCGCACTTAGAAATAAAAATCATATTCTCAATGAGGTAAGAATTAATCTTGTGAGTCATTTAGGAGTATTTATTTCAATCAATCAGAATGTTAAAAAATCTAGCTACCAAATATACTAATGGCAAAATGAGTCCAAAAGTGGCTAAACACCAAAGGTTTTTGTTGCATGGAGGAAGGAATGTGCAATGTGCTTTAACTGTAACACCCCTAACCCATATCTGTCACCAGAACAGGGTTACAGAGTATTACCAAAATTTACATTACAAACAAATAGAATTTTGATCATTTCATACTTATCAATATTCATAATAAAACTAATCAAAATCATATATATTGTCCCTTATACAAGCCCTAGAGGCCCTAAACACGCGTTAGACACAAGTCGAGACTAAATCAAAAACTCGTAGACTTTTTTCAAAAACATTGCAAATTTTCAAAGCTGCAGGGGTCACACAGTCGTATGATTCACACGGCCAAGAGACATGCCCGTGCCTTAGGTCGTGTGGGCATTTGAAATAGGGACACACAACCATGTCCCAGCCCGTGTCTATAACTGTGTAACTCACTAACTTGGGTCACAAGGCCAAGCCACACGCTCGTGTGCCAGGCCGTGTACCCTTCGAAGTATCCTCACACACCCGTATGCAAGGCCATGTGCTAGGTTGTGTAATAGCCTGACTTGTAACCCTTTAAAACTATAGGGGACACACGGCCGTGTCACCTGGCTCACATGGCTGAGACACATGCCCTTGTGTCTACTTGTGTGAATGAAAATAGGCCATTTTACAAGCCACATTCCTCACCCAATTTGGCACTAACCTACACCTAAAAATGCACACATACTCTAGCTATAATCAAGCATCCAGAACAAGCATGAGCAAGCTTTAGACATGTGATATATTAACATACAACCAGTATGCCCTTAGGCACCTCAAATGACAAGTATAATTATGTTCAACCATGTTATCCACGGAACCAAGTAATCAACCAACTTTTATGTATAATTGCATCAATACACAACATGTAAATTATATACCAAATCTTACCATTTGGTATCAATTGTACCACTTATTCAATAGCATCAAACACATATATATTCTTACCATAGCGTAGCACCAAATCACACCAAGTATTAAAACATACCTTATATGATATTCAACTCCTATTTTACCTTTCATCAAATCAATCCACATATCAACCTTATAGGGAAAATTATGCACATACCAAAATACCAAAACACAAGCCAAATAAGTGGCTAATGTCAACAAAACACATATAGGCCAACATTTAGCCAAAATAATCTGTACATGCCATTATAACCAAAATGTATCCAACTAAAAGTACCAAAAGAGTGGATGGATAGTGTGATCTAGCTCCAACAAGCTTCCAACCTGAATGAGCTTTCGAACCACTATAACATACGAAAAATAACATAGAGTAAGCATTTAAGCTTAGTAAGTTCGTATAACATTGAATTTAACTTTCCATTTAATCACAATTTCAATAAGTAACATAGCATATCCCAACTCAATTTGGCCTAATGCCTAAGCACATATTCACCAACATGTTAATCATGTGAAACACATATAATAGCCAATACACATGGATGAACTCAACAATTATTCAAGTTGCCTAAACATTTATCATCCATTTCATATATCAATGTATCATGTAACATTATTTCCATGTATTTCATGTAAATACTTGTAGTAGTTCGTATCAAACTCATATAATCTCGTAACAGAACTGTGCCCGTTGAACCATTTAGAATATTGTTGGATACTCGGGTAACACACATAAGGTGTACTGAACTATAATCCGTCAATTCCTGTACATGTATGCTCATACGAGCTATGAATCGGTATGCTCTTATGAGTTGTACGAGCTGAGGTGAATATCAGTAAGCTCTCTCGAGTTGAGAATCGGTAACCCTAATGACATGCCATTTATATCCTACGAAATCCTAAGGTTCAAACGGGACTCGGTAATCATCATACGTCTTCAGATATGCGATCGATATTCATATATGACAATAATGCAAATCACATACATATAATTCAATTAAACATATAATTACACAATTTAATTACACGAACTTACCTTGACGAGTATACATAGATACGGAGGCGATTAATTTGAGATTTTTCCTTTGCCTCGATCTAACTCCGTACGATGTCTATCTTGATCAATACTGATAAATTTAACTTAATTTAATATTTTTCACATTCAATTAGTCTAACATGTAATTTTGGTAAAATTACCATTTTGCCCTTACACTTTTAATTTTTTGCAATTTAATCCCTAGGCTCAGAAAATGAAATTCATGCAATTTTTCCTTACCCAAGCCTAATAAATTTCTATATATACTAATAGTACCCCATATTTTTCACAAATTCACAAATTTACCACAATATTTTCTACTTTACAATTTAGTCCCTATTTGACAATTTTACTAAAAATTCATTTACAAAAGTTGTTTAGCTAACAACAACCATTCATTTTCTATCATCAAACTTCAATACTCAAGCATGTACATCAATGGTAAAACCCTAACAGTTTAACAATTTTGCAAATTAGTCCCCGGGCTAGCTAAATTAAGCTATAATGATCTCGGAAACATAAAAATCATTAAAAATGGGACAAAAATCACTCACCAATTGAGCTTAAAAGTAGACGAACGATAGATGAGAAAAAAATGGCTTCTTTCCCTTTAATATTCAGTTGAACATTAATGAAGAAACGCAACAGCCTATTTTTAGTCAAATGGGAACAGTGGTTTCGGGACCACAAATTCAAAGTCCAAATATTTATTTTATTATTATTTTAATGTTTATAGCATGATTGAATGTTTGTGTGAAAATTTAGTTAAGAAATTTTATCATTTGATTGTTAATTTGATAAAAAGGACTAAATCACGTAAAGCATAAAAGTGAAATTTTATTAGCTAAAAGTATCTAATAGATATAGAATTTTAAATTAGAGGTCCTTATGTTGTGATTAGACCATTTCAATTGTAAGTGGACAAAGATAGACATGTATAAATGAATTTTAATGTTTTAATTAAAGGATAATTTAGTAATTTATGTAATTAAGTTAATAAAATAAAACAAAAACAAATTTTGGTGATTTCATCTTCTTCTAGCCGAAACTAAGGGAAGAAAAAACTCCATTGTTGCACTTTGAAGTGCATGTAAATCAATTTTTATTCGGTTTTTAATGATTTCTATTTTTTTGAGATCGTTACAACTATGTCTAGCTAGCCCGAGGACTATTTTACAAAATTGTTAAAGATTTTGAATGATGCCATTGATGGATACATATGTGTTTTGATGTTTCATGATAGATTATGAATGCTTTTTGATGGATATACAAGTTTTGTTAAGAGATTTTTAGTGAAAATGCAAATTAGGGATTAAATTGTGAAATATGGAAACTTTGAGTTAAAATATGAAATAAATGGAAAATATGGGCTTCTAGGGACCTAATTAAAATTTGTCTAGAATGGGATTTGATTGAATTGCATGAATTTGTGTTTTTATAAAATGAGGACTAAATTGTATAGGTGGTGAAACAAATGGGGCAAATGTGTAAAAGTGCTTTAAATTGTGTTTTGGACTAAATTGAATAGAGGAATTATTAAATAAGCTAAATTTAATATCATATAGATCAACAAAAGTGAAACTCAGAGTTAGATCGAGGGAAAAATAAAGTTATCGACTAATTGACTTGTGTTGTCATTTTTACATCTAGGGTAAGTTCGTATGTAATAATCATTGTTATAATTATGCTTTAAATGCTTTAACATTGCATAAATTGTGTATACAAGACTACAATCATGTTCGACGATGATTCGGCTAATTATGTGCACTTAGTGTGCGAGATCGAGATAGCTTCGGCTATATAAATATAT
Organism: Gossypium anomalum; assembly: GCA_025698475.1. Taxonomy (NCBI): domain Eukaryota; kingdom Viridiplantae; phylum Streptophyta; class Magnoliopsida; order Malvales; family Malvaceae; genus Gossypium; species Gossypium anomalum. The sequence continues at coordinate 23,951,684 of CM046962.1, read as the reverse complement.
ATTTGCACTTAGTGTGCGAGATTGATATAGCTTCAATTATTTATTTGGCACTAAGTATGCGAGTTTCTCGAATATCCAAAAATATTCCATATGGCTTAACGGTTATGTCAAAGAAGTGAATGAATATGAGTTAAATATGGAAAGCTACAACTATGTATAGAAAGTGAGTAATACACTGAAATGATGAAAATTATGGAAATTACATCTAATTTGGTGGATGCAAATCTGGTAGGTTGATGGTTCTTTATGAAATATGTTATGTTATGTTTTTGGCTTAATTTGAATTTATATGATGAGTTGATATAAATGCTATACAAACTTACTAAGATATAAAGCTTACTTTGTGTATTTCTCTGTGTTTCATAGTGAATTCAAAGCAAGCTCGGATTCGGGGACCGTCGGAGACTCCATCACATTATCCTACTATCACTTTGGTACCTTTTGATGCCTATGTTTTGAGTATATAGCATGTATAGGGACTTTGGTCATTTTGGTGATGAGATGATAATGATTTTGGTCATTTGAAATGGACTGTAAATGTATATGTTTTGGATTGTATATATAGTCATGTGAGTTGGCTTATATTGGTGATTTTGATAATGTATTTAAGTGTGCAAATGACCTTTATTTTGAGTTTGGTATTTGTTCTATAAATGCTAATTGTGATGGGTAGTTTTTGAATTAGTATTTGGAATATGAAACAGTCCATGTTTGAGGAATGATATGTTGAAATTAGGTGAAATAATGCATGTTTGAATGTATCCATGTTAATGATATGAAATTTTGGGTATTGGTATGAAAATGTTTGGCATAATGTAGATTATGTATACCTTGTTGTGGTTGGTAATAAAATGGTATGATTTATAGTTGGATGAGTTTAGAAAAATGCCTATTAATGTTATGATTTGGTGCCTTTGAGTTTGATGTAGGTGAGCATAAGCTTGGGTAGCAAAATAGCTTGGTAAATAGCCTATTTTTATCCACACGAGCATGTGTGTTGGTCGTGTGACCAAGTTAGAGAGTTACATGGGGTCGGACACGGGCTGGGACACGGCCATGTGCTTCCATTTCAAATGTCCACACGGTTTGTGACACGGGCATGTTTGTTGGCCACGTGAGACACACGGGCGGGCCACACAGACATGTGTCCCTTATTTTTGAGAAAATTTCTTAAGTGTTCAAAAAGTTTCCAAAGTTATCAGTTTAGTCCCGAACCACTCCCAATGCATGTTAAGGGCTTCATAGGCTCGTATTAGGGACGAAATGTTTAATTGTGATTGAATTGTTTATGAATTGATTTATTGTATGAAAGATTTATGTTTAAATGTGTGAATATTATGGTAATGCTCTGTAACCCTATTCTGGCGTTGAATACGGGTGAGGGGTGTTACATTTATTGGTATCAAAGCTATGGTTTAGTCGATTCTTGGACTAATGTAATGTGTATGAGATTCTAGCTGTACATGCCATATATAACCTGTGATAGTGTGATGACTATTGATAATTTAAATTGTGTTTTTGTATAGCAAATGGATCCCAATCGAGCTGTAGCTGATGATGTTGAGAGTAATATGCCAGCTCCTGCTCAAGAAGCCTTTTTCCAAATGATGAACGAATGGTTCATGCAATTTGTTAGAACCAATCCTGCTGCTTAACAACCTCCACCCTCACCTAATCCCCAACCGATCCCATAGCTCCTCAAGTTGTGGAACTTCAACCGCTGATTAAGTCATCAGTAGATAAAATCTTAAAACATGAGGCTAAAGAGTTTAGAACTACGATTGATGATGATCCCGAGCGAGCTAAATTTTGGCTTGAAAATACTATTCGGGTATTTGATGAATTATCGTGTACACCAGCTGAATGTTTAAAATATGTTGTATCACTTCTAAGGGACACTGTGTATCAATGGTGGATTACTTTGACATTTGTGGTGCCGAGAGAAAGAGTTACTTGGGATTTCTTTCAAGCTAAATTCATAAAGAAATACATCAGTTAGAGATTCCTTGATCAAAAGCACAAAGAAGTTTTAGAATTGAAACTGGGTCGTATGACTGTGACTAAATATGAAAGAGAATTCATACAGTTGAGCAAGTATGCTCGGGAGTATGTTTCTATCGAAGAAATCATGTGTAAATGGTTCATTGACGGGTTGAACAAGGATATTAAACTTCTAGTTGGAATCCTAAAATTGAAAGAATTTCTTGTTCTGGTTGATAGAACTTGCAAAGCCGAGGAGCTTAGCAAAGAAAAGAGAAAAGCAAATTCAGAGGCTAGGGACTCGAGAAAAAGACCAATGAATAAGCCATATCAGTCTTCATCAAAGAAATCATGAGATTCGTATAGTCAATCCAATGCTTCAATGGGATATCAGAATAGAGATCATGGAAATCAAAACATGAGTCCTAAAGCTCAAGTTACTTCAGTCTCGAGCATTGGCAGTGTGAGAAACAATAAACCTGAGTGTTAACACTGTGGAAGACAACATTTTTGGGAATGTTGGGCGAAATATAATAATAGATTTTGTTACAAATGTGGTGCACGAGATCATTTTATTTGGGATCGTCCTGAGCTAACTGCGAAAGATAACTATCAAAATGCAAGACAAAGTAACATAGCCACTAGAGGAAGGCCACCGAGAAATGTTGGAAATGTCACTAGTAGTAGAGGTACGACGAAAGACTCTGCTATGAGATCTGAAACCAGAGCACCTACTAGAGGTTACGCTATTTGTACTCATGAAGAAGCGTCGTCACCTAATGTTATCACCGATACATTTTCTCTTTATGACACTAATGTGATTGCATTGATTGATCTTGGATCAACTCATTCGTATATTTGTATGAATTTAGTGTTTAGTAAGAATTTGCCTATTGAGTCTACAGAGTTTGTGATTAAAGTATCAAACCCTTTAGGCAAGTATATGCTAGTTGATAAAGCTTGCAAGAAGTGTCCTTTAATGACTCAGGGTTACTGTTTTTCAGTTGATTTGATGCTACTACCTTTTGATGAATTCGATGTAATTCTGGGTATGGATTGGTTAACACTACATGATGTCGTTGTGAACTGTAGATGAAAGACTATTGAATTGAAATGTTAGAATAGTGAAATCCTTTGAATTGAATCATATGAATCGAATGAAATGCCTGCTGTGATTTCGTCTATGACTGCTTAGAGATGTGTGAGAAAAAGGTGCGAAGCTTATCTTGCGTATGTTTTAGATACAAAAGTGTCTGAATCAAAGATTGAATCTGTAACACCCCTCACCCGTATTCAACGCCGAAATAGGGTTACAGAGTATTATCGAACTTATAAAACATTTAAACATTCAATTCACATATGATTTCACATTTCATGCAAACATTATTCAAACTCAAGCATAATGTCCTTATAACGAGCCTACGAGGCCCTAAACATGATTTGGGAGTGGTTCAGGACTAAACCGATAGCTTAAGAAATTTTTACGAAACTTAGAAAATTTTTCTCAAAATAGGCGACACACGCCCGTGTAGCCTGGCCGTGTCTCTCACATGGCCACCAGACACACCCATGGCACAAGTCGTGTGGACATTCGAAATGGGAGCACATGGCTGTGTCCCAGCCCGTGTTTGACCCCGTGTAACTCTCTGACTTGGGTCACACGGCCAACACACACGCCCGTGTAGCTAGCCCGTGTACCTTAAAAATGGCCTTTCATGCCCATGTGCTACGCCGTGTGCTAGGCTGTGCCAAATCTGTAGGGTATACTAACTTATGCCACACAGCCAAGTCACACGCCTGTGTGGAGCATACTGACTTGGATTTAAATTCAACACCAGGGGCGGCCGTGTAACATGATCATGTGTTGCACATGGCTGAGACACACGCTCGTGTCTCTACCTGTGTAGATAAAAATAGGCTATTTACCAAGCCATTTTGCCACCCAAAATACACTCCACTTCACCTACACATAAGGCACTAAATCAAAGCATAATTAAGCACTTAAATTCTACTCAAATCCAGCTCAATTTATATCATTCATTGCTAACCAAAACATAGTGTTTCAATACTAATATTTCACAATCTTAAATCATCCAACTAGTTAAACATAAACTTACCATATTTCATAAACTTACCAAAACTAAATTCCAAACAATTAATACCTAAGCTACTCATCCACAACCAACCAATAACCAAGTAATTATAGGCCACATCACAAAGGAATTTGCACTTATATACATATAAACATCATCAACTAACCAAATACACCATCTCACATAGCTATATACATAACAACTATACCACATTCACAAGCCAATACAAGTGACTGAAATACATAAACCAAAAAGACCAAATCCCTATACATGCCATATACTTAAAATACCAAAGTTCAAAGGTACCAAGTGATAGGTGGATAGTGTGAAGCGATCTCTAATGATCCCCGAATCCGAGCTAGCTTTGAATTCACTAAAGAAAACATAAAAATATAAATGATGTAAGCTATAAAGCTTAGTAAGCTCGTATGAAATAAACTCGATATAATCATATCCATATAATTAAACAATTGATTATAGATACATGAATTCACATCAACTAACAGACCTTTCAATTACTCATTCACAAAACTATATACTTTCTTCACCATTTCTTCGATTCAAAGATAATATGGTTTATGCACATACCTGTGCCATCTCGTGCCAATCTCAGTCTCAACCACATCATTCATTTACCCATTGAACCATTCGAAATAGAAGCCAGATACTCAGGAGTCTTGCACACTAAGTACCTATACCATGTCTCGAAGCCAAATCAATGTAACTTATATCTGAAGTACTGATATCATGACCCGAAGCCAAATCAGCCGATATTCATGGCCCGAAGCCAAATCGGTATAACTCGCACCCAAAGTGCTAATATCATGGCCTGAAGCCAACTCAATGTATCCCCTAATGACATGTCACTAGTATCTTAAACTATTCCTAAGGTTCAACTGGGATTTCGAATGCCGAATTACCATCGAATCATTGTTGAACTTATTCAAAGTCTCGTGTTCACAACTTATACAATATCAAAGCATTTAAAATACACTTATAATGAAATTTATAACATATGAACTTACTTCGAGTGTGAAAACGACAGAATAAGTCGATTAGTCAATAACTTTAGTTTTCCCCTGATCTAGATCGAAATTCTGCTTTTCTTGATCTAAATATATTCAAAATTAACTTATTTAATAATCTTTCTATTCAATTTAATCCAAAACACATTTAAGCACATTTACACTTTTACCCCTAGAATTTCACCACTTTTTCAATTTAGTCCTTACTACACAAAATCACAAATTCATGAAATTTCTTTAATACCCTGATAGCCAAATTACTATAATGCCCCTAGCAGCCCACATTTATAAACTTTTCACACATTTAGCCACACATTTTCAAATTTTCACAAAAAAAAATCCTTATTTTGCATTTTTACTCAAAATCACTTAACAAAACTTGTATATCTATCAATAAGCATTCATAATCTGTCATTAAATATCAAAACACAACAACATTCATCAATGGAAACATTCAAAATCTTTAATAATTTTGCAAAATAGTCCTTGGGCTAGATAGACCTAGTTGCAATGATCTCAAAAACGTAGAAATCATTAAAAATGAAATAAAAATGAACTTACAATTGAGTATCAAAGTAACCGAAAGTTTCAAGCCCTAAAATGGCTTTTCTTCATGCTTCATTCTGTCGAGAAAGATGACAATGAGATAAATTTTTGTTTTGTTTTATTTAATTAACCTTATTTGACAAATTACTCAATTAACCTTAATGATAAAACATTTATATCATCCATTTCATGTCCATTAATTACCACTTACTTTAATAATGGTCCATTTATCACTTAAGAACCTCTGCAGTTAATATTCATAGTCATTTAGTGCATTAACAAATAGAATTCAACTTTTACGCTTTACAAGTTTAGTCCTTTTTATCGAATTAAGCATTCAAACGATAAAATTTCTTAACAAAATTTTCACACAACTATACTATCATGCCGTAGACATTAAAATAATTATTTTGACCTTAGATTTGTGGCCTCGAAACCACAATTTTGATTTGACTAAAAATTGCTATTACAACTCTTCGCCCTTAGGAATTTTTATCCCTGAAAATCTTTCCAATGAATAGGTTAGGGTATTGTTTTCTCATAGCTTCCTCGGGCTTCCACGTAGCCTCTTCAACACTATGTCATTTCCAAAGTAATTTCACGAGAGCTATGCTTTTCTTTCTCAATTGTTTAACCTCACGTGCTAGAATTCTGATCGGTTTTTCATTGTACGTCATATCAGGTTGAATTTTATTTTCTGCCAGAGAAATTACGTGTGAAGGATCCGATCTATAACGACACAACATCGACACATGAAACACATTGTGAATCTTTTCTAGCTCAGTCGGTAAAGCTAGTCAATATACCACTGGACCTATTCTTTCAATGATCTCATACGGCCGGATAAAATGCGAACTCAACTTACCTTTACGACCAAATCGAAAGATTTTCTTCCACGGAGACACTTTCAGAAATACTTTATCACCGATATGAAATTCAATGTCTTTCTGTTTCAAATCCACGTACGATTTCTATCGATCTGAAGCTGCTTTTAAACAGTCGTGAATTACTTTCACTTTCTCTTAAGTTTCTCTAACCAAATCAATCTCGTGAATCTATTTCTCGCTAAGTTCAGTCCAGTACAAAGGCATTCGGCATTTACGACCATACAATGCTTCATACAGTGCTATCTTTATACTCGATTGAAAACTGTTATTATACGTGAATTCAACCAATGGCAAATATCTCTCCCAGTTGCCTTCGAACTCTAAAACACAACACTGAAGCATATCTTCAAGAATTTGAATTAGTCTCTCTGATTGTCCGTCAGTTTGCGAATGAAATGCTATACTAAAATTCAACCTCGTACCTAAAGCTTCTTACAATTTCTTCCAAAACCGTGACGTAAATCTCGGATCTCTATCTAAAATAATCGAAACTGGCACCCTGTGCAATCTAACGATCTCAAAAACATACAACTAAGCCAATTTATCAAGTGAATAATCAGTCCGTACCAGAATAAAATGTGCAGATTTCGTTAGTCGATCAATGACAACCCAGACAACATCTTTCTTTTTCGGAGTAAAGGGTAATCCCGATACGAAATCCATCGTAACTCTGTCCCACTTCCACTCTGGTATCATCACAGGTTGAAGCAAACCTGAAGGCACTTGATGTTTGTCTTTCGCTTGCTAACAAATCAAACACCTCGATACAAATTCTGAAATATCTCGTTTCATGCCAGACCACCAATATAATTGTTTCAGATTATTGTACAATTTAGTACTTCCCAGGTGAACAGATAAACAACCACTGTGTGCTTTATGCAAAATTTTCTGAATAAGCTCAAAATTCTTTGGTACACAGATTCAGTTTCGGAACATTAAACAATCATCGACTCTGATCTGATAATCTGAATCACTATTCGATTCACATTGCTTTCTTTTAGCTTGTAACTCAGTATCGCACTTTTGAGCTTCACAAATTTGCTGAAGAAAAATTGGTTTAGTTTTCAACTCAGCTAATATCGAACCATCATCAGACATAGTCAACTCTTATTCATTGCTCTCAAAGTAAACAGAGATTTTCTACTTAAAGCATCTGTGACTACATTAGCTTTCCCAGATGGTAGTCTATTACCAACTCATAATCTTTTAGTAGTTCAAGCCATCTCCGTTGTCGCAAGTTCAAATCTTTCTAAGTCATAATATACTTTAAGCTTTTATGATCGGTAAAAATGTGACATTTTTCACTGTACAAATGATGTCGCTAAATTTTCAATGCAAAAATAATAGTGACCAACTCTAAATCTTGTGCCGGATTATTCTTTTCATATGGCTTCAACTGTCTCGAGGCATAAGCTATCACTTTTCCCTCTTGCATCAACATGCAACCTAAACCATTCAATGACGCGTCGCTATAAATCACAAACTCTTTACTCGACTCAGGTTGAACCAAAACGAGTGCCTTAGTTAGCAACGCTTTCAATCGATCGAAACTCTGTTAACATTTCTCTGACCACTCAAACTTTACATCTTTCTGTAGTAGTCTAGTCATCGGTGTAGCTATCATTGAAAATCCTTTAACAAAACATCGATAATAACCAGCAAATCCTAGAAAGCTTCTGACCTCAGATACATTTCTAGGTGGTTTCTAGTCAACAACTACAGAAATCTTACTCAGATCAACTCTAATACCTTTCACTGAAACAATGTGCCCCAAATCTGACTTCTTGGAGCCAAAATTCACATTTGCTGAATTTAAGAACAGTTGTTTCTCTCTCAAAGTTTAAAGCACAATTCTTAAATGTTCAGCATGCTTAGACTCGTCTCATGAATAGATCAAAATATCATAATGAACACAAAAACAAATCTGTCTAAATACGGTCTAAAGATTCGATTCATCAAATTCATAAAAACTGTAGGAGCACTAGTTAATCCGAAAGGCATAATAAGAAATTCATAATGTCTGTACCTCATTCTGAAAGTATTTTTCAGCACATCCGAATCTTTAACTCGCAACTGATAATAACCAGACCACAAATCAATCTTTGAAAACACTATTGCACCTTTCAATTGATCAAATAAATCATCTATTCTTGGCAATAGATACTTGTTCTTTATCGTAACTTTATTGAGCTGTCGATAGTCAATTCACATTCTCATTGACCCATCTTTCTTCTTTATAAACAATACTAGCACACCCCAAAGTGAAAAACTAGGTCGTACAAAACCTCTATTCGTTAACTCTTGCAACTGAGATTTCAATTCTTTCAATTCTTTTGGAGCCATTTGGTACAGAGCTATAGATATCAGTGATGTTCCTGGTACTAATTCAATAGCAAACTCAACCTCTCTAACTGGTGACAAACCAGGCAATTCTTCTGGAAATACATCCAGATATTCACAAACTATAGACACCGATTCAATCTTCATTTCAGACACTTTTGTATCTAAAACATAGGCAAGATAAGCTTCACAACCTTTTTTCACATATCTCTGAGCCAACATCGACGAAATTACTATAGGCAATCTATTTGACTCATCTATTCAATTCGAAAAATTTCACTGTTTTGACATTTCAATCAATGATCTTTCGTCTATAATTCACAATAGCTTTATGTAGAGTCAACCAATCCATACCCAGAATTATGTCAAACTCATCAAAAAGTAGTAGCATCAAGTCAGCCGAAAAACAGTAACCTCGAGTCATTAAAGGACAGTTCTTGCAAACTTTATCAACTAAAACATACTTGCCTAAGGGTTTCGATACTTTAATCATAAATTTGGTATACTCAACAGGTAGATTCTTATTAAAAACTAAATTCATACAGATATACGAATGAGTGGATCCGTGATCAATCAATACAATCACATTTGTGTCATAAAGAGAGAATGTATCAGTGATAACATCAGGTGCGAATGCCTCTTCATGAGCACGAATAGCGTAAACTCTGGCTGGTACTCTAGCCTTGGATCTCACAACTGAATCCCTAGTCACACCTTTGCCACTAGACACATCCCCGTATTTCGTAATGGCCTCTCTCTCACAGTCGTATTGCTCGATCTTGTATTCTGAAATTTATCTTTCTCAGATAACTCTAGGCAATCTCGAATAAAATGATCTGGCGAGCCATATTTGAAACAAGCTTTATTACTCTTATTCCAGTACTCTCCAAAATGTTGTCTCCCACACTATTGACACTCGAGTTTATTGTTTCTCACATTGCCAACGCTTGAGACGGAAGTTGCTTGAGCTTTAGGACTCACATGTTGATTTCCACGATCTCTATTCTGGTATCCCACTGATGCATTTGATCGACTATATGAATCTCAGGATTTCTTTGATGAAGAATGATAAGGTTTATTCATTGTTCTTTTTCTCGAATCTCTAGCCTCTAAATCAGTTTTCCTCTTTTCTCTGCTAAAGTCTTCAGCTTTACAAGCCAGTCAACTAATACAACAAATTCTTTCAAATCTACAATTCCAACCAGGAGTTTAATGTCTTCATTCAAACCGTTAACAAACCGCATGCACATGATCTCTTCGGTAGAAACATACTTCCTAGCATATTTGGTCAACCGCACAAATTCTCTCTCGTACTTGGTTACGATCATACAGCCCTATTTCAATTTTAAAAACTCTTTGTGCTTTTGATCCAAAAACTATTGGCTTATATACTTCTTCCTGAATTCAGTCTAAAAGTGTAACAGCTCGATTTTGGGCCTAGTCGGAATAGTGGTTTCGGGACCACTATTTTGAGGCTAGAGAAAATTATTTTAGTGTTATTTTATTTGTTATAATATAATTTTATAAGTGCTTGTAAATTTTGGTAAGTTAATTTTAGCAATTTCTAGTCTAATTTCGAAAAAAGGCAAAATCGCGTAAAAGGTAAAAGTTGTATTTTGATGCCTAAAGGTATTAAATTGCTTTGTATCTTGAATTGGGGGTCTTTAAAATGAAATTAGGCCATTGAATGTGTGATGGCCAGCCAAGGGAGACAAATTGGTCAAAAAAGCCAAAAATTGTGGCTTTTAGGTGACTAGCTTGACTAAAAATAGAATAAAATAAAGAAAAGAAAGATATCATCTTTTCTTCACCTTCTCTCCACTGATTTTCCAGCCAAGAAATGGGTTTTGAAAGCTTCAAATTTTTAGCAACTTTGAGCCTTAGCAAGTAAATGTATGAAACAGTTGATTTTGTGAGTTGCCATAGTTATGAAAATGGTTTATCTAGTCTTAAGGAGTAAAGAAATGTGATAAAAATCATTTTACAAGCCTAAGGGTAATTTGGTAATTTTGGAAAAATATAGGGGCAAAATTGTAAAAATTGCCCAAGTGTGTCAATGGACTAATTTGATTAGTACATTGTTTTAATAAGTTGAATGTGATGTTTTAGATGATGAAAATTGAGATTTGGACCTAGAATAGAAAGAAATCGATTTATGGACGATTATGTCTTTTTCACCTTTGTGGTGTCGAGGTAAGTTCGTATGTAAACAATAACATGCTATACATGTATTTTAAATGTTATCATTACATGAATTGTACAAATATTCATGTGTATGTGATTAATAGAAATAGGATAAGACAAAACCTTGATAGGCGAGGAAGAATCCCGTTTGAACCTTAGGAATAAAATAGGATACGAGTGACATGTCACTAGGAATTATGAGTCTAGATGACTAGCTCGAGAGTGAGCATTGAAATGTCGTGAGATATGAGGTAGCTTTAGCTACAATTGAGGCACTTATGTGCAAAGATTTTTCGACTATCCAATTAGTATTCCAAGTGTTCAACGGGTAATCCGAATAAAGAGTTGATGATGGTCCTAATGAGGTAAGTCATTGGTGAGTATGCACTTGAGTTATGTTACGAGTTGTGCAGGTACGTAAAATAAGCCTATGAGAATGTCTTGGTATGTGAAAGATCTATGATGCATAAATATGTGTTCTTACCATGATGGATGAAATGATGTTGTATTAATTTTGTGAGCAATGATCATGAATGAGTAACTTAGCCTTGACAGATTTGAGTTATTGTAGTAGTGTAATGTTGAAAATACACTAAAAATAGTGGAAAATGAGTTAGAGGTTGAATAAAATATGTAATTAAATCTTAATGAGTCTAGTTTCTTATAAAAGAAACCGTGTAAGCAAAATAATTCCCTATAGTGAGATATTTGAAGTTGTGTGGGACAGAGTCAGAATGACTTTGAGATCCCCTATTCTGATTTGAGAAAATAATTATAAATTGTATTAAAATTTTTATGAGTTATAATTTATATTATTAGAATCCTAAATGAGTGGTTTCAAGAGAAATAGACAAGAACATTATTCGAGTCTTGTTCTATGAGATAATTGAACTTTAGTGCAGAAGGGTTGAAACTGTCAGATAGTGAATTAAGAGTAACTTTGAGGAATAAACTGTACTAATTGGCTAAGTCAAAAATTCTGGAAATTTTATGGTAGAAATATAAATGAGTCTAGTTTTAGGGAAAATTAACGAACTTAATTTAGAGTTTTGTAGCTCCTGATATAAATAATTTAGTGACTGTTGCGCAGGAAGACAGCTTGTCATGAACTTGAGAATATGTTGTAAACATTGATAAAACATGTTAATGAGTTGCTTATTGTTTTCATATGAACTTACAAAGCGAAAGCTTACCCCCCCTTCTTTCCCATGTTTTCTAGAGTTGCCAAGTTAGCTCGGGTTGGTGGCCGTCAGAGATATTATCACACTATCAAGTAGATGCTATCGGTGTAAGTAAATCCCAGTGATTTGAGTCTATGGCATGTATAGGGCTTTAATGTTGAGTATGTGATATTATGATTTAGCTAAAGGTGTCGGCTTGTATTGATAAAGTGTTGTAGCCATGTAAATTGGCCTATGTCGGCTAATGACATTATGGGCCTATATGATTATTCATATATATGTATGATACTATCTATTGTGAGGTGGCTTATAGGCTGTATACCTAGAGGTTGTATTGAGGTAGTAATTTGTGCATGATTATGTGATTATTGCATGCAAGTGCCAAGGTCTCGTATGATGAGTTTATAATGATTTAGTACGTATGAATTATGATATCTATTACATGAGAAATAGTCATGATCATGACATGTTTATGGATGTTTAAGTGCCTAATTTTTCCATGTTGTATGCTATTGTATAAGTATGCGTGCATGTGTTGTGAGGGTGACAAAATAGCTTGGAAAGTAGCCTTGTATTTGTCCACATAGGTAGACACACGGGCGTGTGTCTAGGTCGTGTGTGACACACAGTCCGCCCCCATGGGCGTGTTGTCCAGCTGTGTGTCCCCAGCACCTAACTTTTTCAAGTCAATATGCATGGTAGTGGTGCACGGGCAAGAGACACGGCCATGTGTCTCAGCCGTGTGAAGGACACGGTCATAGGGCACGGACGTGTGCCTTGGCCTTGTGGTTTGGTAGAATGTCCAGGTTTTTGGACATGGTTTCAGGACACGGGCATGTCCCTAGCACACGGGCGTGTGGAGCCTTGATGCAAGAGATTTTCTAAGTTTTTCATGAGTTCTCGGTTGGGTCCTGAACCACCCCGAATGTAGGTTTTGGGCCTCGTAAGCCCTCAAAAGGGACAGATTGCATGTGAAAAGAAAAGTTTTTAATTGTTTGAGATTTCATGAACCTGTTTAGTATAGAAGTGTTAGTAAAAGTCAGGTAGCACCTCGAACCCCATCCCGGCATCGGATGCGGGCAAGGTGTTACAGAAAGAATTCCCAGGTGACTCATTCTCTAGGTACCACAGAAACTAATGTGTTCCACCACTGATACGCAGTATCTATCAATAATGAAATGGCACACTTTAAACTCTCAGCTGGAGTACACGACAGTTCACCACATACCCGAATAGTATTTTCAAGCCAAAATTTAGCTTTCTCGGGATCGTCATCAACAGTAGCTTTGAATCTTCAGCCTCGTACTTACTAATTTTATCAACCAGAGGCTTATTTAGTCATTGGAATTCCACAACTTGAGGGGCTACAGGGATCGATTGAGAATTAGGTGGGGGTGGAGGTTGTTGAGTAGCCAGATTTGTCCGGACATACAGCGTGAACCACTCGTTCATCATTTGGAAAAAGGCTTCTTTAGCCTCTCCTCCGTAGCTAACTGATAAGAGTCTAAATTCAGATGGTGCTGGCCCTTGAGTGGGAGTTGGCACATTCCTTTAAACCTCATCAGCTACAACTCGATTGGGATCCATTTATTATATGAAAACACATTTTAAAATGTTAGGAGTCATCACACTATCACAGTTTATATATGGCATGTATAGCTAGACTCTCACACACACTACATTAGTCTTAGAATTGACTAAATTGTAGCTCTGATACCAATAAATGTAACACCCTTCACTCGTATTCAACGCCGGCATAGGGTTATGGAGTATTACCAAACTTATAAAACATTTAAACATTCAATTCACATATAATTTCACATTTCATGCAAACATTATTCAAACTCAAACATACTGTCCCTATAACGAGCCTATGAGGCCCTAAACATGCTTTGGGAGTGGTTCAGGACAAAACCAATAGCTCAAGAATTTTTTATGAAACTTAGAAATATTTTCACAAAATAGGGGACACACGCCAGTGTAACTCGGCCGTGTCTCTCACACGGCCACCAGACACACCTGTGTCATAAGCCGTATAGACATTCGAACCAGAACACATGGTCGTGTCCCAGCCTGTGTTTGACCTCGTGTAACACTCTGACTTGGGTCACACGGCCAACACGCACGCCCGTGTGCCCTAAAAATGGCCATACACGCCCGTGTGCCAGGCCGTGTGCTAGGCCGTTCCAAACCTATAGGGTATACTAACTTATGCCACACGGCCAAGTCACACGCTCGTGTGTAAGGCCATGCGGAGCATACTAACTTGGTTTTAAATTCAACACTAGGGGACACACGGCCGTGTAACATGACTGTGTGACGCACACGGCTGAGACACACGCTCGTGTCTTTGCCTATGTGGATAAAAATAGGCTATTTACCAAGCCATTTTGCCACCCAAAATACACACCACTTCACCTACACATAAGGCACTAAATCATAACATAATTAAGCATTTAAATTCTATTCAAATCCAGCTCAATTCATCAGGGATCATTATTTTGGATTTAGGTTGAGCACGCAGGGTTCGACGTTTTTCTCTCCAAAAAGGTGTGTAATCGTACACCATTTCTATTACTGACCAAAAGCCAAAAGGTGTGTATTCACACCCCTGTTTTATTGCAGATTGGCAAAAGCTAAAAAGCCAAAAAGCTGAAACGTCGGTGTTTGAGGTCTCACGAGCGTGCGATCGCTCATGTGGTGAACGGAGCCACAAGTCATAGGTGTCAGACTGTAGAGGCCGCCAGGAGTGTTCTCGTGGGCTTGGGCCGAGTAATGGGCCTTAGGCCGATTTACACTATTTTGGCCATATGGGTTACCTGAGTCGTTCGAGACGATTGTAGACCTTCCAAAGGGTCGTCATTTGTATCAGGACCTTAAAATCAGTTAAATGATCGAGATACCCCTGAGGGGTAAAAATTATTGTTTTACCCCTAACTGACGAAATGACCTTATTAACGCTAGTGGTAGGTTATTCGATGTGTGTATAACATTTATGTACCCGGTTATGAATATGACATACTGCATACGCGTAATATTTATGACACGACATCTGCATGGGATTGGGTTTATGATATGGATGAAGTACCTACTAGTGACTATGTCACATTTATCATTACTGGTGGCTTGCCACACTTACTGTTACTGGCAGCTACGCTGCATTATTATTATTATTACTGGCAGCATTACTGCGATATTGGTGTGTTGGTTGGGTGGGTCTGTTGATATCCCCACAGGTGTGGTGGTTGGTACGGGTGGTGTACTGGATGGTTATGGGATGGGTTGCATCTTGCACTGTACTGATATTGTATAGGGCTTAGGCCCACACTGCTACTGTTTAAGGGCTAAGGCCCGGTCAGTCTTGATCTTCGAAAAGGGCTCGTGCCCGCATCAATTTTCTCATGCACTATTTTCTATTGACTATTAAGGGATTACACACTGAGTTTTCATAAACTCACCCTTTGTTTTAACTGTACAGGTAATCCCCAGTCTTAGATGGTTTGGAGCTACGAGGGACTCAGGGTGGCCACACAATCGCAAAGGACTTTATTATTTAATGATTTTATGTTTGGGTTTTGAATATGTAATAAGGCCATTTTGCGAACTTAACTTTTAATTGGGCTATGACTTGGTATTTATAAACTGCTAGATTCAAAATAAAACATTTTTCCAAAAGCGAACCAGTCACTTCAATACTGAGAGAAACAGAAGTCTTGAAAACTACACTCGTTTTTAATAACATGAATCACTAAGAAAACTCAGTCTTTAGAACTTCAAAGATTTTTACGACAACCGGATTATTAACATAAGCTTGTCGGATTTTTAGGTAATTGACATGGCACGTCAGATTCGGTCGTAACGTCTAGGCCGGGTCTGGGGTGTTACACATATGTCAAACATTACCAAATTCTCAACTATGAACATACCAAAATGACCATTTCACTTGGCCATATAAATATATATATATATATATCTAAACATATCACATTATTTGCCTTTTCAAATCGTATTCAAATAACTAATGTATCATCAATGTTATACTCATCATTTTACCTATAGAAATATGAACCATAAGTCAAAAATACATCCAATATTTCACCTCAATGTTCAAGCCAAATCATATAATCAATTACACCATGCATATAAACCATGAATCATACTTCCCAAAATGAGCTCAATACATAACCAAATATACACCATATTAGCATCATGAATAAGCCATTTTCGCATGGCTTTTCCAATACACAAGTAAAAAATGAACCATCTCAAAACTAGCCTATACATGCCACATAACCAAAACTCAAAGCTTTTATTTACCAAAGCGATAACCGAATAGTTTGATGACGTCTCCTATGACTTCCAAACCGAGCAAGTCTTTGAAACTCTATAGACATAAGAAAAACACACAAAGTAAGCTTTGAAAGTTAGTAAGCCCGTACCTTAATAAAATTAACATAACAAATACTTTCTGATACGATCCACCTCGGGGTGAGTCGAGTCATATGCGAGTTTGCCCAATCGTCTACGAAGGAGTATCGTTCAGTTTGTTCAAAGGATGTTTTAAGTGAATAATGGTGAAAGCTATGTAAGAAGGGTTCAAAGATGGGTTTATGGATATGAAGTTTATGTAGGTTCGGTTAGTGAAAAATAATAAAAGATGGAAATAAATATAGTAATTGGATAACAAACAATAGATGTGAAGTGAATTGATGGTTCGATTATGATGAAACGAAAGGATGGAATGGAATGGAATGGAAATGATCTCAAAAACAAACACGAACCAATATTAGAAAATATTGACCCAAATGCTTATAAGTTTTCAAGGTGGTCGGATGGAGAATAGGAGAACCTCAACCCACTACTTAGCAAAGTAGGAACCTTGGTATAAGGGTGAACGCCACACTATTTGATAGTGATAAGTTCAGGATAAAGAAGAAGGTAGGTTGACGCCACTAGTGACCTAGATAAGCCAACGAGTTCTTCAACGAAATATGAAAGAAAGAAATCTCACAAATTTCATATAAGTTCAATAGTGTTTTAAACTAAGCAAAAAGATCTCATTTACAAAGGCTGATTTCACCTATTTATAGTGCTAAAATAAGCTAGCTGAATGGTCACAAACATTCAACTTAATGTGCCAATTAAAAGCTGAAATTTAACTCAAGTCTTTTCACATTCTTGAGCCAAATAACTTCATCCTTGAATTCACTTTAATTCAGTCGAATGAATGAATTTAAGTGCTTGAAAAATGACTCTTGAGTTAGCCCTAGGTCAGGCGAATGGACACCTTAATTAGCTTCTTAATGATGTTTGAATACTTGAAATAACCTTTGAAAAGGCAAAAACGGCTAGTAGTGGAAAGGTTGCTGCCAAAATTAATTTGGATGATAAAATGCTCCTTAAACCTTCTTTAAATAATGTATAAACCTTCTTTATAACAGGCCTCTTGCTTTGTAACCGAATCTCTTGAAAAGTCACCTTATTGAATGCATAACAGCCTTTAAATGTAATGGATGTGAGCTGAAAAGTCACCTGCAATTAACACATGTAACCGAAACATTTATTCAATTATTAAGCTTAAAACAAATTAACAACTAACTTAAATAAATGAACTAACACTTATGCATCATTTATTCCAGCAACTAGTTTAATTAAGAGAAGCATTATTAAATGAACTTTAACTCATGCATCAATAAATAATCCTAGTAACTAGATTAATTAAGTGCAACACTTATTAAATAAAGTTCAACAAAAACACTTATTAATTAATCTAAGATGAGTTGAATAAATGTCCAGCAACTCATTTATTAAACTAAGATGCTTAAATGCATGGTTTTAAAATGCAAACTAAATGAACAAATAAGTTACTTAATGCAAGACTTAATTTAATGAAGCTGGCTTAAACTAACATGGGAGTTACATAATGCATGGCTTTATTAAATGCAGAACACATAATGCATGTCATAATTAAAATATGTAGATCAATAATGCATGACATTAACTAACGATGCATTTAATTAAACAAGGCATAATTAAAGACTAAAGTATTGAGCTAGTTCGAGCTCAAATGAGCTAAATTTGAACTAGTCGGAGCTCGTGGAGCTGGAAATGAACTGGGATTAGCTTGCCAGCTATGCAAGGCTCGACTAAGGAGACTTGACTGAACAGGTTCGCTGGGTGTACTCGCATCACTTTCATTACAATGCCATAAGCATAATATGCTTTCTCACACAATTTTTCTAAATTTTATAACATGTTTTCATATTGAATTATCATCATTCAATATTATAATTACTTACTTAACTAACTTTAGCTTTCACAAGCTTATTCAATTCAATTCTCATATATCATTCAATTTACACTTTCATATAGCCAAATGAGCACATTATAGGAAATAACACATTTAATCATATATCTTTCTCATATGAATCTCATATCATCATTTATACTCAAATTTCAACTTTCAATCATATATCATCTGATAATTTCACATATACAACTTTATAAATCATGTTCATGTTTCATTGGCACATATTCACATCTCATTTCTATATGCATCACATATCATTCTTTGCACATATACTTACTTTTCATTTTCAAACATTGTATATATTTCAACGTACCTGAATCAGAATGTCGCTCACTTTATCATTTATTTCTCGGAATGATCGTTGAACCGTTTGGAATCAATAAGGATACTCAAATAACTCAGAAAGCTCATACAATGCCAATGTCCCAGACGTGGTCTTACATGTAATTAAATATCGATGCCATTGTTCCAAACAGGGTCTTACACGAAATCATATACGATGCCAATGTCCCAGACATGGTCTTACACGTAAATTTCAAATCAATGCCAACGTCTCAGATGTGGTCTTACACGATAACACATATCAAAGTCCTATTTCATGACATGTATCCTAACTATTCCTATGGTTCATACGGTGCTTTCAAATGTCATCACATCGTCGATACTTTTTCATATGCATATCTTCTGCTAATCGAACAATTCAATATCATAATAACATATATATAACTTATTCAAAATACATAAATATTTACATTACCATTCGGTATTGAATTCATTCACACAAATAATATGCATTTATAACATGATTTCGTAACGTTTATTAAAAAACGAACTTACCTTGTTCGCAGTAATGACAAATTAAATCGACTAATCTAATACTTTGACTTTCCCTCAATCTAGATCCAAATTTCACTTCTGTCCATCTAATTAATATCAAAATTAATTTACTTATTCAACAATTCATTCAATTTCATCCAAGAACACATAAATGGGATAATTACACTTTTGCCCCGGACATTTCACATTTTTCGCATTTAGTCCTTATTTCACAAAACACAAAATATTCAAAATTTGGCCACACCCATGCTTGGTCAAATTTCACTAAGGTCCCTAACAGTCCATTTCTTTCATTTATTTTACATTTTGACCCCTCAATTTACAAAATTTATAATTTAGCCCAAAATACTCAAATTCATCAAAGATTTAAATACAAAACATATTTATCTATCATCAAGCTTCCATATTTCATCAATTAACAATTCAAAACTCACAAAATCAATAATGGCATAACTCAAAATCATCATCAAATTCTGAAATTGAGGTATGGTCTTAATAAAACACGAAGTAACGATCTCAAAAATGTAAAAATTATCAAAAACCGAACAAAGAACATACCTGAATTAAGCTTCCTAGGTGCCGAAACTTAAACAACAACCATGGCTTCTTTTCTTCTCAACATTCGGCCATGAAAAAGATGAATACTCCACTATCTTTGTGATTTGTTTTATTTATTTCATGTTAATAAACCATTTACAATATTAACCTTTGTAATTTAATATGAAATCATTATAAATTATGCCCGTTACCGTCCATGCTAATGTTCAATGGCTAAATTACAACATAAGGGCCCCTCATAATAAAAGCCATAACAATATAGTACTTTAACAATTAGCAAGCCACTTTTGCATTTTACGCGATTAAGTCCTTTTTCACAAATCGGTACTCAAACGATAAAATTTTCATACGAAAATTTCACACATATCAATTCACATACTTTAAGCATAGAATATAATATTAAAATATTTTTTGACTCAGATTCGTGGTCCCAAAACCACTGTTTTGACTAGGGTCTAAATTGGGCTGTTACGGAAATTGCTAAGTTCAACATATGAAGGCATAAGTTAAACTTAGTGATTGATGTTTAGTTTCAAATAAGGGAATAAAAATTAAGTGGTAAAGATTATCATGTCTTTATTAAGAAACCATTTAGTCTATACTTGGTAGCATGATAACAATTGAGAATAATTCGAACGATATGTATACTTGAGTTACATAATTTCAGAATTCTTATTCTTGAGCACAATTACACTAGACTCATAATTGTGGGGGAAATGTATTCTAAAGACATTTTTCAATGGTAATTTCAAGCACTTCCTCTTTTCAATTTTTGCATTACTCAGGACGAGCAATGAATTAAGTTTGGAAACACAAAAATATATAGACTTTTTTAGCAACTTTTGATCTCTAATTCATGCAATTTCATAGTAAATTTTGTCAAAATTCACACTTTAATTATAAAATAATTAATTTGCACTTGAATTATTATCATATTGAATTTTAATTATATTTATAATAAATTTTCAAAATTTGGTTTATTTTAGACAATTTTGCACAAAAGGTGAAAATTGGCTCGGCAAACACCTTGAAAAACTTGAACTGTTGGGGAATTTTTGCATCAAGTGAACCAAGGCCAAGATTAAATATTTTTCCAGCCAAGGATGGTCCAAATTATATCATTTTGTATACTTTATATTTAATTTTTATCCAAGATAAATTGGGTTAAAAATTAATATAAAGCTTGAAGGAGAAAGTAGCCTAATGTGCTAAACATTGAAGACTGATCCAATAAGAAAATTTACAGCTCAAAATCGACCCAATAAGCTGACCCAATCAGCTTATTTATTTGATTAAATTAATTCTGAAACAACCCTCAAGTTTCCTTAAAATCCTATTCAAAACCTCCACTTTTTGTGCCTTTGAAGATTTGCCCCAATCTAAATTTAGCAAAGTTTGAAACATTCAAACTTTGCTCCATGTGTGGCCAGCCAAGGGAAGTGTGTGGCTTCTAATTATTTTCTATTTTTAGTAGCCACTGCCTCCAATAAATACCCCCTTCACCTATTAAATCAACACACCTGTATTCCCACACATCTCTTTCTCTTTCACTCACTTTGTCACATTTGTTTTTCCCTTTTTCTTGTCCATTTCCCTTGTCGATTTCCCTATTGAAAAAAAGCCATCTTCCACCTTGGAAAAGCATCAATCAATTGTTTGTGGAGGCCTCAGTTCAATAGAATGAGCAGAGAAGAAAAAGGAGCGCTAGTCTGGCTTTAGAGAAATACTAGATTTGCTTCCTATTTCCTTTCTCTTTAATTTTCTTGTTTATGTTGTGATCATGAATATGAATAATTGTTTTGTTGTTGTTCTTATTCTAATTAAAATGGATTAAATCAAGTCATGTTAGATTGATTGCATTTTATCCACTTGAATATTTAAAATCATGTTTATGTTGTTATAGGCCTTGGTAAGTTGTTCAATTAAATAAAACCATGCATATGTTATACTTGCATTATAAAATGTAAGGTAATGAATGAATGAATTATTGAACATAATGAAATTATAATTAATTGACATAGTATTTAATTGGTGCATGTTTAATCTTCTAAGGTAGCTGAAGGTTAAATTAGCAACGGTATTAAATAGTACATTAGCCTTGCATAACTTGTAAGGTTATTGTGATTAAATTGTTTTAATATAGAAATATATTGTTACCTTACTTAATCTTATATCTGCTTATGAAGATTGATTAATTGTTTGAATTGACATTGAAAAAATGTTCAAGAGATTGGTTAATTTAGTAAGTATGTATTTACAGTAGTTAAAAAATTACCAAGTTGTCGTGAAAATATTCGTAACAACATGAACATGGGTTTAATAATTATAAGTTAAGGAATGTAATTGATCTAGCACAGTTATGTCATATTGATTAAAACTCATCTTTCTGAAATCGTGCATTGGAAATTTTACTTTTTATTTTTATTACTTAGTTAATTTTTAGTTTTTGTATCACTTCTTCAAAACAAAATATTTTTCCCATCACCAAACTATTTGATTTGCCTTTCATAAATATTTTTATTTCACAGTCCCTGTGGGTTAGACAACTCGACAATTAGTTGTCACTTTATTACTTGTTGTGATTGTGTACACTTGCACATTTCTGTCATTCCAACGGTGCCATTGAAATTGGAGCTGTTCTTGGCACAAGTTCAATTACAAATTCAACTTCTCTAGTCCATGGTAATCAAGGTAATTCTTCGTGAAAAACATCAACATACTTTTTAACTGTTGGTACTTTATTGATTTTTTATTCTACCAATCTCTAATCATGAATATAAGTCAAATAAGTCTCGCACCCTTTTCTGATCAACCTATGAGCTGAAATTGCAGAAATCACAATTGTCGTACAATCAGTCCCATTTGCCTTGACACAAATAAATTCACCCCTCGGACATTTTAAACTAACTTAGTTTTTCAGCGACTTATGATTGCATCATGCTCGGACAACCAATCAATTCCCAAAATATGAACAGAATCATCAAATGGTAATAGCATCAAACTTGCAGAAAAGTCGTAACCCCAAACTTTTAGTGGACAAGACTTTCAAATCTGATTAACTATAACAGACTGACAAAGTGGATTTGTTACTTTAACTATGTAATCAGTTGACACAACAAGTAAATTCTTTTTGTCTAATAATGTAGTGCATATATAAGAGTGTGTTGACCTAGGGTCAATCAATGCATATACATCAATATCAAAAAGAGAAAAAGTACCAGCAATAACATCTAGAGCAGAAGATACTTCTCAAGCTCTAATTACATAAGCCCTGGCCAGTGCTTTAGCTTCGGATCGTTTAGTTGCATCTCTAGTTTTTCCTTGGCTAGCTGTAGCATTTCTGCCATTTTAAGGCTGTCTACCTCTCTGTGAAGTAGCTTTAGGCTTGCTAGTCTGATTTCCCAAATCACCATGCTGTTTTAGATAATCTCTAAGAAAATGATCAGGAGATCCACATCAAAAATAAGTTCCCAGCTTAGATCGACATTTGCCAAAATGCTTTTACCACATTCTTCATAAATAATCTTTTCAACATTTCTCACACTACCAACACTAGTAGTCGGTGAATTAATAGACTTTAAGTTGCTCTGTCTAGGTCTATCTCTACCAGTGAACTCGGAGGGAGCAGTCAATCGATTCACATCATTTAGGAACTTCTTCGATGGAAAAGTCAAAGTTGATTTAGATACTCCCATTTTTTTTTTGAAATCTTTAGATCTCAAATCAGACTGCCTATTACTTTTGCAAATTTCTTCGACTTTCTGAGCACGTTCTGGGAGTTCCAAAAATTTGCATAATTTCAATGCTACAACTAACATTCAAATTTCATCATTCAAACCATCCTTGAACCTATACACATCTCCTCTTCATTTGATGCGATATTACTATACTTGCTTAGCCATACAAACTCCCGTTCATACTCAACTATTGATCGATTCCCCTGTTTCAACTTAAGAAACTCTTTCTTTTTCTTATCAAGATACAACCGACTAACATATTTTTCTGAATTTTGTCTAAAAGAAGTCTCATTTAATATGGTCACTGGATGTCATTATGGCTAAAGTATCCTACCAAGAGTATGCTTCATCTTTGAACAGCGAGACAACACATCTAAGACAATCTTCATGTGTACACATCAATTCTGAAAAAACTCTCTTCGTATTCACTAACTAGTATTTAACTTTTGATGGACCTTCATAAACCTTACCTCTGAATTCTTCAGGTTTTTATTTCAAATTTTATCAACTGAAGGGCGAGTAACGGTTGTAGGCATAGGATTTTGAAGACATAGAGGTCCCAAATGGGGTACAATAGGGGGTGGAGGTTGTGGAGTCATCAGGTTTGCTCATTTAAATTCATTGAATTATTGATTCATCATACCGAAAAATACACTTTTCATTTTGTAACCAATAAATTATAGGATTGATGCACCTTGACTTGCTTCTTGGTTGGAAGCTTGAACATTACTTTTAGCTTCATTAACTACGACCCAGTTTGATTCAGTCGACATCTTGTATCTATAATAATATACAATGTTAGAAGGGATCAAAAGCATCACACTATCACAGGGTATATATGGCATGTAAATTCTAGACTCACTACATACTATGGTAGTCCTAGAATCGACTAAGCCATAGCTCTGATGCCACTAAATGTAACCCTTTAACCCATCTTCGTTACCAAATTAGGGTTACAAAGTGTTACTAAGCAAAATCAAACATTTGATTTCATTTCAAAATAGTTAAACAAATAAATCACAAACATAAAATAAACAAATCAATTCATGATATATGTAACACCCCAAACCCGGCCTAGACATTATGGCCGAGTCTGGAATGTCACATTGAAGTGTTTTTCAAAAAACATAGTTCCATTGAAATATTCGTTCTATATTAAAAACTTTTTGTGATCTTAACAAAAATTTAAGATATCTTGTTCTTTGTTAAAACTCAAGTCGTTCTAGCATAATGTTAATTGTGATAGCCCTAATTTGACCCTATTCAGAAAGTGGTTTCGGGACCACAAAACTGAGTTATAAAAAAATAATTAACTATTATATTTTATGCTTATTGTATGTGAACATGCATGTGTGAAAGTTTCATACTTTAATTTTGTTATTTGAATGTGAAATCTATTAAATAGGACTTTTGTGAGACAATGGTGAAATGTGATAGCTAATTATAAAAGTGGTCTATTTTTGCATGTTGCTAAAAAGGTGGACTTGCATGTCTAATTAACCATCTTTTTTAGATAGTGGCCGGCCATGATATTAATTAATACATATTATAAGTATTATCTAATAACATTTTAATTTATAAAATGAATTAATGAATAAAAAAAAGAGAAATAATAGTTAGTGGGAGGAGAAACCAAAGTTGGCTCATTTTACTCCTCCATTGCCGTATCTAAAAGAAAGGAAGAAGAAATCTTTGTGCAAAAATTCAGCTATGGTGTTTGTCTAGATTAAGGTATGTTCAATGTTATTCTTGGAAGTTTATACATCTTTTGGATGACTAGTGATACGAGCTTGCCTTGACTTGAGTTGAGTCGTATGTAGGTTGCCCGATCGTCAACGAAAAGGTATCGATGGGAATGGGAATGGAGAAGTGATTTCAGGTTTGAAAGAGACTTGAATGTCAAAGTTTAGGTTCGATAAGGATGATTAGTTTAGGTTTAAGAAAGAAGGAAGTTGGATAGTTGGTAGATGGTTTATGGTTCAGAAGAGAAATGAAAGTCAGTTGAATTTGGAATATTTGGGAAACGAACGAGGTAAGGTAAGGTTGGTACCAAGAACAAGTTGAACCGATATTAGCAAATATCAACCCGAGACTTATGAGTTCTTAAGAAAGGATGGTTGAAACGAAATGGACCTCGACCCATGATCTAGACATATAGGAACCTCAGTATAAAGGGTTTGAACGCCACACTAAAACTAGTGACAAGTTTAGTTTCGTAAAAGAAATAGGTTGACGCCATTACTAGGTAGATAAGCCAAACAAAAAATCTTAAACGAGACTTAGAGAAGAAAACTCTCACAAGAACAAAAGTTCGATTATCAATTTTGCAAAAGTCCTTTACAAAGTAACACAAGCCACAATTTATAGTGAATACAAGGGATAGTCGAATAGACTCTTGAGGTAGCTAAATGGTTGCTGAAAAATTCCAGAATTTTTGATGAAGCTTCCTTGAAGTTTCTTGTAACACCCCTAACCCGTACCTGTTGCCGGAGGGATTAAGAAGTATTACAGAACAAGCACGAAATTTCATTCAACACTATGTAATAATAATTAAGTTCAATTCGTATCAACAACATTTAAGACCCTAATCGAATATCAACCACAGATACACATTAACTATATGAAATAGGTATAATAACTTAACAAGCCATTTCCGCATGGCTATACAAATATACAATACCAAAAAGATGCTTAATTAACAACAAAAGTCAGTCCTATACATGCCATTAACAAAGTTCAGCTACAAAAGTACCGAAAAGGCTTTGGTAGTGTGGATGACTTCGACGTGGAATCCCCGATAACGACAGCTAACGATCAATATCTATAACACAAGGAATCAAGGCAACAAAGTGAGCAAAATGATGCTTAGTAAGTCTTAAGTAATTTAAACAGATAAAATTTGACATATAAGTCAACATTTCAAAATACTAAAATCGAAATCAGCTGTATACCACTTGCCCGAAAATACGTATATGTATATACACTAACACACAATGAGATCACAACCTGAACCTCGATCATTAACATGAATTATAGAAATAATTTAATCGTATACCTTCATATAAATAAAGACATTATCCGAAATAGTTATTCTCATATTCATAGATGCGGTATTCATCTATACGTATATCTATACACACATATGCATATTCCATTCCTTATTAATGAAACTTCAATCTAAAGGTGGGTTCGCTTATGTGTACTAAATACGTACCTGATTTTCATACTGTATAGTACATTCAATTCATAACCTTACTCGAATTATCGACATTAAGCCTGCTAGGTTAAAACCCGAATCCAGTCACTAGCATAAAGCCGTCGAGACTTTAAATCCAGATATATGTCCAGCACGTAACCTGCGGACATGAAGTCCGAATATAACTCTCGCATATAGCCTGCGAACATGAAGTCCGGATATAACTCTCGCATATATATTCACATGGTAACACATTTCACATAACCTATCACATTGGTAATTCAATTGCTCCATTTGTATATAAGGATAAAATATACACCATCATTTTCATTTCGTTTTGAAGGTCATACAAACAAATCACATCTACCTTTCATCAATCCAACTTAACCCGAATTAACCATTCAACTATAGGTCATATAGTTAAATTATTTACCACATATCTTAATTCAAATAGAACTAAAAGATAAAGTTCATCTAGCATTTACATATCAAGGCATCGTAAATTTTTTTATACTAAATGAAGTTACTCAAAACTTACCTTATATCCTTCTGAACAAATCTCGGTTTGGCTATTCCGTGACTTTAGCTTTTCCTCTATCCGATGTTGCCCCTCTATGCTCTTGAGCTATGTTAAACAAGTTTAGTCATATTAAACCTTATCCATACCTCTCATTTAATAATTACACTTTCATTCCAATATGACACACACGTACACACAATTTTTCCTTTACAAAACATTCGGCCAAATACAACTATGATACAAGTCACAACTAAATTATTGATTAAATCAAGTTTACATAAACCTTTTCATCAAACTCATTATTCATGGCATAAAAATCATCAAGAGCCGAATAGGTGATCACTTAATAAGCTTGAATTCATATGAACTAAGTGCCAAAAGAAAATGTCTATGAAACATTTACTCAAAATCTTCTATCTTTAGCTCAACTTCTTAGCTCCTAATCGGTACACTAAGACCATATTAATTCATTTCTCATCTTATTAACATAAATATAGCAAAGCAATTCTCTATAAACAATTATTATCAATTCATCCATTCACTAGGGACATAGCCGAATGTTCAATAAGCAATTAAGGCAAAGTATGGCTTCTTCAATTAACTTACTATTTTTAATTATCCAATTTTAACAAAAGTTTAGCTAATAGCCGCATATAAAATACCTTTCAACAAGCTTGTCTTAACTTATAATTATCTACTTTATTTAAACATCCAATCACAAACTCCTCTTTTATCAAACACACATTCGGCAAGAACATTGGTAACTTATACTACATCAATTTTAAGCATATAATATTCAAACATAACCAAATTCACATTCGGCCCTAGTTCATAACAAGATAGCCGATTCTTTTCCCTTAGTATCTAATGCTCACCTATGATCATTTGTATAGTTCAAACACTCATCTATCATCATTCATCTAAATTTAACATGAAACAACAAAATTCACCATTATTAACTACCATAGCCAAAAGCCCTAATCATTCCACAATCAAAATTTCAACATGGGTTACAAAAATAACTTGATATCTCACTCAACATTAACCAAAATTTCAAGAACTAATATAAACTTCTTACCTTAATGTTCACTTAAGATGACCGAATGCTTTCCTCCCTCTACCTCTTTACATTCGGCCAAGAAGAACCAAATTCTAACTTTGTTTTCATCACCCTTTTCTTTCCTATTATCCTTATTATTTCTTTTATTTATTTCTTTTCTTTTATATAAAGTAATAACCATTTAACTAAAATTTAATACATATTTTAATATATGTCATCATCATGGCCGGCCACTATTAATAAAAAGGAGTATTTTGACATTTCAAAAGTGTCACACATAAGTCCTATTAACTAAATTCACATGCAATTGACTAAATCGAAACTTAACTTTCACACATTCATATTCACATATAATAAACATAAAATATAATGGCTAAATATTTTTATGACTCGATTTTGTGGTCCCGAGACCACTTCCTGACCAGGGTCAATTTAGGGTTGTCACAACTCTCCCCCACATAAAGAATTTTGGTCCCCGAAAATCTTACCAGTGAATAAATTTGGGTATCTCTCTTTCATAGAGTTTTCGGTTTCCCAAGTAGCTTCTTCGATCCCGTGTTTGAGCCATAACACCTTTACTAAAGAACCTTTTTGTTTCGCAACTCTTTCACCTCACGAGTTAGGATACGAATCGGTTCTTCTTCATAACTCAAATCAGATTGAATTTCAACCTCTGATGGACTAATTATGTGCGAAGGGTCAGATCTATAACGTCGAAGCATCGAGACATGAAAAACATTGTGAATCTTTTCAAGTTCAGGGGGTAAAATCAATCTGTAAGCGACTGGCCCAATTCGTTCGGATATCTCATACGGCCCGATAAACCTCAGACTCAATTTGCCATTACGGCCAAATCTGAGCACTTTTTTCCACGGTGAAACCTTAAGAAACACTTTGTCACAGACCTGATATTCAATGTCTTTTCGTTTCAAATCCGCGTATGACTTCTGACGATCTGTAGCTGCTTTCAGACTTTCACTGATTACTTTCACTTTCTGTTCAGCATCTTTAATCAAATCGACTCCGAAAATTTTACTTTCACTAAGCTCGGTCCAAAACAACGGTGTACGGCATTTACGACCATACAAAGCCTCGTAAGGTGCCATCTTAATGCTTGATTGAAAACTATTGTTGTAAGCGAATTCAATCAAAGGTAAATACCGTTCCCACGAACCACCAAACTCAAGGATGTAACATCTCAACATATCCTCGAGTATCTGAATTATTCATTCGGATTGACCATCAGTCTGGGGATGAAAAGCGGTGCTAAAATGTAATTTGGTACCCAAAGCTTCTTGCAATTTCTTCCAAAATCACGACGTGAACCTCGGATCTCTATCGGACACAATAGAAATGGGTACTCCATGTAACCTTACAATCTGAGATACATATATTTCAGCTAGCCTGTCAAGGGAATAATCCGTATGTACAGGAATAAAATGATCCGACTTTGTCAGTCTATCAATAACAACCCATATCGCATCTTTCTTACTTGATAACAATGGCAATCCAGATACAAAGTCCATCGTGACTCGATCCCACTTCCATTCGGGTATCATGATCGGCTGAAGTAATCCCGAAGGCACTTGGTGTTCCGCTTTTACTTGTTGACATATTAAACACTTCGAAACAAAATCAGAAATGTCTCGTTTCGTACCATGCCACCAAAATTGACGTTTCAGGTCGTTATACATTTTTGTACTTCCCGGGTGAATTAACATTCGGCTACAATGAGCTTCGTTCAGAATCATCGAAATAAGTTCTGAATTTCTTGGAACATACAAACGACTTCTGAACCTCAAACAATCGTCATCATCAATTTGAAACTCTGATTCCATATTCGAAACACATTTAGCCCGTTTTGCAACCAATTCATCGTCGACTTTCTGAGCTTCTCGAATTTGATGAATCAACAATGGTTTAGCCTTCAATTCTGCTACTAACACATCATCGGATACAACAGACAGATGTACATTCATCGCTCCTAGGGCAAACAGTGATTTACGACTCAAAGCATCCGCAACCACATTAGCCTTTCCCGGGTGATAGTCAATGACAAGCTCATAATTTTTAGCAACTCAAGCCAACGTCTTTGTCGCAGATTCAAATCTCTTTGAGTCATCAAATATTTGAGACTTTTGTGATCCGAAAATACATGGCACCTCTCACCAAACAAGTAATGTCACCATATTTTCAAAGCGAATACGATGGCAGCTAATTCAAGATCATGGGTCGGATAGTTTTTTTCATGTAGCTTCAATTGCCTTGACGCGTAAGCTACGACTCGACCTTCTTACATCAATACACAACCCAACCCAAGTAAGCATGCATCACTGTAAATGACAAACTCTTTACCTGATTCGGGCTGCACTAGCACTGGAGCTTCAGTCAAATAAGTTTTTAATTGATTGAAACTTTTTTGGCATTTTTCTGACCATTCAAACTTAACATCTTTCTGAAGTAGTTTCGTCATTGGTGTGACTATCGTCGAGAAACCCTTTACAAATCGTCTGTAATAACCGGCAAGTCCCAAAAAGCTCCGAACTTCAGTAATATTTCTCGGAGGCTTCCAGTTAAGTATGGCTATAATTTTACTCGGATCAACTCGAATACCCGATGCAGACACCACATGACCCAAAAAGCTAACTTCTCTAAACCAGAACTCACATTTACTGAACTTAGCATATAACTGCTTATCCCGTAAAATCTGTAACACTAATCTCAGGTGCTCAGCATGTTCGGCTTCATCTCTCGAATAGACCAAAATGTCATCGATAAACACAACTACAAACTGATCCAAATATGGTTTGAAGATCCGATTCATCAAATCCATGAATACCGCAGGGTCATTAGTGAGCCCAAACGGCATCACTAAGAACTCATAGTGACCGTATCTCATTCTAAAAGTAGTTTTGGGTATATCTGAGTCTCTAACTCGCAACTGATAATAACCCGATCTCAAATCTATCTTCGAAAATATAGATGCCCCTTTCAGTTGATCGAATAAATCATCAATACGCGGTAACGGATATTTATTCTTTATTGTCACTTTATTCAATTGACGATAGTCGATGCACAATCTCATGGTTCTGTCCTTCTTTTTCACAAACAATACTGGTGCACCCCAAGGTGACAAACTCGGTCGAGCAAAACCTCTATCCGTCAACTCTTGCAACTGAGTTTTCAATTCTTTCAATTTTGTTGGTGCCATTCGATACGGAGCTATCGAAATTGGAGTGGTACCAGGTACTAGTTCGATGCCGAATTCAACCTCTCGTATGGGTGGTAATCCTGGTAACTCCTCAGGAAAAACATCTGAATACTCACAAACCACTGGCACTGATTCAAGTCTCTTTTCTGACTCTTTGCTATCAAGTACGTATGCAATATATGCTTCACACCCCTTTCTCACATGTTTCTAAGCCAATATCGAGGATATTATTGCTGGCAATGCGTTCAAGTCAGTGGACTCAACTCGAATTATCTCATTATTTGCACACCTCAAATTAATGGTCTTACTTTTGCAATTCACAACTGCATCATGTACTGCCAACCAATCCAAACCGAGAATAACATCAAATTCATCAAACGGAAAAAGTATCAAGTCGGCCGGAAAACAGGAACCTCAGATTACTAAGGGACATTTCTTACACACCTTGTCAACAAGTACATAACGACCCAAGGGATTTGACACCCAAATTACGAACTCAGTAGACTCAACAGGTAAAGTCTTACTGGATGCTAAAGTTTCACACACATATGAATGAGTAGAACCGGGGTCAATTAAAGCAATAATATCAGTATCAAAAAGAGTGAAAATACCGTTAATAACATCTGGCGAAGAAGCATCCTCACGCGCTCGTATAGCATAGGCTCTGACAGGAGCACGAGCCTCAGAACGTACAGCAGTATTTTTAGTCCCTCTCTGGTTTCCACTATTATTAGCCGCAGGTCTAGGTGGTCTGCCTCGCGTTACAGTGTTACTAGGTCTTCCACTTGGATCAGTATTCTGTTTAGCTAATTTCAGACAATCTCGGATAAAATGATCAACCGATCCACATTTGAAACAGAAGCGGTCACGAAATCTATAGTTTCTCGAATGCCATTTGCCACAATGCTTGCACTCAGATCTGTCCTGACAATCATTGCCAACACTGGCAACAGAGGTAGCTCGCGTACTCACAGGGGGTCGATCACGATCCCGTCCAGAAAAACCCAAAGTATTCTTAGATCGGCCTGAGTCATCTCTAGATTTCTTCGATGACTGATGAAGAGATTTTCCCGAAGATCTTTTACGAAACTCTCTTGCTCCCATTTCAGCTCTTCTTTTCTCCTTATTGAGCTCTTCAGCTTTGCAAGCTTGCTCGACAAGTACTACAAATTCTCTAATTTCTAGAATGCCAACATACAGTTTTATATCTTCGTTCAGTCCATCTTCGAAACGTTTACACATTACAACTTCTGAAGAAACGCATTCTCTAGCGTACCGGCTAAGCCTCACAAACTTTCGTTCATAATCAGTAACTGACATGGAACCTTGTTTAAGTTCAAGAAATTCTTTCCATTTTTTATCAATGAATATCTGGCTGATATACTTCTTCCAAAACTCGGTTTGGAAAAACTCCCAAGTTACTCACTCTCTGGGTACAACAGAAATCAACGTATTCCACCAATAGTAGGCAGAATCACGTAGGAAAGAGATAGCACACTTCAGGCATTCTTCGGGTGTGCAAGATAGTTCATCAAGTACCCAGATAGTGTTATCCAACCAAAATTCAGCTTGCTCGGCATCATCGCTGTCTGTAGCTTTAAATTTAGTAGCCCCGTGCTTTTAGATTCTGTCAACTGGGGGCTTATTTAACCTCATCTGATCAGTTACCAGAGGTATTGCAGATGCAGGGGGTGTATTGGTCGAGAGTGGGCGTTGTGGAACAGCCGTATTAGTTCGAATGTACTGATTGAACCAATCATTCATCACGCTATAAAAAGCCTGCCTAGCCTCATCATTTTGATTACTAGCAATAGGTTGAGAGTCCACCGGCACTGTCCCATGTGCGAGAACAGGCACTACACTCTCAACATCATCAGCTACCGCTCGGTTGGGATCGGGATCCATTACTATAAATAAACACATTATTAACAGTCAGAAATCACCACACTACCAAATAAACACATAATGGCATGTATAGCTAGACCCAAACATATTACGGTAGTCCTAGAATCAACTAAATCGTAGCTCTGATGCCAATAAATTGTAACACCCTAACCCGCACTGCACACATTGGAGGATTGAAGTATTACGAACAAGCACGAAATTTCATTCAACACTATGTAATAATAATTAAGTTCAATTCGTATCAACAACATTTAAGACCCTAATCGAATATCAACCACAGATACACATTAACTATATGAAATAGGTATAATAACTTAACAAGCCATTTTCGCATGACTATACAAATATACAATACCAAAAAGATGCTTAATTAACAACAAAAGTCGGTCCTATACATGCCATTAACAAAGTTCAGCTACAAAAGTACCGAAAAGGCTTTGGTAGTGTGGATGACTTCGACGTGGAATCCCCGATAATGACAGCTAACGATCAATATCTATAACACAAGGAATCAAGTGAGAAAAATGATGCTTAGTAAGTCTTAAGTAATTTAAACAGATAAAATTTGACATATAAGTCAACATTTCAAAATACTAAAATCGAAATCAGCTATATACCATTTGCCCGAAAATACGTACATGTATATACACTAACACACAACGAGATCACAACCTGAACCTCGATCATTAACATGAATTATAGAAATAATTTAATCGTATACCTTCATATAAATAAAGACATTGTCCGAAATAGTTATTCTCATATTCATAGATGCGGTATTCATCCATATGTATATCTATACACACATATGCATATTCCATTCCTTATTAATAAAACTTCAATCTAAAGGTGGGTTCGCTTATGTGTACTAAATACGTACCTGATTTTCATACTGTATAGTACATTCAATTCATAACCTTACTCGAATTATCGACATTAAGCCTTCTAGGTTAAAACCCGAATCCAGTCACTAGCATAAAGCCTTCGAGACTTTAAATCCAGATATATGTCCAGCACGTAGCCTGCGGACCTAAAGTCCGGATATAATTCTCGCATATAGCCTGCGGACATGAAGTCTGGATATAACTCTCGCATATAGCCTGCGGACATGAAGTCCGGATATAACTCTCGCATATAGCCTGCGGACATGAAGTCCGGATATAACTCTCGTATATAGCCTGCGGACATGAAGCCCGGATATAACTCTCGCATATAGCCTGCGGACATGAAGTTCGGATATAACTCTCGCATATATATTCACATGGTAACACATTTCACATAACCTATCACATTGGTAATTCAATTGCTCCATTCGTATATAAGGATAAAATATACACCATCATTTTCATTTCGTTTTGAAGGTCATACAAACAAATCACATCTACCTTTCATCAATCCAACTTAACCCGAATTAACCATTCAACTATAGGTCATATAGTTAAATTATTTACCACACATCTTAATTCAAATAGAACTAAAAGATAAAGTTCATCTAGCATTTACATATCAAGGCATCGTAATTTTTTTTATACTAAATGTAGTTACTCAAAACTTACCTTATATCCTTCTGAACAAATCTTGGTTTGGCTATTCCGTGACTTTAGCTTTTCCTCTATCCGATGTTGCCCCTCTATGCTCTTGAGCTATGTTAAACAAGTTTAGTCATATTAACCCTTATCCATACCTCTCATTTAATAATTATACTTTCATTCCAATATGACACACACGTACACACAATTTTTCCTTTACAAAACATTCGGCCAAATACAACTATGATACAAGTCACAACTAAATTATTGATTAAATCAAGTTTACATAAACCTTTTCATCAAACTCATTATTCATGGCATAAAAATCATCAAGAGCCGAATAGGTGATCACTTAATAAGCTTGAATTCATATGAACTAAGTGCCAAAAGAAATTGTCTATGAAACATTTACTCAAAATCTTCTATCTTTAGCTCAAATTCTTAGCTCCTAATCGGTACACTAAGACCATATTAATTCATTTCTCATCTTATTAACATAAACATAGCAAAGCAATTCTCTATAAACAATTATTATCAATTCATCCATTCACTAGGGACATAGCCGAACATTCAATAAGCAATTAAGGCACACAAAGTATGGCTTCTTCAATTAACTTACTATTTTTAATTATCCAATTTTAACAAAAATTTAGCTAATAGCCGCATATAAAATACCTTTCAACAAGCTTGTCTTAACTTATAATTATCTACTTTATTTAAACATCCAATCACAAACTCCTCTTTTATCAAACACACATTCGGCAAGAACATTGGTAACTTATACTACATCAATTTTAAGCATATAATATTCAAACATAACCAAATTCACATTCGGCCCTAGTTCATAACAAGATAGCCGATTCTTTTCCCTTAGTATCTAATGCTCACCTATGATCATTTGTATAGTTCAAACACTCATCTATCATCATTCATCTAAATTTAACATGAAACAACAAAATTCACCATTATTAACTACCATAGCCGAAAGCCCTAATCATTCCACAATCAAAATTTCAACATGGGTTACAAAAATAACTTGATATCTCACTCAACATTAACCAAAATTTCAAGAACTAATATAAACTTCTTACCTTAATGTTCACTTAAGATGACCGAATGCTTTCCTCCCTTCTTCCTCTTTACATTTGGCCAAGAAGAACCAAATTCTAACTTTGTTTTCATCACCCTTTTCTTTCCTATTATCCTTATTATTTCTTTTATTTATTTCCTTTCTTTTATATAAAGTAATAACCATTTAACTAAAATTTAATACATATTTTAATATATGTCATCATCATGGCCGGCCACTTCTAATAAAAAGGAGTATTTGACATGTAAAACCATTGTTTTCAATACATGCTTTAATAGACCCTTATAGATTAACCTATCACATTTCAAAAGTATCACACATAAGTCCTATTAACTAAATTCACATGCAATTGACTAAATCGAAACTTAAAACTTACACACATTCATATTCACATATAATAAACATAAAATATGACGGCTAAATATTTTTATGACTCAGTTTTGTGGTCCCGAGACCACTTCCCGACCAGGGTCAATTTAGGGTTGTCACATTTCTTGTGCATGGAAAACGGCAAGGGTCAGCTTCTAGATGCCTTGATTCAATAGGAAAATTGAATGTGTTGTTTGGGAAGCTGAAATGCAATCAATAGGTTCGGCCAAATGCGTGAATTTGAATTAATGCTGCTGCTTGGTTCAGCTGAATGTTCATGTGATTAAGGAGCTGTCTAGAGCACTTCAATAGTCTTAGAATGTGAACAAACCGATTTGAACAGCCACACATGTGTGAACAAACAAAATCGAATAGCCCTTGTGATGTGATCCGTCTCGAGGATGAGTCGAGTCGTATGTGAAATGCCCGATCGTCTACGAAGAAGTATCGTTCGGTTTGTTCAAAATGATATTTCTAAGTAAATTATGTGGAAGCTATTCAAGGGTTCAAAGGAAGGGTTTAAAATATGAATATTAAGGTTCGGTTTATAGTAAATAAAAGAATGGAAATAAGGAACTCAAAAGCAAGCACGAACCAATACTAGAGAGTATTGACCCAATTGCCTATAGGCTTTTAAGGTGGAGAATGAAAGTGATAAACCTCGACCCGCTACTTAGCAAAGTAGGAACCTCGGTATAGGGGTGAACGCCACACTCGGTTGAGTGATAAGTTCAAAAGAAGAACAAGGTTGACACCAACTAAGAGCTAGATAGGCCAACAAGTCTTCAACGAAATATGGGAGAAAGATTCTCTCCAAATAGTTTCATTAACAAAGAAACAATAAACAAAGTTCAACAACCTCCTCTACAAATGAAAGAAAACAAATATTTATCGGCACATAGATGACCATTCAAATTCGGCATCTAGGTGTTCACACAATAATAAAAACGTTCACACTAATGTATTAAAATAGTTCATAAATTCGGCAGATTCATGCACTAGTTGAATGGACACTTTCTTCCCCCTAAGTGTGTGCATGAATGCTTAGTCATAAAGAAAGGCTTCAAGTGACTTGTATGTGCACCAAAGGTTGCATTCATCTCCTTGGGACATTCATGCACTTGTATGGAACATGTATCTTCATAATTAAACACTTTAATGTCATGTAGGTTCATAAATGGCAGCATGAACCTAGTAAATTCATTCTCCCCTTTGTGCATGCACTTAATTCAATCAATGTGTTGAATTATTGAATTAATTCCTTCCCTTGGACGTTCTTGAACCCATCCATGCATGTGTAGTAGCTTATAGGTCAACTCAAAGTGTGAACATGTTCAAGGAGCTCTATGGTCAACATAGAATTAGTTGGCAGCTACTTCTTGGCTGAATAAGTGCCTTGGAAAGTTAGGAGACAGCCACCATACATGCACTTAAGCCATTCATGCATTCTATCATCCCATGCATTTGATCCATTCATGGACTAGCCTTTAATGTCCATACATGCATTCGACACATGCATGAATTTGTAGAAACCTTGCATCTAGCCGTACATGCACCAGCATTTAATATTTCTTCATTCATGAGTATGGAATGCCCAAAAGAGATGTTTCTTCATCCATACATTGTGCCATCCTTGATCATTGTATCTACAAAAAAATAAAACAAGTCATTAAGACATCTCATGAACACTCATAAATTCGGCATGATGTGATCACATTAATGTCATGCATTAATTCGGCTATGTGAACATAATCAATTTATGTAATGACTATGACATATTAATAACAAATATTAATATAAGACAAGTTTAATGCTTAAATAAATATGTGCAAATTTTATTTAATGCATTAAAGACAAAACCGAGTTTAAACTAAAATGAGCTAAGCTTTAGCCCTTAAGCTAAAGTTGAGCTAAGATTAAACTCCTAAGTTGAAGTTGAGCTAAGGTTTAGCTCGTGAGCTGAATATGAGCTAGGAGTGAGCTCGGTTTAGCTCAGGCAAGTTGGATTGAGCTCGAATAAGCTAGATTTGAGTTGGACGGAGCTCGTGGAGCTGGAAACGAGCTGGGATCAGCTTGCCAACATGTCAATGCTCGGCTTGACAGACTTGTTTGATAAAGTTTGCGGGGCATGCTCGTATCACCTTGGTGTGAAAGGAATAATCGGTGGGTGTGAACAGCTTTAATTTGTCTTGAGCATCCAATCGGTCTTCTTGAAGAGTTGTAAGGTTTGGCCGAATGGTCACTTAGGAGACACCAAAGATCAGCACACCAACTTTAAATCATCCATGCACCTATGCCGTCCAAGGGGTAATGTACCTACAACAATTAATTCAGCAAATTAAATCCCTTTTAGACACATTAAATTTGGCAACATAAATAAATAAATCTCGCACCATAAATTAGGCTGGACATAATTAATCTTTGTAATAGTTAAGACATATTTAATTGGTCCTAATTAATTAAGTACTTAATTTAGAACATAATTAAAACATGTCCAGGTTATGACAAATTAATTATTAAAACTAAATAACTAATAAAACTAACAGCAACTTAAATGATTTATTCCAGCATATTAAACGCAATAATGAAATGAGCTAAAACGAGCTTGTTGAGCTAAGTTAAGTTGAAGGTGAGCTGATTTGAGCTTGAAGGTGTATGTATGGTTTGATTGGCTTACTGGTCCAAGAGCTTTCAAGAAGTCCAGCAACGGTTTCACCCCAAACTCTATCAACTAAGGCTGTTGTTACATCTTTGAATCTCTTTGGTCGAGCTCGGGTGATTGGTCCTATGGGCAACTCGAGAGGTTCTTCATTGGCAGCCTACAACTCGGGAGGTATGGTCGTATCAACTAGTCTAGATTCTACCTATCTCATGGTTTGAATTTAAGTTGTTTGGAGAGTTGAGATTCGGCTAAGGAGCTTAAAAATTTTAGTAGATGCTTTGATGTTATTAGCATGGTTAGTTATGTTGGATGTGTTAAGTTGCTTGTTATGTTAGCATAAAATTTGAGGTTATTAATTTACATATTAGGAGGTGCCGAATTTAGATTTAAGAAGAAAATTGGGTAATCGGTCATGATAGATCCTTGGTGAAAAATTATTTAATGTTTTAATTGTTCTATAAATGAGCTTGTAAGTGAATTTGAAGAGTGATAAAATGGTGGATGAGAGGTGCCGAATGTGTTCTTTTTGGATTAGGCTTAAGGAATAATGTTATGCATAGGTTTTGGCTTTGATAGTATTTATATAAGTATAATTAGTTCATTTTGATAATATGGTATGAAGTGATAAGTAAAAATATAATGGTAGCTTAAGTTAAATGATATTCGGTTTAGGCTTGTAAACATGACTAGTCAGTGTTGAATGTTTTTTAAATTAGGGAAAGTTATAAGCTGAGTTTAATGTTAAAAGAAATACCTGAACAGATACATATTGCCGAATGTGTTCGAATGTGACCAAGTACATAAATTTGATAATGCTGTAATGGTAGACTTAGTTGGACTTTGGCATTTTGAGTGATGCATTTGACTTTTGTGTCAATCGGGGATGATATGTGTTATTATATGAAATTAAGTGATGTTTGTAAAATTCGAAAATGCAAGGTGATCAGCTAGTAGCATGTTCGGTTGTAAATGAGTGGAATATATGCATGATATTTTAAATAGTAGTTAATAAGGTCATTTGTATTTTAATTGTACGATATACATTTATTAAATTGAATTGCTTAATTGATAAATAATTAAATAAATCTATTTGTTTAATTTAAGCTCAAGAGCTAAAAGGGTCAAAATCAGATAAGAGAAAGGAGAAAGCAATTGAGTAGCCTATCCGTAACTGTCCAAATATACTCGAGCTAGGTCTTTGAGTAACGGAACTTAGCTTATGATTCGATAAAATTATGATATAAAAGCATAATAAATAAATTGTGATCAAATGGTTCTATTTGAATTACATAGTGAAATAAATGATTTTTGCATATGACTTGTAGCCGGATAATTATAGAAATCATGTGGAATAATGAAATGAAATCGTATTATTTGTATGTGGCTATTGAGCCGAAAGAGTAAGGGTTGATAAGCATGTTGAGCTTGTGTTCTAGTAATGTAATTGAAATGCTAATGTGTTATGATATATATATATATATATATATATATATTTTCATAATAATTGTGGTTGTTATATCTGGGCTAAGTCCCGAAGGCATTCGTGCTGGTTGTTATATCCAGGATAAGTCCCGAAGGCATTCGTGCTGGTTGTGATATCCGGGCTAAGTCCCAAAGGCATTCGTACTGGTTGTTATGTTCGGGCTAAGTCCCGAAGGCATTCGTGCTGGTGTTATTTTTGAGCTAAGTCCCGAAGGCATTTGTGTTGGAAATGTACGATCCTGCTGTAATAATTTCAATTAATGTCCTCACAACCCTAAGATGATCAGGTATGTATCGTATATACATTGAAAATTTTGATTTGGTATAAATTGTGATAATTCAATTGAATAGTGCTCTCCCGACCATTACTTAGGGTTGTATGAAGTCTATAGCTTATTCGGATTACATAAATTTTGATTTAAGTGAAATTAAGTTAAGATTGACTCTGAGCATGTGAGTATATTGGTTGAAGTGTGAAGTAACATGATTATGTGATTTTGCGTATATGTATTTATTTAGCCTTGTAATCGAATTACATGTATTCGGCCAAATAATGAAGTTGGTTAGGTAACAAGAGATTATCTACATGATACGAATTTGTGTTTAAGGAAAAATTTAAAATGATATGCATGAACAATAGTAGTATATTTAATCAAGGTTACATTGGTCAAAAAAATGATTAGCCTTATGAATGCTATGCTTTAATTTAAATGATTTCGTTACTTAGAACTTACTAAGCATCGAAATGCTTACTCTATTGCTTAAATTCTCTGTTTTATAGGTCTCGCTCGTTAGCTATCAGTTTCGAGATTCTCAAAGTCAAAGTCATCCACACTATCTAAGCCCATTCAGTACTCTTATAGCTGAACTTTGATAATGGCATGTATAGGATTGTCTTTTATTATTAAATAAATGTCTTTTTGGTGATGTATATATGTATAGCCATGCGAAAATAGCTTGTTAAGTTACTATATGTGTTTCACTTAGTTAATGTAAATGTGTGGTTGATATTCGACTATGTTTTAAATGTTTTAATGTGAAGTGAACCTAGGAATGAGTTAATGTACCCTTTAACTTGAGACGACTCTTTTGAATATAGTCAAATGAAATTTTGTGCTTGTCTGGTAATACACCTTAACCCTAACCTGTGATCGGACTCAACGAGAGTGAGTTACTTACCTGGTTATCTTACGGTAAGTAGCACATGTATTTAAAATTGTTTCAACATGTATTATATGATTTCTCATACGAACACTTATGGGTTTTCAACCTCAAATATTATGCCGGCAGAAACACCCTTCGAAATCAAGCCCGATTCTTAGCACTGGCTCAAAAGCCCTTCGAGACCAAGCTCAGATTAGGCCACTGGCTCAAAGGCCCTTCGGAACTAGTCCGGTTATGACACTGGCTCAAAAGCCCTTCGAAACTAAGTTCGGTTATTAGCACTGTGATATGGGCACGCCCCGCGAACTTTATCGAGCAAATCTGTCAAGCCGAGCAATGACATGTTGGCAAGCTGATCCCAGCTCGTTTCACTCCACGAGCTCAGGTCCACTCAACTCCGACT
Organism: Gossypium anomalum; assembly: GCA_025698475.1. Lineage (NCBI taxonomy): Eukaryota > Viridiplantae > Streptophyta > Magnoliopsida > Malvales > Malvaceae > Gossypium > Gossypium anomalum. Next base: position 23,909,415 of record CM046962.1, on the reverse strand, counting down.
TATTCAAGCTCAATCCATATTATCTGAGCTAAACCGAGCTCACTCCTAGCTCACTTTCAACTCACGAGCTAAACCTTAGCTCAACTTCAGCTTAGGAGTTTAGCCTCAGCTCAACTTTAGCTCACGAGCTAAAGCTTAGCTCATTTTAGTTTAAACTCAATTTTTGTCTTTAATGCATTAAATAAAAATTTGCACATATTTATTTAAGCATTAAACTAATATTTGTTATTAATATGTCATAGTCATTACATAAATTGATTATGTTTACATAGCTGAATTAATGCATGACATTAATGTGTTCACATCATGCCAAATTTATGAGTGTTCATGAGATATCTTAATGACTTGTTTTATTCATGTAGGTACATCCCTTTGGACGGTACAATGTATGGATGAAGAAACATCTCTTTTGGGCATTCCACACTCATGAATGAAGAAGTATTAAATACTGGTGCATGTACGGCTAGATGCAAGGTTTCTACAAATTCATGCATGTGTCGAATGCTTGTATGGACATTAAAGGCTAGTCCATGAATGGATCAGATGCATGGGATGGTAGAATGCATGAATGGCTTAAGTGCATGTATGGTGGCTATCTCCTAACTTTCCAAGGCACTTATTCGGCCAAGAAGTAGCTGTTCACACTTTGAATTGACCTATAAGCTACTACACATGCATGGATGGGTTCAAGAACGTCCAAAGGAAGGAATTAACTCAATAATTCAACATATTGATTGAATTAAGTGTATGCACAAAGGGGAGAACGAATTTACTAGGTTCATGCTGCCATTTATGAACCTACATGCTATTAAAGAGTTTAATTATGAGGATACATATTCCATACAAGTGCATGAACGTCCCAAGGAGATGAATGCAACCTTTGGTGCACATACAAGTCACTTGAAGCCTTTCTTTATGATTAAGTATTCATGCACACACTTAGGGGGAAGAAAGTGTCCATTCAATTAGTTCATGAATCTGCCGAATTTATGAACTATTTTAATACATTAGTGTGAACGTTTTTATTATTGTGTGAACACCTAGATGCCGAATTTGAATGGTCATCTATGTGCCTATAAATATTTGTTTTCTTTCAATTGTAAGGGACTTTTTTTTTGGCCAAAATTTTTATTGAATTTAATCCTGTGAGAATTTTCTTCTCTAAACTTTGTTTGAGACTTTGTTGACTTATCTACCTAGTAGTGGCATCAACCCTGTTTCTTTCAAGCCTATACCAAGGTTCCTATCTTCATAGATAGTGGGTCGCGGTTTATTCGTTTTACCATCCACCTTAAGAAACTATAAGTTTCGGGTCGTCACTTTTTAGTGTCGGTTCTACTTGTTCTTAAGCTACCCAATTCCATACCCTACGACCACCCTTGTCAAACATTAGCCACCAAGATGACTCCATCCTTTATCGCCTAAGCCTTAAAGTTACGAACATAACTTCTCGTTAAGACGATCGGGCAACTCAGCATACGACTCGACTCACCCCGAGGCGGATCGTATCACACTGGCTCAAAAGCCCTTCGAAACTAAGTTCGGTTATTAGCACTGGCTCAAAAGCCCTTCGAGACCAAGCTTGGGTTTAATCCCCGATTAACATTCACACATATATGCGCATATATATATATCATATCACATTTGGATATCATTCCTGATACTCGAATACAATTACAACATGTTTACTAACCATACATCGTTCGATTCATTAGTCCTAAACAAATAACATGATCCCGTTTTGTTAATCCACAAGATTTCTATAACCATTCGGCTACAAGTAAATACTTTACTTATTTATTTCGTCATGTAATTCAAGTAGAATCATTAGGTCACAAGTTAATTATTATGCTCATAGATAAATAATTGCCTTATCAAATCATAAGCTAAGTTTCATTACTCAAAGACTTACCTCGAGTATAATTTGGGCAGTTACGAATAGACTACTCGACTGCTTTCTCCTTTCCTTTATCTGATTTTGATCCCCTTAGCTCTTGAGCTTAAATTTAAACAAATAAATTTATTTAATTATTTCTCACTTGGGCAATTCCATTCAATACATGTATATCATACAATTTAAGTACAATGACCTTGTTCAATACTATTTAAACATCATGCATTTGTTTCACTCACTCCGCTGAACATGCTACTATTTGATCACCTTGCATTATCGAATTTCATAAACACCACCTAACTTCATATAGAAACACATATCCTCCTAGGTCAATACATAAATCAAATGCATCATTTAAAATGCCAAAGTCCACTAAATCTACTATTATAGCATTATAAAATATATATATATTTATTACTAAGTTAAACAAAACATAGCATACGACTAAGGAAGCATTCGTACATGAATCATTAACCAACTTTACCAAATGGATAATATGCTTAAGACACCATAAAATACTCCAAATTCTTTTCTCATCAATTCGACTAACTAAATAAATGTTATGACACATTATAAAATAACCTTACAACCACAAAGAAAGCTCAATAATAAGTCACAATTTAGTCATATCCCTCAATCATATTTTCTTCACTTAAACCGAATTAGCAAGCCCATATAGTCTTTGGCCGAATGTCATTTAACACAAGTCATCAAGAATTTTATTATCTAACACCCTAGATATCAATAGCTAAATAGGTTAGTTGTACATATATATACCGTCCAAAACTGAACATAATAATTTTTCATATATATAACATTAATCAAATTATTCAAAATCATACTAGCAAAATATCATGTACTATGCCGAACCCTTAGGAAAAAAAATCAAACACCTAGCTTATCCATCTCAAAACACCTAACCGGCCTTTGTTCGAGACTTTAAGCAAAGTCTATGTTCGGCTATCACACATATGGGTATTATAAGTTTAAAGTTTTAGTAAGGTTAATTTCTTTCATCAACAATCTTTTTGTTTCTTTTTCCATCAAAACTTAAAGGTAAAGATCAAGTTCTTCTCTTATCTACCATAATCGAAAGTTCCATTCAACCATCCAAATTCAAAATTTTAGTATGGGCTAGGTAAAAAGCATGATGATTAACCTAAAATAAACTAAGATTTCAAAAAATTTAACATAATTTACTAACCTTTTCTTGATTCAAAAGGCCGAATGTTCCCTCCTCTTTTTCTTCTTCTAGGTACGGCTAAGAAGAACAAAGATGATACTTTGTTTTCTTCACCATTCATTTCCTTATTTCAATTACTTTTCCTTTTTATTTATTTATGTTATAAAATATAAAGCCACTAACTAATAATTAATACATATTATATGTATATAATTCCATCATGGCCGGCCACTACTTGTCATAAATGGAAATTTGACATGCAAACCCATCTTTTTTTTATAACATGCATTATTAAACCACTTTGAGATTGACCTATCATCTTTCACAATTATCTCATATAAGTCCTATAAAATAATTTCACATACAAACGGCAAAATTAAAGCATGAAACTTTCACACATGTATTTACACACTTCATAAACATGAAATATAACTTATAATTATTTTTATATCTCGGTTTTGTGGTCCCGAAACCACTTTCCGACTAGGGTCAAATTATGGCTGTCACAGGGTTGATTTGATTAAAGATGCTGAGCAGAAACTAAAAGTGATCCGTGGAAGTCTGAAAGTAGCTTTAGATCGTCAGAAGTCGTATGCAGATTTAAAACGGAAAGACATTGAATATCAGGTCGGAGACAAAGTATTTCTTAAAGTTTCACCTTGGAAAAAGTTGCTCAGATTTGGCCATAAGGGCAAATTGAGTCCAAAGTTCATTGGGCCATATGAAATATCCGAACGAGTTGGGCCAGTCGCATACAGATTGATTTTACCCCCTGAACTTGAAAAGATTCACAACGTTTTTCATGTCTCAGTGCTTCAACGTTATAGATCTGATCCATCGTACATAATTAATCCATCAGAATTTGAGATTCAACCTGATTTGAGTTACAAAGAAGAACCGGTTCGTATTTTGGCTCGTGAAGTAAAAGAACTACGAAATAAGAAAATCTCATTAGTGAAGGTACTGTGGCTTAAGCACGGGGTTGAAGAATCTACATGGGAACCTGAAGACTCTATGAAAGATAGATATCCTAACTTATTCACTGGTAAGATTTTCGGGGACGAAAATTCCTTATGTGGGGGAGAGTTGTGACAGCCCTAATTTGACCCTAGTTAGAAAGTGGTTTCGGGACCACAAACCGAGTTATACAAAAATAATTAACCATTATATTTTATGCTTATTGTATGTGAACATGCATGTGTGAAAGTTTCATACTTTAATTTTGTTATTTGAATGTGAAATCTATCAAATAGGACTTTTGTGAGACAATGGTGAAATGTGATAGCTAATTATAAAAGTGGTCTATTTTTGCATGTTGGTAAAAAGGTGGACTTGCATGTCTAATTAACCATTTTTTTTAGATAGTAGCCGGCCATGATATTAATTAATACATATTATAAGTATTATCTAATAACATTTTAATTTATAAAATGAATTAATGAATAAAAAAAAGAGAAATAATAGTTAGTGGGAGGAGAAACCAAAGTTGGCTTATTTTACTCCTCCATTGCCGTATCTAGAAGAGAGGAAGAAAAAATCTTTGTGCAAAAATTCGGCTATGGTGTTTGTCTAGATTAAGGTATGTTCAATTGGAAGTTTATACATCTTTTGGATGACTAGTCTAGATTCTACCTATCTCATGGTTTGAATTTAAGTTGTTTGGAGAGTTGAGATTCGGCTAAGGAGCTTAAAAATTTTAGTAGATGCTTTGATGTTATTAGCATGGTTAGTTATGTTGGATGTGTTAAGTTGCTTGTTATGTTAGCATAAAATTTGAGGTTATTAATTAATTAATTACGAGGTGCCGAATTTAGATTTAAGAAGAAAATTGGGTAATCGGTCATGATAGATCCTTGGTGAAAAATTGTTTAATGTTTTAATTGTTTTATAAATGATCTTGTAAGTGAATTTGAAGAGTGATAAAATGGTGGATGAGAGGTGCCGAATGTGTTCTTTTTGGAATAGGCTTAAGGAATAATGTTATGCATAGGTTTTGGCTTTGATAGTATTTATATAAGTATAATTAGTTCATTTTGATAATATGGTATGAAGTGATAAGTAAAAATATAATGGTAGCTTAAGTTAAATGATATTCGGCTTAGGCTTGTAAACATGACTAGTCAGTGTTGAATGTTTTTTAAATTAGGGAAAGTTATAAGCTGAGTTTAATGTTAAAAGAAATACTTGAACAGATACATATTGCCAAATGTGTTCGAATGTGACTTACCAAGTACATAAATTTGATAATGCTATAATGGTAGACTTAGTTGGACTTTGGCATTTTGAGTGATGCATTTGACTTTTGTGTCGATCGGGGATGATTTGTGTTATTATATGAAATTAAGTGATGTTTGTGAAATTCAAAAATGTAAGGTGATCAGCTAGTAGCATGTTCGATTGTAAATGAGTGGAATATATGCATGATGTTTAAATAGTAGTTAATAAGGTCATTTGTATTTTAATTGTGCGATATACATGTATTAAATTGAATTGCTCAATTGATAAATAATTAAATAAATCTATTTGTTTAATTTAAGCTCAAGAGCTAAAAGGGTCGAAATTAGATAAGGGAAAGGAGAAAGCAATCGAGTAGCCTATCCGTAACTGTCCAAATATACTCGAGCTAAGTCTTTGAGTAACGAAACTTAGCTTATGATTCGATAAAATTATGATATAAAAGCATAATAAATAAATTGTGATCAAATGATTCTATTTGAATTACATAGTGAAATAAATGATTTTTGCATATGACTTGTAGCCGGATAATTATAGAAATCATGTGGAATAATGAAATGAAATCGTATTATTTGTCTGTGGCTATTGAGCCGAAAGAGTAAGGGTTGATAAGCATGTTGAGCTTGTGTTCTAGTAATGTAATTGAAAAGCTAATGTGTTATGATATATATATATTTTTTTTCATAATAATTGTGGTTGTTATATCCGGGCTAAGTCCCGAAGGCATTCGTGCTGGTTGTTATATCCGGGCTAAGTCCCGAAGGCATTCGTGCTGGTTGTGATATCTGAGCTAAGTCCTGAAGGCATTCGTGCTGGTTGTTATGTCCGGGCTAAGTCCCGAAGGCATTCGTGCTGGTGTTATTCCGGGCTAAGTCCCGAAGGCATTTGTGTTGGAAATGTACGATCCTGCTGTAATAATTTCAATTAATGTCCTCACAACCCTAAGATGATCAGGTATGTATCATATATACATTGAAAAATTTGATTCGGTATAAATTGTGATAGTTCAATTGAATAGTGCTCTCCCGACCATTACTTAGGGTTGTATGAAGTCTATAGCTTATTCAGATTACATAAATTTTGATTTAAGTGAAATTAAGTTAAGATTGACTCTGAGCATGTGAGTATATTGGTTGAAGTGTGAAGTAACATGATTATGTGATTTTGCATATATGTATATGTTAGGTAAGAGATTATCTACATGATACGAATTTGTGTTTAAGGAAAAATTTAAAATGATATGCATGAACAATAGTAGTATATTTAATCAAGGTTACATTCGGTCAGAAATATGATTAGCCTTATGAATGATATGCTTTAATTCAAATGATTTCGTTACTTAGAACTTACTAAGCATCGAAATGCTTACTCTGTTGCTTAAATTCTCTGTTTTATAGGTCTCGTTCGTTATCTATCGATTTCGAGATTCTCAAAGTCGAAGTCGTCCACACTATCTAAGCCCATTCAGTACTCTTGTAGCTGAAATTTGATAATGGCATGTATAGGATTGTCTTTTATTGTTAAATAAATATCTTTTTGGTGATGTATATATGTATAGCCATGCGAAAATGGCTTGTTAAGTTACTATATGTGTTTCACTTAGTTAATGTAAATGTGTGGTTGATATTCGACTATGTTTTAAATGTTTTAATGTGAAGTGAACTTAGGAATGAGTTAATGTACCCTTTAACTTGAGATGACTCTTTTGAATATAGTCAAATGAAATTTTGTGCTTGTTTGGTAATACACCTTAACCCTAACCGGCGATCGGACTTGGGTCAGGGTTGTTACATTAATCATATTTGATTGTCATCACACTTTAAAACAATGTTTGTTGCGAAAGCTTTTAAAATATGTTGCACAAACGTGGTGTTTTGAAAAGCATTGAACTCTTTTGAAAATCCGCGGCCTATTACTAACAAATATGAATAAAGTAAATAAATCCCAAATTAAAATAAAAACTTAAAGAGGCCTTTTTACAAAGCAAATACCCAAATTAAATTACTTATAAATTAAAAGTTAAAAATGAAAGCAAATGCAGTTGTGTGGCCACCATCGAGTCCCTCGCAACACCGATCTGCCTAAGGATTACCTGCGCAAAAAAGTAGTAGGCTTTCGGTAGCTTTCGGTAGCTCCGATATCTGTAAAAACAGATGATAAACACACAAAGTAAGCTTTCCAAAGCTTAGTAAGCCATATACAAATAAACTTAACTTTATAAGCATATAAACATCATCAAATTACATATATTCCATAGCCAAATACTATCATCAACCACATGGTTCATATACACTACATATTTCCCAATTCATTTTTTACATATATCATATTTCTCATACTTATATCATATGTTCACATAAGTACATATACTTACCTTTCATTCTCAAACATAATATACAATTCAAACGTACCTGAATCGGATACACATTCACATAGTCAGTCATTTTCTTGGAATGCTCGTTGAACCATTTGGAATCAATGAGGATACTCGGATAGCTCAGAAAGCTCATACAATGCCAACGTCCCAGACGTGGTCTTACATGTAATCAAATATTGATGCCACTATCTCAGACAGGGTCTTACGCAAAATCAAATATGATGCTAATGTCCCAGACATAGTCTTACCTGTAAATCATAAGTCGATGCTAATGTCCCAGACGTGGTCTTACACGAAAACACATATCGAATACTATGTCATGACATATGTATCCTAACTATTCCTATAGTTCGTACGGGGCTTTTCAGACGTCAGAACGTTGTCGATATTTCCTCATATATTACATATTGAGCTCTTATATAACCATTCATCACAATTCAATGTCATATAAACATAAGTAAATCAACTTAAACACGTTTATTTGTATATTGACTTACCTCGTACGGATTTGAATGAACGAAGTCGACTATTCAACGACTTTTGACTTTCCCCGGTCTAAATCTATTTTCTTTGGTTCTTGATCTAAATCAATTCAAATTTAACTTATTCTAACTCATATTCATTCAAATCAATCTAAAAACACATATTTAGGGCATTTTACAAATTATCCCTCACATTTACACATTTTAACACTTTAGTCCTTAATTCACAAAATAAAAAAATACACAGAATTTTCATATACCCATGTTAGGCTGAATTCTCATAGTATTCATATAAGTCCATATGTTCCATTTATTTCACATTTTAGTCCCTCAAAATTTTATTTTTACAATTTAGTCCAAATTACTCAAATTCATCAAAATTGAAAGATAAAATATATTAACCCAACATCAAGCTTTCATAAACTATCTTCAAACTTCATAAAAATCATAGTTTCATCAACAAATCAACTCAAAATCATCAAAAATTTTAGAAACTGAGACTTGGGCTTTATAGAACATTAAGCAACAATCACAAAAACGTAAAAATTATCGAAAACGGAACAAAACTCTTAACTTAATCAACAATTACAAGTGCCAAACCCTAGCTATTCTTTTTTCCTTTCTTTTCTTATGATTTTCAACAACAATGAGCATAAAATGAACAAATTTCATGTTTAGTTTAATTAATATTAACATAAATATACATTTTACCATTTTAACCTTATTATAAACATATAATAAACACATAATAAATGGTTTTTAATGTCCATTAACCATTTAAATGGCATATTAACCACATAAGTACCTCTCATTTACAAAGACATAACAAATAGACACACTTAACATATAGCTAGCAACTTTTACATTTTACGCGATTAGGTCTTTTTATCAAATCAAGCACACAAAAATGATCAAATTTTTATAAGAATTTTCACACATACTAATTCACATATAATAGGCCCGAAAAATAATATAAATATATTTTTCTGACATAGATTTGTGGTCCCAAAACCACTATTCCAACTAGGATCTAAACCAAGCTATTACAGGATGTGTTTCCTAAAGAATTGCGGGTTTACCACTGATCCGAGAGGTTTATTTTAGCATTGATTTAGTGCCAAGAACTACTCCGATATCGATAGCTCCGTACAGAATGGCTCCAACAAAGTTAAAAGAATTGAAAGCTCAGTTGCAAGAGTTAACAGACAGAGGTTTTGCTAGACTGAGTTTCTCACCTTGGGGTGCTCCCGTATTATTTGTGAAAAGAAAGATGGCATGATGAGAATGTGTATAGACTACAGACAGACTGTAACAGCCCGATTTAGACCCTAGTCGAAACAGTGGTTTCGGGACCATGAATCTGAGTTAGAAAAATATTTTAATATTATATTCTAAGCTTAAAGTATGTGAATTGATATGTGTTAAAGTTTTGTTTGAAAATTTTATCATTTGTGTGCTCAACTTGCAAAAAGGACTTAATCGCGTAAAATGCAAAAGTGACATGCTAGTTGTTTAAAGTGCTTATGTAACACCCCAATTTTCGGGAACTTTGAAAAAATCTAGAAAAATTAAAATTTTGTGTTCTGCTTGTTATGTGTAGGATTTATTATGATAGTGGGCCTCTAGAAGGCCCAAGCTTAGGATAAAACCGATAGTTTTAATTAATTTTAATTCCATAGGAGAAGGGGGTTCTGTTAAATTAGGCTTTTAGGAATTAATTGTGTAAAATGGAACGCAAGGAAGCAAGTGGTAAAGTGGTAAGTGACGCCACTGGGAATAAGTGGCGTGTGTAAGCTTAGGAGGACCCAGGTTCAAGCCATAATAACAACAAAACAAGGGATTTATTTTTATGAACAGAAAAGGTAAGTAGTGGAGCTAAAGTGAAAGACTGTCAGGAGGAGTTTGAGTTGCTCAGGAGATTGAGTAAGGAAGGGATAAGGGAGAGGATTTAGGAGCTGATCAAGGAGGATAGTGTTGGCTGAATATTGGACTCTTAAAGAGCAAGAGGTGGCCGGCCAAGGGATTCTTAAAGGGGGCAAATTCGGCTAGGTTAGAGGGCTAGTATAAATTCGGCTTTAGGGAGGGAGTTGTGTCGTTTGCTGCTATTTTTCACCTTTTCTCTTTATCCATCTTTTCCTATTCTTTTCCCCATATCCGAATCCTTCAGCCACCCTACCCTATACCACCTTCCTTCCATTAATTCTTTCTAGACTAAAGCCGAACCCCAAATTCCAAAATCTCGAAAACTTGACTCCTTTTGCACCGATTTTTCCTAGCCAAACCTCTTACTTTTCTCATCATCTTTGGCTGATTCTTTCAACCTATAAACCCCAGGTTTCTGTCGATAAAACCACAAGTAAAAACCCTCATATTTTATCTTTCTCTACACTTTTGCAAAAAGCTGAAACTCTCACACCATCCTAGGGGCATAGCCGAATACTGAGATCACTGAGGGCTCGAGTTTTGTTATCATTTGAGGGCTTGGAATGGCATCAGAATCAAGTAGGAACTAAGGGGAAATGTTGACTGGAAGAATCGGTGGTAAGTCTGTCCAACTTAGTCTATCTTGCATATTTTAAGAAAAGCCGGAATCCCCAAATGGTTAGGGAGGTTGTCGTTTTTTTTTTTTACTTATAGCCCTTAGGGGTTGTGATGACAGTATTATTTTGGTAATAGTGTGATTAAGAGGCTGTTGATCAAGGGCTTGGACAAGTGGAACAATCGGATCATTGGAGCTAACCATCTTTCGGCATCAAGGTAAGGGCAATAGGGGTTTTAAGCATGTTTGGCCGAATGTGGTAAGGGACTAAATACTTGGTGTTACTTTGGTATTTAGAGTAATATTTTAGTGACTCAATTGTAGGCGATTCGTGTGTAGAGCTCACGAGGAAATCGCAAAAAGCAGTGTATAATCTATACCCTTCTATAGACTAGATCGGCCAGAAAAGTCAGAAAAGCCGAAATACCGAAAAGCTGGTATTTTGGGAAATTACGAGTGTGCGAATGCTCGTAAGAGGAAAGGGGTTATTAATCCTGGTATTCCGTGATGGTAAGTCTGCAAAGTGCATCGATCTGTGCGTTTTGGAAATTTTGGGCTTAATGGGCCTAAAGTCGGTTAATGGTTCAACGGGCCCAACTTGGTAAGAATGCGGGGTAAGTAGTTCTGAATATATGTAGATAGTGAAAATATGCATGAAAACCCTGAGTATTGATAAAAGACTAGACTACCCCCATGTATGAAAATTACTGTTATACCCCTAGGTGTAAAATGACCTAAATACCCCTAGGGTTAATTATGTTTGAAAAGCATGTTGATGATATTCTGTATGATGTATGACATGAATGTATATCCATTTGCATGGGGACATGGGTGATATTATGGAGGAAGCGTCCCGGTGGCTATGCCACATATATCTGATACAGTGGCTTTGCCACATATATCTATATCCGTGACTCACACATTTTTCGTATCATGCAGACCATGCCGCATATTTCGTGGGCGTATAGTGGTTGGGTGGGTCGAGTAGTCTCCCCACATGGTGAAAGGAGGGTATGGGGAAGTATGTGGCTGGATATGGGTTGGGCTTTTGCATAAGCATGATATGAATCTGTACTGATCTATTCTGGGCCTATGGGCTTTGATCTGAAATCTGTTCTAGGCTGAGGCCAATATATTCTGTCTCTGTGGTTTGAGCTGATTTAGGCTATGGTTGGGATAATTACACACTAAGTTTTCCCCAAACTCACCCCTCTATTTTCATCTTTGCAGGTAATCCCCAACCATAGTGGGCTTGGAGCCGTGAGGGATTCGGAGTGGCCACTTGTTTCTGCATTTCAGCTTCTTCCTGATGAACTGGACGTCTTTTATTTCATTTACGTTTTCTTTGGGTTTTAAGTGTAATAAGGCCGCTTAAGTATTTTTTTTAAGGTTTTGATTTATATTCTGTTAGGTTAGAAATGATTTATGTTAATTGACAAAATGGACTAGCTCTAGGCGCTTTGAAAAACATAAAATGATTTCAAAATAACACGATCACAAGTAAGACCTCCGCTAAGCAAACGTTTTTTTAAACTTAATCATTTTCTTAAGATGGACATAACCAAACGGTTTTTCTCAAAATTATACGAGAAGATTAGAGTGTGGAAAGGGTGGTGTGCATGTCTAGGATTGGATCCGAAGGGAGCTTGGTACTTAAGCAGTTCGATGGACTCACCTCCTCTTTTTCTGGTTTCCTACCTGGTGCACAGCTCCCATTCACTTTAACCTACTTTTAAGGTATCTTTTACAACACCAACTAAGTTTTCCAAACTAAGTAACACGGAATGTTTTGAGCGCTTCGATGTGGCACGTTAGATCCGGTCATAACATCTAGGCCGGGTTTGGGGTGTTACATTTAGTGGTATCAAAGCCAGGTTGCAACAACTCGGCTGTGGAATGGGTTTACAAAAACAACGATTTTCAAAGATAAGATTTTTATGAAATTCGCTTAGAAGGTGGCATTCCAATCTCCTACCAAGTCCAGTAAGTAATTCTGAACTTTTCTGAATATATATTTTGAATTATCTGTTTGTAGTAGAACCCTACTAGGATACTCTAGATAGGATGCTACTAAAATCGTAGGAAGACTTGATAAAAGACTAAAATGATAGCTAGACATCGACTCTGCGAAAACCAACTCTGAATTTCTGTCTGAATCATAAAACATCTGTAATAAACACTGGAATGCTAAAATTGATACATAAAATTTGTAGTCAGATAATACGATATGAGTACGCGAGCAGCTCGAGGTAGAGGCCGTGGACAAGGCCGAGGAAGAGCCCGAGCGGGATCTTCATCTTCGGGACATATGCCAACTGCAGAAGCACCAGTACCATTAGCAACGGAAGTAGAATCACACGATCGAGGTGCCGGGGATGATGCCCTGTCGCAAGCAATTCTCCGAGTTCTGGAAAGGGTTGCCGGGGCAAGTTCGGGCAATGAAATTCGAGGATCGATATCTGAACGACTCTGGGCTAACGGTGCGGAGATCTTTCGGGGCGTATCTGGTGTAGCTCAAATGTGGCGTAATAATATTGGTTGGAGGCCACGAGCGAATTATGGATGACTTGGACTGCTCAGTAGCGTAAAACCAAGGAGCCGTATCATTGTTGCGAGATGAGGCTTATCGCTGGTGGTCGGTCAGTGAGGATGGGACCCACCGACAGAGGTCACTTGGGAGCTGTTTAAAACGGCCTTTAAGGGGAAGTATGTTGGGGCAAGCTATGTGGATGCCCGTAGGAAAGAATTCCTGAATCTGGTCCAAGGGGGCAAAACTATTGCTGAGTACGAGGTAGAGTTTCTGAGGCTGAGTAGGTATGCTGTGGGAAGATTGCTACGGAGTATGAACGTAGTGTTTGCTTTGAGGATGGACTCAGAGATGACCTTAAGGTGCTGATTGCTCCGCAGAGGGAGCGTGACTTCGCAGTTCTGGTAGAAAAAGCTAAGATAGCTGAGGAGGTAAAGCGTACTGAGAGGCAGAACCGTGAGAAAGATCGAAACTGCTTTCGGAGGGATTTTGGACCCTCGGGTGGAGCAAACAAGAATGTCAAAAGGGTGAGAGTGGAGGAGCCAGTTAGAGCTTTTCCGATGAATGTGGTTAGACCGCCAATATGTGGGGATTGTGGTAAGGTGCACTTGGGTGAATGTAGGAAACATTCTGGTGCTTGTTTTCAATGTGGATCGATGGAGCATAGAGTTAAGGACTGTCCTCAGAGAGCTGTTCAAGTTGCGGAACAGAGGGTTGCTCAACCAGCGAGAGGTGGACCACAACCACCGAGAGGACGTGGACAAGGAAGGGGCAGAAATGGGAATGGAAATGGTCAAGGTCGAGGGGCACCTGGCAGGGGAGCCGGTAATGCTGAGGCTCGACAGCTAGCGTTGGTGTATGCAGCTCATCGTCGAGAGGAGGGCGACGCATCTGATGTCATAACTGGTACGTTTTTGGTTTCTAATATGTCGTTTACTGCCTTGGTGGATATTGGATCTACTCATTCTTATGTTGCGTGGGCCATATCTGGGTCATTGGGAGTGCATTCTGAGAAGATAGTGAGTGGGGTATCTGTGCTAAGTCCTTTGGGTCACTCAGTTAGGGTAGACAAGTTGTATAGGGATGTACCCTTAGAAACCCAAGGAAGGGTCTTTTCTGGCGATCTAATGGAGTTGCCGTTTGGAGAGTTTGATCTCATTCTGGGAATAGACTAGCTTGCTAAGCATAAGGCGACTTTGGATTGTACCGCTAAGCGAATGGTGTTAAGGACCATGGAAGGTGATGAGGTTATGTTGATAGGTGAGCGAAGGGACTATTTGTCTAACGTGATATCGGCTTTGAGGGCTGAAAAGTGGATTCAAAAAGGATGTGAGGCTTTTTGTGGCATTTGTAAGTCAAACAGATGAAGGGGGGCTGACAGTGGATAAAGTTAAAACTGTAAAAGAGTTCCAAGATGTTTTTCTAGAGGAGCTTCCAGGATTGCCTCCAAACCGAGAAGTCGAATTTGGAATCGACCTGTTGCCTGGGACAACACCAGTGTCCATTGCACCATATAGGATGGCACCGAAAGAGTTGGTAGAGTTAAAGGCGCAAATTCAGGAGTTGTTGGATAGGGGCTTTATTAGGCCAAGTGTGTCTCCATGGGGAGCACCGGTGCTATTCGTGAAGAAGAAGGATGGGACGATGCGCATGTGCGTTGATTATCGCCAGTTGAACAAACTGACGATTAAGAATAAGTACCCTTTGCCAAGGATTGACGATTTGTTCGACCAAAGCAAAGGAGCTTCGTATTTTCCAAGATCGATCTTCGATCCGGATATCATCGATTAAGGGTCAAGGAGGCGATATTCATAGAGACAGCATTCAGGACTCGTTATGGTCATTACGAGTTTCTGGTTATGCCTTTTGGACTGACAAATGCTCCTGTAGCGTTTATGGATCTGATGAATCGTGTGTTTCAACCATTTCTGGATCGGTTCGTGGTCGTTTTTATTGACGATATTCTGGTATATTCTGAAACTGAAGCAAAACATGATGAGCATCTGCGCACTGTGTTGCAAGTATTAAGGGAGAAGGAACTTTATGCGAAGTTCAGCAAGTGTGAGTTTTGGTTGAGGGAGGTAACCTTTTTGGGGCATGTGGTCTCTGTGGAGGGGATTAAAGTGGATCCTCGAAAGATTGAAGCAATTCTGGAATGGAAGCCACCTAGGTCGGTGTCAAAAATTTAAAGTTTCCTTGGGTTGGCAGGTTACTACAGAAGGTTCGTGGAAGGTTTTTCTGTGATGGCAGCGCCTCTGACGAAAATCATAAGGAAAGGAGTACCGCTTTGTTTGGGTGAGAAACAATGAGAAGCTTTTGAGAGGTTGAAGAAAGTTCGATCAAGCACTTGTGTTAATTCAAAGAAAGTGCGGAAAGGATTTCATCAGTGTGCATGATGCATCACACACGAGGTTTGGGTTGTGTGTTGATGCAAGAGGGTAAGGTGGTTGCTTATGCGTCACGACAACTTAAGCCTCACGAAGGGAACTATCCGACTCATGATTTGGAGTTGGCAGCAGTGATCTTTGCACTTAAGATTTGGAGACACTACTTGTATGGGGAAAGGTGTATCATATACACAGATCATAAGAGTCTTAAGTACTTGTTGACTCAAAAGGAGCTGAACCTTAGGCAAAGGAGATGGATTGAGTTGCTGAAGGATTACGATTGTTCAATCGAATACCACCCAGGTAGGGCTAATGTGGTAGCCGATGCTCTAAGTCATAGAGCTGTATCTAATCTGAGAGCAATGTTTGCTCGTCTAAGTTTGTTTGATGATGGAAGTCTGTTGGCTGAATTGCAAGTAAGGCCAACATGGGTGGATCAGATTAAAGAGAAGCAGTTGAAGGATGAATCTTTGGTCGTTCATTTTCAACAAGTTGAGGAAGGGGGAACTTCTGAGTTTGGGTTAAATGACGAAGGGATTCTGTGTTTTTGAGGTAGAATTTGTGTTCCGAAGGACTCTGACTTGAGACAGTCAATTTTGAGGAAAGCTCATGGGGGACTGTGTGCTATGCATCCTGGAGGGAATAAGTTGTATCACGACTTGCGAGAACTATATTGGTGGCACGGACTTAAACGCGAAAATGAAATTTGTGGGAAATGTCCGACATGCCGCAAGTGAAAGTCGGCGCAAAGCAATTACATTCGGATTACTGCAGCCAGCAAAAATACCACTTTGGAAGTGGGAGAGGGTAACCATGGACTTTGTGAGTGGGCTACCCTTGACACCCTCGAAGAAAGACTCGATATGGGTGATTGTGGATAGGTTGACTAAGTCGGCACATTTCATACACGTCGCACCGACTTTTCACTGCAGAAAATTAGCCAAGTTGTATGTGGCGTAGATTGTATGACTTCATGGAGTTCCAGCTTGATTATCTCTGATCGAGATCCTAGATTTACATCACGATTTTGGCAAAAGTTGCATGAGGCATTGGAAACGCGGTTGAACTTTAGTACGGCTTTCCATCCCCAAACTGATGGTCAGTCGGAAAGAGTTATTCGATTCGGAGGATATGTTGAGGGGATGTGATTGATTTCCGAGGTAGTTGGGAGGATTACTTGCCTTTAGCGAGTTTGCCTACAACAATAATAGCTATCACCAAGTATTCGAATGGCACCTTATGAAGCATCAGATGGGCGAAGGTGTCGAACACCTAGCCGTTGGATCGAATCGGGAGAGACAAGTTCTTGACCTGAGTTGGTGGCAGATACTGAGGATAAGGTCAAGTTAATTAGAGATCGCTTAAATGAAGCGTTTGATAGGCAAAAGTCGTATGCAGATCTGAAGCGTAAAGAGATTGAATACTCAGTGGGTGATATGGTTTTCTTAAAGGTTTCACCTTGGAAGAAGATACTAAGGTTTGGAAAGAAGGGCAAGTTGAGTCCGCGGTTCATTGGGCCTTATCGGGTTTTGAAGCGAGTAGGCCCAGTGGCTTATCAGTTGGAATTGCCTCCAGAGTTAGACAGGATTCATGATGTTTTTCACGTCTTCATGCTAAGGCGCTACCGTTCTGACCCTACTCATGTCGTGCCGGTTGCAGAAATTGAGGTGCGACCTGATTTAACCTTTGAGGAGGAGCCTGTGCAAATATTGGATCGAGACGTTAAGGTTCTGAGAAGGAAATCTATCCCTTTAGTGAAAGTACTTTGGCGTAATCATGGCAGAGAGGAAGCTACTTGGGAGCCGGAGGAGGCAATGCAGCAACAATACCCTCATCTGTTCGGACCAGGTAAATTTCGAGGATGAAATTTCTTTAAGGAGGGTAGAGTTGTAACGCCCCAATTTTCGAGAACTTTGAAAAAATCTATAAAAATTAAAATTTTGTGTTCTGCTTGTTATGTGTAGGATTTATTATGATAGTGGGCCTCTAGAAGGCCCAAGCTTAGGATAAAACCGGTAGTTTTAATTAATTTTAATTCCATAGGAGAAGGCGGTTCTGTTAAATTAGGCTTTTAGGAATTAATTGTGTAAAATGGAACGCAAGGAAGCAAGTGGTAAAGTGGTAAGTGACGCCACTGGGAATGCTATAAGTGGCGTGTGTAAGCTTAGGAGGACCCAGGTTCAAGCCACAATAACAGCAAAACAAGGGATTTATTTTTATGAACAGAAAAGGTAAGTAGTGGAGCTAAAGTGAAAGACTGTCAGGAGGAGTTTGAGTTGCTCAGGAGATTGAGTAAGGAGGGGATAAGGGAGAGGATTTAGGAGCTGATCAAGGAGGATAGTGTTGGCCGAATATTGGACTCTTGAAGAGCAAGAGGTGGCCAGCCAAGGGATTCTTAAAGGGGGCAAATTCGGCTAGGTTAGAGGGCTAGTATAAATTCGGCTTTAGGGAGGGAGTTGTGCCGTTTGCTGCTATTTTTCACCTTCTCTCTTTATCCATCTTTTCCTATTCTTTTCCCCATAGTCGAATCCTTCAGCCACCCTACCCTATACCACCTTCCTTCCATTAATTCTTTCTAGACTAAAGCCGAACCCCAAATTCCAAAATCCCGAAAACTTGACTCCTTTTGCACTGATTTTTCCTAGCCAAACCTCTTACTTTTCTCATCATCTTTGGCCGATTCTCTCAACCTCTAAACCCCAGGTTTCTTTCGATAAAACCACAAGTAAAAACCCTCATATTTTATCTTTCTCTACACTTTTGCAAAAAGCCGAAACTCCCACACCATCCTAGGGGCATAGCCGAATACTGAGATCACTGAGGGCTCGACTTTTGTTATCGTTTGAGGGCTTGGAATGGCATCAGAATCAAGTAGGAACTAAGGGGAAACGTTGACTGGAAGAATCGGTGGTAAGTCTGTCCAACTTAATCTATCTTGCATATTTTAAGAAAAGCCGGAATCCCCAAAAGGTTAGGGAGGTTGTCAGTTTTTTTTTACTTATAGCCCTTAGGGGTTGTGATGACAGTATTATTTTGGTAATAGTGTGATTAAGAGGCTGTTGATCAAGGGCTTGGACGAGTGGAACAATCGGATCATTGGAGCTAACCATCTTTCGGCATCAAGGTAAGGGCAATAGGGGTTTTAAGCATGTTTGGCCGAATGTGGTAAGGGACTAAATACTTGGTGTTACTTTGGTATTTAGAGTAATATTTTAGTGAATCAATTGTAGGCAGTTCGTGTGTAGAGCTCGTCGAGGAAATCGCAAAACAGGTGTGTAATCTATACCCTTCTATAGACTAGATCGGCAAAACCCGAAAAGCTGAAATACCAAAAAGCCAGTATTTTGGGAACTTACAAGTGTGCTAATGCTCGTAAGAGGAAAGGGGTTATTAATTCTGGTATTCCGTGATGGTAAGTCTGCAAAGTGCACCGATCCGTGCGTTTTGGAAATTTTGGGCTTAATGGGCTTAAAGTCGGTTAATAGGTCAACGGGCCCAACTTGGTAAGAATGTGCGGTAAGTAGTTCTGAATATATGTAGATAGTGAAAATATGCATGAAAACCCTGAGTATTGATAAATTACTAGACTACCCTCATGTATGAAAATTACTGTTATACCCCTAGGTGTAAAATGACCTAAACACCCCTAGGGTTAATTATGTTTGAAAAGCATGTTGATGATATTCTGTATGATGTATGACATGAATGTATATCTGTTGCATGGGGACATGGCTGATATTATGGAGGAAGCGTCCTGGTGGCTATGCCACATATATCTGTTCTGGTGGCTTTGCCACATATATCTGTATCTGGTGACTCTGTCACATTTTCTGTATCTGGCAGCCATGCTGCATATTTCTGTGGCGTGTAGCAGTTGGGTGGGTCGAGTAGTCTCCCCACATGGTGAAAGGATGGTATGGGGGAGTATGTGGTTGGATATGGGTTGGGCTTTTGCATAAGCATGATATGAATCTGTACTGATCTGTTCTGGGCCTATGGGCTTTGATCTGAAATCTGTTCTGGGCTGAGGCCAATATATTCTGTCTCTGTGGATTAGGCTATGGTTGGGATAATTACACACTGAGTTTTCCCCAAACTCATCCCTCCATTTTCATCTTTGCAGGTAATCCCCAACCATAGTGGGCTTGGAGCCATGAGGGATTCGGAGTGGCCATTTGTTTCCGCATTTCAGTTTCTTCCTGATGAACTGGACGTCTTTTATTTCATTTACGTTTTCTTTGGGTTTTAAGTGTAATAAGGCCGCTTAAGTATTTTTTTTAAGGTTTTGATTTATATTCTGTTAGGTTAGAAATGATTTATGTTAATTGACAAAATGGACTAGCTCTAGGGCGCGTTTTTAGAAACATAAAATGATTTCAAAATAACACGATCACAAGTAAGACCTCCGCTAAGCAAACGTTTTTTTAAACTTAATCATTTTCTTAAGATGGACATAACCAAACGGTTTTTCTCAAAATTATACGGGAAGATTAGAGTGTGGCAATGGTGGTGTGCATGTCTAGGATTAGATCTGAAGGGAGCTTGGTACTTAAGCAGTTCGATGGACTCAACTCCTCTTTTTCTGGTTTCCTACCTGGTGCACAGCTCCCATTCACTTTAACCTACTTTTAAGGTATCTTTTACAACACCAACTAAGTTTTCCAAACTAAGTAACACGGAATGTTTTGAGCGCTTCGATGTGGCACATCAGATCCGGTCATAACATCTAGGCCAGGTTTGGGGTGTTACAGCTTATAAGTTATGATTTATTAAATGAGAAGTCCTTATGTAGCAATTGGACCATGGATAGTGGAAATGGACAATAATGGCCATTAAATGGATGATTTTGGTGTTATTTTATTAAGGTTATTTTTGTAATTATTTAATTAATGCTTAAAAAATAAAACCAAAATCAATTTTTGGTTTATCTTCTTCATTAAATGACCGAATATCACAATGAAAAATAGGTTTTGAATGCTCAAAATAGTTTTGCACTTTGGGGGAGCAATTGTAAGTCCATTTTAACCCAATTTTTAGTAATTTTTACGTTATTGAGATTGTTATTTCGTATTCTAGCTAGCTCATGCTTTAATTTTTGGATTGGTTGAAGAATTTGTGATTTGCCATTGTTGATAGCTTGAGTTTTTTGTGTTTGATGATGAAAAATAAATATGTGTTAATAAATTTTCATAATTAATTAAGTGATTTTTAGTAAAAATGCCTATTTGGGATTAAATTATAAATTTTGTAAATTGAGGGGTTAAAATGTGAAATAAATGAAAGAAATGGGCTGCTAGGAACCTTAGTGAAATTCGGCCAAGCATGGGTGTGGTCAAATTTTGAATATTTTGTGTTTTGTGATATAGGGACTAAATTGCAAAAAATGTGAAATGTCAAGGGCAAAAGTGTAATTAGACTATTTATGTGTTTTTGGATGAATTTGATTGAATATATGATTAAGTAAATCAAATTTGTATTGAATTAGATTAAGAAATGAGGAAATTGGATTTGGATCGGGGAAAGTAAAAATTTATCGAATAGTTGTTCCAGTCCGTTCGTGTTAGTACAAGGTAAGTTCATAAGTAAATAAATGTTGTTAAATTGAAATGCATGTGCATTATATGTGCTGAATTGAGTTGTAAAGAAATATGTATGTGACTATGGTTTAACTATGATGATAAATCGACTATGTTTGGTACTAAGTGTGTGTTTCAAAATAGCTTCGGTTATAAATAGCACTAAGTGTGCGAATTGAAATAGCTTCGGCTATATGAGGCATTAAGTGTACGATACCAAGATAGCTTTGGTTTATTGAGATGGCACTAAGTGTGCGAGATCGATTTGGCTTTGGCTAATCATTGATGCACTAAGTGTGCGAATTCTTAGAGAATTGAAAGGCTTCCGAACGAATTAATGTATTGAACAAAGAGGTGAGCAAGAAATGAATAAATATAGGAAAGTTCAGGTATGTACGATACCTATGTGGTAGTTGATACTATGTGTATGAAGCTTGATGAATTTGTATATACATGATAAATGGTCAAGGATTAGAATTGAAAGATGTGTTATATATGCTCGTTATACGAAATTATGGTCCTATGTTTCGGACATGAGATTTGTGAAACATGAAACATGGCTTTGATGTATGATTACTTGGTTTGAAAACTTGAACTAATAATGAACTTAAAATGGTTGAGTTGGCTATATGATTCATGTATGCAAATTTGGTTTATGTGAATAAGGGAATTGTGGATATTCGAGTTTGGAAGTGATTATAAAGAAGTTAATATAACTTTAGGTATGATTTGTAATAAAAGACCATGGTTTGGCTGGCTATGTAATGAATATGTGCGAGCTTGATTTTTATGATTGAGCTAACAGTTGTTATTCAAATTTGAAAGTGATGAAAGCACACCCAGGGGTTCAACAATTTCGAACCAAGACCTCATCGAGCTTCCAAAAGGCCCAATGACCTGAGCACGAGCTAGGCAATTTCAAAAAGCTGTTTCAGCTTTATTTGCTCAACTTTGGGATGAATCAACGCTCCATGTCAATGAGGAAGTTCGGACCAGCTCCCTAAAGAACCTTTGCACCCTTGTGCAAGCCGAACTCAGCTCCTCTCTAGCTCCCCGAGCTCAACTCAGCTCCAATCAGCTCACTTGAGCTTATTTCAGCTTGTTTGAGCTCAATTCAGTTTCATTTCAGCTCATCTTTTAATCATTAAATAAATTAAATGTTTATTTTATTTTATTTTATTTATTACAGCTCATAGCCGAATACCCCTAGCTCAAATCAGCTCATTAAAATTGTTTTCACTTATTTGAGCTAGCCAAATTTAATGTGTTAGCTAGCCTAAAATTAATTGTGTCCAATTTAGTTCAATTTGTTATTTAAGTTGCCTAGTTGTTGTTTTAATTATGTTCAGCTGAATATGCATTTGATTTAATGTGTTCATGAATTTTGTAGGTGCAGCCGAATGTGAAAGAGCATTTAAAGCTAGGTGTATGCATGGCTTGGTTCAATGTTTGGAAAGATTCATTTACGCCCAGGTTCAAGGCCAAGAAGGATTCATGAATGACTTGTTACATGCATTTTGAACTGATTGTTGGCTTCCCTAAACCCCTATTCAGCCAAGGAGTAGCTACCTAATTAATTCCCAAGTTAAATTTATGAATGAAGTTTAATGTAGATGCATGGATAGCAAGTTACAATGAATGGGAGGATGCATTAACATCTTACTACATGAATTGTTTGCTGATCAATTGACTTCCCTAAGTGTCTATTCAGCCAAGAGGCACTTATTGAATGCCCCATTCATCCCATAACCGAATTTAGACAAGCCATTGAGTTGCCATACATTCATCATCATTCAAGTTGATTTTCCTTAATCATGAAGCTGCCCATTAGAGTTACATTCAGCCGAATATAGACTTAGTTTATCAATTAATATTTTCTAGACTATTCTAGCACATTCATAGCCGAATTACTTAGTTTTTAAGCTAGTCATTTTGTCCATTCAGCTATCCCATTTTAGGCTATAAATGGTTTACAAATTTCTGATGTAAAGGACTCTTGCCATTTTATTTGAATGAACATTTGTTCTCGTGAGGTTAACTTCCTCTCCAATTTCGTACTAGTCTCGAGTGACTTATCTAGCTCGCTAGTGGCGTCAACTCGAACTTGTTTCTAAACTTATCACCAAGCATTGGTGTGGCGTTCAGCCATCCTTCTACCATCCATCTTTATCATCTTAAACAATATAGGAACTGGGGTGACACTTTTCATAGTGTTGAATCGCTCCTGAAGTTTAAGTTCATTATTCCATCTCTATTTTATTTCTTTACCAAACTATTAACTTAAACCGATCCATCCAAATACTTTCTAACTTTGTTTCTTTTTAGCCGAACCTACCTCATCTAAATAGATAATTTTCAACCTCATTTCATTAACATTCAGCCTTCTAAGCCATTTTAAACAAATCAATAATTTGTGAATGACCCTTCTTGTAGACGATCGGGCAAACTACGTGAACTCAACTCAATCACCCGAGCTAGATAACATCAGAAAGCATGGTTATACATTCATTAATAAATAAGATAAATGGAGTTATTTAATGTAGTTGTATGAATTTACAAGTACAGTGAATGTATATGTGATTGAGATTTGTTAAATTCGGTTTAGTGATATTGGTTTATAAATATCATTGAAATGATTTATTTGCTTATGGCTTACTAAGCTTAAAAGCTTACTCTATATGTTTTTCCTATGTTTATAGAGTTTCAGAGTTTTTCTTGGGTTGGAAGTTGTGGCAGATGTCATCACACTATCCGATTATAGCTTCAGTAAATAAAAGCTTTAAGTTTTGGTAATGTGGCATGTATAGGCTAGTTTTGAGATGGTTCATTTTGACTTGTGTATTTATATAGCCATGCGAAAATGGCTTATTCATTATGTTAATATGGTGTATATTTGGTTATGTATTGAGCTCATTTTGGGAAGTGTGGTTCATGGTTTATATGGATGGTGTAATTGGTTATATGATTCGGCTTGAACATTGAGGTGAAATATTGGATGTATTTTTTACTTATGGTTAATATTCTTATGGGTAAAATGACGAGTATAACATTGATGATGAAATAGTTATTTGAATACGATTTGAAATGGCAAATAATGTGATATGTTTAGAGACATATATAAGTCTATGGCCAAGTGAAATGGTCATTTTGGTATGTTCATAGTTGGAAATTTGGTAATCTTTAACATGTGACTTTAATATGCTTTGATATAGAGAATGAGCATGAAATTAGTTGATGATATTATGGATTGATTGATATATGTTTGGAGTTGAATTTGGCTAAAAATGTTGCGCATATGATGTTTGATTTTGGACTTGTAGGGAGAACCCAAATGGGTGGCATATTGGCCTTGTAAATGGCCTATTTTTGCCCACACGGGCAGGGACACAAGCGTGTGTCTCTGTCGTGTTGCTTGAGGGCCATTTTGAAATAAGCCTGGGCAGACCACACGATCGCACACACACGGACGTGTGCCAAGCCGTGTGGCCAAGTCAGTTTCGACCACGGGCTAGTCACACTGGCATGTCTTGTGGCCGTGTAGATAAGTCAGTATGTGTGCCCTGTTTTGCCAGGGCCTGGACACATGAGCATGTCTAATGCCGTGTGAGGTACACGGTCTGCTCACACGGGCGTGTGACCTTTGTAACTTGAAAGAAATTGTTAAGTTTTTAAAAAATTTAGTATATGTTCGGTTTAGTCCCAATGATGTGAGCACGCCCAGGGCATCCTCGAATGTAAATCATGATTTAATCAAGCTTCCAAAAGGCCCCATGACTCGAGCTCAAACCAAACAAATTCAAGACACTTTATCAGCTTTGGTGAAGCGCATTTGGGATGATAACAAGGTCCATGACGTTGGAGGAGCTAAGGAAAACTCCTTGAAGACTCAATGCATTCTTTTGCAATCCGATCTCAGCTCCTCTCCAGCTCCCCATGCGCCATTCAGCTCCAATCAGCTCACTTGAGCTCGTTTTAGCTCGTTTGAGCTTGGTTTTAGCTCGTTTCAGCTCATTTCTTTTGTAACATCCCAAACCCGGCCTAGAAGTTTGGTTGAATCTAGCGTGTCACATTGAAGTGTTTTTCGAAAACCATGTTTTCATTAAAAACCCTTCTTAATAATTAAAAACTTATACCCTTTTTAAACCTTGTTAGAAAACCTTAGCTGAATATAATTCTTAACAACTTTGTAAAAATCTTGGCAATTGCGGAAGCTTAATTTAAAAACAATTGCGGATACGTGATGTTTTGAAAACAGTAATTGCTTTGGAAAACTGTGTTCTAATACTAGCAATTATAAATAAAATTCGAAATTAGAAATCCAGAAAATTACAACAGCTTTACTACAACTCACATGAAAACATTTTTAAAGCAATAATCAAAACTGTAACTTAAACAGTGTGCGTAGCTCCTTCCGAGTCCCTCGCAACTCCGATCCGTCTAAGGCTGAAAATTACCTGAAAGGTTAATAAACAGGGTGAGTTTACGAAAACTCAGTGTGAAATCCCCTACTATGTAAAAGGAATCGATCATATATAAAAGAATTAAAAGTCCGCCCACCCTACTTACGAGTTCAGATCAATTGGGCCTTAGCCCATTACAGAATAAGAAACATTATCAAAGCTAAAATCAAAATGTGAATCAAAATCAGGTGATAGAATCAGAATCAGAATCAGAATCAGAATCAGAATCAGAATCAGAATCAGAGTTATGGTGAGTTTGGATGGGCGGTGCGTTTGACTGCAATTAGTATAAAAACAGCGGTGGCGGTGAGATTAGATACAGTAACAATACTGTAGCGTGAGACAAAAAGTAAGCTAAACGCACCGCACCGCAGCCAATCGCCCATCCAAACTAGCCCTTAGGTGACAGAATCAGAATGTGAATGCAATCCCAACCCAATCCATCCGTAACACCCCCGTACCAGCCTTACACCATGTGGGGAGACTACTCGACCCACCCAACCACTACACACCACAGAAATTGCAGCGAGGCTGCCATATATTGTGACAAAGTCACCAGATATAGATATTGTGGCTAGGCCACCAGAACAGATATATATATATGTGGCGAAGCCACTAGATTACAGCGAAGCTGCCAGATATTGTGACAAAGTCACCAGAATAGATATATGTGGCGAGGCCACTAGATTGCAGCGAGGCTGCCAGAACGCTTCCTCCATTAATATAACCCATGTCCCATGCAACAGAAATAATATGTCATGGCATACGTATACAGAAACAGAATATCATACCCATATTTGAATCAAACAATCACAGTCAAGTCATTCATATCACCATCACATATTCACAATCAAATCCGTCAACCACACAGTCCAAGTCAGTCACTTGCCCAAAAGGGCAAAACAGTCGTTTAACACCCTAGAGGCAAAATGGTAATTTTACCCCACAAGGGTATCTCGGTAATTCTACCCTACAAGGGTATTTTAGTATTTCTACCCTACAAGGGTATTTTGGTAATTCTACCCTACAGGGGTATTTTGGTAATTTTGCAAACTAGGGATATTTTGGTAATTTTGCAAACCAGGGGTATTTTGGTAATTTTGCAAACCAGGGGTATTTTGGTAATTTGGTAAACTAAGTATTCTAAACAAGAATGACAATACGAATAGGCCTAAAGCCCTTTCTCGGCCCAAATGGGCCCACACGCTCGTGTGGCCCTTTTAGCCCAAATTTAGCCACAGATACGAGATTCACCTAGCCTAGTCCAATATTTACTACACAATCAAAAAACTTGTCCAATTGGGACCGTAGGCCCATTGAGCCCACATGGCCCCTTTCAGCCCATCGCGGCCTGAAGTAGCCATCCTACAACCAAAGAAGTGAGAAATACACACCTGATAGGAGACTGGAGTTAATCCGCGCTCCGAGCAGTCTTAGTTGACGCCCAACCCAAACGAGCACGCCATAAAGCGAAAGGGATCAGCCAAGAAAGGTACCTTTACTCCCCTCATAGTTCTCTCTATTTAAAGCTAGCTCTCCATCTACTCTTAGGTTAGCTTCCCGATGTGGGATCCCTCTATCACCAGAGTTTAAAACCAACACCAACTCTTACCGTCCCAACATAGCAAAATAATCAACCTTTGCGTGCCAAGGGAATCGAACCAAAGTCCTCCCACATGCCAACTCACGCCACCACAACTAGGCCATCAACTCATTTGTGTCATAAATCCAACACATTAAACTTTAAAGCGCACCTACTTGCTTCCAGATTTATTGAAAAGAAAATCCAAAATATATTGCAAGAGCCAAGACTTGAACCTTGGACCCCTTGCTTCCTCTATGGCGTCACTTCCTTGTCCACTAAGTGTTGCCACCTTGCCACTACACCACACTCATTTTTGTGTCATCTTTTCTCCAACAATATTCTTAAGGCTTACCTAGTACACCCAGGGTTTGATTCACCTTAAACCAAAATTTTTGCTAGAGTCCAGGTTTGAACCCAAGACTTCTCCAACACTTCTCAGCACACTTAACCACTAAAATAAGCCTTCATTAACGAAATTTACATGCACAACAAAATATTAAAAGCTGCCTTCAACCGCTCCCATGCTCAAGGCCCAAAACTTCTAGGCCCAAATTCAGGGTGTTACATCTTTTACATTACAATAAACTAATATTAAACTTTGTTCTTAATTAAGTTTGCTACAGCTCATGCCGAAACCCCTAGCTCAACTTAGCTCACTAAGTGATTTTGACTATTTTGAGCTATCCGAATTTACTTGATAGTTGACTTATAATTATTATGTTTGAATTAGTTAATGTCATTAAGTTGTTTAGTTATTAATTTAAATTATAACTACATGAATAGTTATATTTTATTTAATTATGTGATTAATTCATGTAGGTTAGCCGAATGTGGAAGATCCATTCATGACAAGATGCATGAACGGGAAAGTACATTGAATGGGAAGATACATGCATGGATCAGTTCAATGTTTGGAGGCCATACATTCATGAACATGGAGGGTTAATGAATATTGAAGATGCATCTCCCATGGACGGGACACATGCATGTTTAAGGGACCTTAAATGCAAGTACATGTATGGCTAGATTCAAGCCTCCTACCAAGTTCCATGTACAACCGATGCATGTGGGAGGACTCTTGGTGTTTCCTAAGCACCTATTCAGCCAAGAGACACCTCTTGGAAGTATCATGCACACCTTGGCTGAACCTAGACAACCCGTTGAGCTCCCAAAGGTGTACATCCATCAAGTGACTTAAGCTTATGCATGAAGCTGTCCAAACATACTCCTATTAGCCGAATCAAGACTAGACAATTAATATGTTCATTCTAGAATATTCTAGCTAGTTCATGACTGAATTTGCTTAGCCTTTAAGCTAGCTAGTTGTCCATTCAGTTACTACATGATTGCCTTTAAATAGTTTGTTGATTTCATTGTGAAGGAACTTCTGCCAAATTATTAATAAACATTGTTCTTGTGAGGTTGCTTCCTCTCATATCTCGTACAAGTTTCGAAAGACTTATCTAGCTTGTGCTAGTGGCGTCAATCGTCCTTGTTTGAACTTATCACCAATTTTGGTGTGCCGTTCACCTATCCTTCTATCCATCCTTTTTCACCTTAACAATATAGGAACTGGGGTGACACTTTTTAGTGTTGAATCATTCCTGATGTTAAGTTCGATTTCCATTCCCATCTTTCAAATTTCTTTTTGTTAACCATACTGAGCCATTTAACCATCATCCATCTTTGCTACCCTTAGTCGAACCTATTACTACTTCTACACTTCTTGAAACCTTCTGCTTATCCTAACTTATTATTTTACTTCTATTACTAAAATTCAAGGCACGAACAATTCTCTCGTCTATGATCGGGCAACTACGTAAATTTGACTCAACTTCCCGGGCCGGATCACATCACCCAACTCTTCCTAATGCATGTTTATGGTCTCATTGACCTAAGAAAGGGAATGTTGATGTTTGACTATGATATGATGATGCATGACTTTTGATTGTGAAATGTTTCGATATGTCCGGTAATGCCTCTTAACCCTAGTTTGGCGATGGATACGGGTTAGGGGTGTTACATTAACAAAGTGACAATCAAGAATAAGTATCCTCTGGCCAGAATAGATGATTTGTTTGATCATTTAAAGGGGCTATAGTGTTTTCAAAAATAGATTTGAGATCGGGTTACTACTAGTTGCGAGTTAAAAACTCTGATATGCCAAAAACCGCTTTCCGAACGAGGTACAGACATTATGAATTTTTGGTTATGCCTTTCGGACTAATGAATGCTCCTGCATTCTTTATGAATTTAATGAACTGAATTTTCAGACCATACTTAGATCGATTTGTTATCGTATCTATTGATGACATATTGATATATCCACGAGATGAAACTGAGCATGCCAAGCATTTGAGAATTGTATTACAGACTCTGCGTGATAAGCAGTTATATATGCAAAGTTTAGTAAATGTGAATTCTGGTTGCACGAGGTTGGTTTTCTGGGGCATATTGTGTCAGCATAGGGTATTCAAGTTGATCCGAGCAAGATTTCTGCAATAATGGATTGGAAGCCTCTGAGAAATGTATCTGAAGTCCGTAGTTTCTTAGGACTCATCGACTATTATAGATGATTTATGAAAGGCTTTTCAATGATTGTGACTCCATTGACAAGATTACTTCAGAAAGATATAAAGTTTGAATGGTCTGAGAAATGTCAAAAAAGTTTTAATCAGCTGAAAGCTCTTTTAACTAAAGCTCCAGTGTTAGTACAACAAGAATCGGGTAAAGAATTTGTGATCTATAGTGATGCATCGTTGAATGGTCTGGGTTGTGTTTTGATGTAGGAAGGAAAAGTTATAGCTTATGCCTCTAGACAGTTGAAGCCACATGAAAGGAATTATCCAACGCACGATTTAGAGTTAGCAACCATTGTGTTTGTATTGAAGATTTGGCGCCATTATCTGTTCGATGAGAAATGTCATGTTTATTCAGATCACAAGAGTTTGAAATATTTGATGACTCAGAAAGATTTGAATTTACAACAATGGATATGGTTAGAATTGATAAAAGATTATGATTTGGTAATTGATTATCATCCAGGAAAGGCTAATGTAGTTGCTGATGCTTTGAGCCGAAAATCCCTATTTGCTCTACATGCAATGAATACTCAAATAGCTTTATGTAATGATGGTTCGATTGTGGCCGAGATGATACAAACTCACCTCGGGAGTGATTTGAGTCTTATGAGTTGCCCGATCGATAAATTGGGTAAGTCTTGGCTCATTTCAAAAAAGGCTAAAAATGGATAGAAAGTAGGCTTAAACAAAGAGGTTAAAAATGGATTAGAGGAATGGCGGATAAAATTAGGCTAATGGCTTTGATAAACAAGGTAGTTGAATGAACCAACAATAGTGATTGTCGATCGGCGTCTCAAAATAGGCACTTAGGTTGATAAGAGGATCTTGACCCGCTAACTATAGAGGTTAGGAACCAAAGATATAATTTGAACACCACACAAGAGGTGATAAGTTTGGGATAAAACAAAGGAAAGATAGATGCCACGAGACGAAATCCTGATAAGTCAAATCAGTCCTAAAGTGAATAAAGAGAATTGAAATTCTTACAAGAAAGATGATAATTCATCAGTTTGACAAAAGGGTTCAAAAGTTGAGTTGTATCGACCCATGATATGACGAGGTTCGTATCATTCCCTCCCTCTTGAAGACGATTTGTCCTCAAATCGAGCCGCTTGCTCGAAAAAAATTTTCAAGATCACAAACCATTTTGTTCATGATCGGTACAGAATTATTTCCAAAACCCAAGGAACCACAAATGGTTCGAAAAGGAAATGGGGTATTTCCATGCCCTCCCTTTTTAGGGGGTACCACCTCACATCGTCACCTACAAAAGAACAAAACAAATGATGAAGGTTAAACAAAAAGGAATTGTCCGAGTTTTCATTCACAACTTGAACAAATGAACCAATCCCGGGGTCAAAAATGGAAATCGACCTTACCATTTTACAATGACAAAAAAGTTCATCATTGATGT
Organism: Gossypium anomalum; assembly: GCA_025698475.1. Classification (NCBI taxonomy): domain Eukaryota; kingdom Viridiplantae; phylum Streptophyta; class Magnoliopsida; order Malvales; family Malvaceae; genus Gossypium; species Gossypium anomalum. The sequence goes on along the minus strand of CM046962.1, from coordinate 23,878,174 downwards.
TAGAACAGGACCATAAGGCGCACGAGAATTACATTTTTGGACAAGAAAAATTCTCGACTCCAATCCTTTAAACAACTTGATACCAAAGGATATAAAACAATAATCTCTGGGGTCGAAGGCAAAGTTTTCACTTACCATTTCATTTTGACTTGAAAATTTCAGGGACAACAACATAGAAAGAATATGAAGCAGTTGTAAGTTAGAATCATGCAAGACATTCTTGAATTCTTTAAACCCTACTATAGATCAATTTCTAGGGTCAAAAATTTGATTTTGCATGCCAACAAAATTCTCAACTTTTTTTCGAATAAAATGATAAAAGTCAAAGCTCGCAGTAAAGGTCAACACATTTATTCGAATACAATTGCGACGCTCACCTTGGCCTGGCAGCAACTTAACAGAACATGCACCGGGCTTGAACACATGGTTTTGGTCACTCGTTCCAAAGTGCCGCAAGAAATTTATTTTCATCAATAAATCACACATGTCATATGGAAATGATTTAAGCAAACAAATATGCAAACAATCAAGCTTTTTAAAACTCTTCCGAGTAGACTTGCACAAACATGAGGATTTTGCACAAAGATATAGAGAATTCACACTACCATTACATTCAATCAGATTAAGCGCTTTACGTGAAAACTTATCATCATGCATGATTACATTTTGCACTTGTCGATTCAATCGAATGATATCAACAGATTTTTTATTGCAAAACACATCAAGCAAACAACTCTTTATGCCCCCACTCAAAACAAATTTATCATCCACAAATAGTGAATAACAATTAACCCAATCAAAATAAGGAGATCTTTCAAAGATTAAGTCATCAGGAATTTTATTAACATCTTTCAAACCTGATTGTCGTGACTCGATTGCTAGAGATTCCTTACTTTGCTTACTTTTTAGCACTTGTAGACTTTCGCCGACTTCAATCTTACCTTTCTCGATCATTTGGAATCGTCTCTCTTTAGAAAGATAATGAAGTTGTCGCTTGTCAGTGGGATCTTTAGAAACCTGAAAAGAAGAAACAATACAAGGAGAACTCATAGATCGGTTAGCTAGAACTCTCATTACCCTTTCTTGCTCACTTTCTTCATTTTCGCTCGTTTCTTTTGCAATCTCACTTTCTTTTTCAACAGCACTCTTTTCTTGCTAATTTTTCTTTCTTTCTTCATACTCACTCTCATTTTCAATTTTATTTTCTTGATCAAGTTCTTTTTCTTTTTCAATCTCATTTTTCTTTTTCTCATTCTCATTTTCTTTTTCAATTTCTTTTTTTTTCTTCTTTCAAATGCTTTTTCAATTTTATTACATGAAGAAGATAACAGAAAAGGGTCAAAATGAGAAGCCTTTCATTGGGAAAGATATGAAGGATCCACTTTTGCGCATACGAAAAATTACTTAGATCTTCTCGTTCGTCACCGTAATAGGATTCACAATAGAAGTTTGCTTGGCTCCGCCTTGAATTCCTTGATGAATAGTAGTCATGATATGCGTCTCTTCGGGAATGACTTTCCATGGGCAAATACTTAGACAAAACACGTGATACGATCCGTCTTGAGATGAGTCGAGTCGTATTAGAGTGCCCGATCGTCGACAAGAAGTTACGCTAGGTTTACTTGAAAGGTCAGGTAAGAGAAAGAAGGATATGGGTTTTGGTCCGAATTAGGATAGGTAAGAAGAATTGAATGTTCGGGTTTAGGGTCCGAATAAGTATCGATGAATGATTTGGTTCAATTAGGTAAAGGGAATTGAAGTAATGATCGTAATGGTTAAAAAGGTAAGAACGGAATGGTACTATGAAATGGTACGAATGGAATGAAGGGTTTGAACAAAAAGTGCAAACAAGAACCAATACCGATTTGGTATCGACCCGTTGTTTATAGGCTCTTTTAGTTCGGTTTGGTTTTGGTAAAGGAAAACCTCGACCCACTATCTAACAAGATAGGAACCTCGGTATGTTTGAACGCCACACTACGAGTAGTGATAAGTTTGGTTTCGACAAAGAACAACGGTTGACACAACTAGAACTCTAGGAAGCCAATCGAATCTTTGAACGAAATTTAAGAAAAGTTTTGCCTCACAATTTTTGGCAGTATAACATTAACAAAAATCCCAAAAGTCCCTTTATAATGAAAGTGAACAACTATTTATACTAGTAACCTATGCTAACCGAATGGTCAAGTTCATAGGCTTAACAACTAAGCAATGTAACTATTAATGGCTATGAAAATTCTAGAAATGACTTTCAATGTGCATGTCCATGTTTGGCCGAATGGGAGGTGGATGGAAGACTTCATGAATATGCATTGATGTTTTTGGATAAATGTTCTTCATGCATGCATGGCTAGATTCAGCTAACTCCTTTAATGGGGCCTTTAATTCATGTTGTTTCACCATGAGTGGCTTAATTAAAGAGGCCTCATGAAGGGTCAAACTTGGTGTGAACAAGAAGCTTGAGTAGACTCTTGTGTATGAACAGCCAACTGAATGGTCATCATGGTGTGAACACAAGGTGTGAACACATGATCAATACATGAACCGTCCAATGCATGTTCCTTCATTAATTTGATCCATGAATCTTCAAAATGCATGAATGACCATCATGAACATGCATATGCCTCTTTGATTGCCGTCCATTAAACCTTCCTATGCATGCACCTGCAACATTAAAATCAAGCATTAATCATCAATGTGAACACATTAAGGTGGCAGCAATAAGAACATATTAAACACACTCATAAATTCGGCTAACATAATAAATAATTGTAGTAATCTGAACACATTAAATCCTAGTCAACCAAGACATATTAAATAAAACTAATGTGAACTAACTTAATATGTGGTTTATTAATTAACTATTTAATGAACTTATTAAATAAAAATTTAATAGTAGTCAAATGAAGTCAAAGTAGTCTTCATGAGCTAGAATTCAACTCATGAGCTAAAACGAGCTGGACTTGGACTCTTAAGTCGGTAGTGAGCCGGACCCGAGCCGGGAATAGGAGAAGTGAGCTCGATGAGCTGAGCTGGACTTGCAGGTAGTTGCATGGTGAGTTCAAAGAGCTGGAATCTACTTCCTCGGAGTGTCCTAATAGTGTTTTATTCCAAGTTTGAGCTACAAAAGCTGTGATAGACTCCTTAAACTTCTTGGCTCGAGCTCGAGTAATAGGACCTTGTGGTAGCACCAAAGAATCCTTGCTCGAACTAGCTGAACCATGGGGCGCGATCACATCAACACGTTCATTTCTTCGTGAAGATTTCTCCGTAGATGAACACTTTAAGGCACTTGAAGAGAGATTTCTACTTTCTCGTTGGTATCCTTGAAAGGTTTCAAATTCACGATTTGCTTCATACCGTCTCATCTTTCTTGATGAATAAGATTCTAGGTGTGAGTCTCTCCTCGAATGATCATCGGATGCATGTCTCCGAGATGACCTTGACTCTGTCTTTTGACTTGGAGAAAGTTATTTTCGTTGGTCTATTTCCTCCAATCGGTCCAAGCACTCATGTAATTTATCAAATCTGGAGTTAACGACTCTACGTATTTCGTTCACCAAATATTGATAATCGAATTCTGAAAACACTTCTTGATTCATGATTAAATGGAAGGAAAAGTGATTAAATAGAAAATGAAAAACTCGCCAACACAAACCTCACAAATTCTCCCAAAAAAAGAAAAAAATTCCCACAATTTTGGCTTTTACACTCTCGAATTATCTCACCACACACTCATGCCTTTTCTACTCTATTCGCTTCTCTCGATTCATAATGGACTACTTAGACTTAGCGATCGTCTGTGTGGAGTCGGCTTACAAAAGTGATGTCGATTTGGGTGGAAAATGCTATTGGGACAAGGGTTGGCTAGAAACAAAATAAAAAGATGAGGTGTGGCCGTTTGGATAGTAGGGAGAAATGAAAAGAAAAAAAAACTTTCGGGCAAAAGAACTTGTACGATAACTTCACTTTTTTTTATTTACTATTTCTAATTTTTTTTTTACACTTCAAATATATATTATTTTTTTCACGAATTTTTTTTCAAAATTTTTTAATTTTTTTCTTTGCTAAAATGTAATTCTGAGAATATCAAAAATGCTAATTCTTACCTCAATTTAACCAGCTCTGATACCAAATGATACGAACTCACCTTGAGAGTGATTTGATTCGTATGAGTTGCCCGATCGATAAATTGGGTAAGTCTTGGCTCATTTTGAAAAAGGCTAAAAATGGATAAAAAGTAGGCTTAAACAATGAGGATAAAATGGATTAGAAGAATGGCAGATAAAATTAGGCTAATGGCTTTGATAAGTAAGGTAGCTGAATGAATGGCGAAGTGATAGGATGGTGGGAGGAGATAGATGGCTAAGGCTAGAGAATGAACCAACAATAGCGATTGTCGACCCAAGTCTCAAAATAGGCACTTAGGTTGATAAGAGGATCTTGACCAGCTAACTATAGAGAGTTAGGAACCAAAGATATAATTCGAACACCACACTAGAGGTGATAAGTTCGGGATAAAATAAAGGAAAGATAGACGCCACGAGACAAAATCCTGATAAGTCAGATCAATCCTAAAGTGAATAAAGAGAATTCAAATTCTCACAAGAAAGATGATAATTCATCAGTTTGACAAAAAGGTTCAAAAGTTGAGTTGTATCAAACCATGATACGACAGGGTTCATATCACGAGATGAAAGCGAGACCATTATTTTTACAACAGATTTATAAAGCTCAAAAAGCTGATAATGAAATGTTAGCAAAATGAGCTCAATGTGATTCGAACCTTGATTCAGAATTTCAAGTTGACGCTGATGATTGTTTAAGATTTAGAGTTCGAATATGTGTTCCAAGAAATTCAGAGTTAATTTGGATGATTTTGAATGAAGCACATAGTAGTCATTTATCTGTTCATCCTAGAAGCACGAAAATGTATAACGACTTGAAATAGCTCTATTGGTGGCCTGGTATGAAACGTGACATCTCAGAGTTCGTTTCTAAATGTTTGATTTGCCAGCAAGTTAAAGCTAAACATCAGGTACCGTCTGGTTTATTGCAGCCGATTATGATTCTCGAGTGGAAATAGAATAGAGTGATATGGATTTTGTGTCAGGATTGCCCATATCTCCGAGAAAGAAAGATGCGATCTGGATTATAGTTGACAGATTGACAAAATCAGTGTAACACCCCAAGCCTAAGTCCGATCGCTGGTTTAGGCTATAAGGTATTATTGAGCTAAACATTTAATTTTTCATTCACAAAATTAGAAATATAAGCAAAAATTTAGCTGAATACATACTGAACCTTGAGTTATAAATGCCATTTTCATATGGCCAAAATATTTATAATTACAAAACATATTTGTCAATAGCCTAATCTATACATGCCATATCGAGTCCAAAATATAACTGTACCAAAAAGATCGATAGTATGAAGAACTGCAGATGATCCCCGAGTCGGTAGCCAATATCGACAATCTGAAATAAAGAACAAAGTAAGCTTTCGAGGCTTAGTAAGTTTTAAGCATTTCAACAAATAAAGCATGTCAATTAAAATTAACAACCAATATTACAAGACTCGTATTCAATTTACAATCACTAAGCCGAATATACACAATTATACTACATATAAGGACTATTGGCCGAATATATGTATATACATAAAGAATTTTTTTTTTTTTAACATATGCTTCACATAACCTTATGGCTCAAACAACTGATTTAATTCACACATTTTCATATAATGACAGACATCGACTGAATAGGTCATTCTCTTATTCATAAATATAATAACCTTTCACACAATTATGTCGTTAGTTGATATTAATCATTCATCTAGAAATCAATTCACATATATAAGTACGTGATACGTACCTGGACATTATCATATATCAAACATAATCAATAATAGTTTGCTTTGAACATTCAAATTTGTAATCCTCTCGAATAACCTCGGCGGCGTTAAGCTGCTAGGTTTACAAACCCGAATCCAGCCTAGCACAAAAAGCTCAAGGAACTTTAAGTCCGGATATAGTACCAAAGACGAAGCTCATGATTTAACCCGGATATATTCCAAAGATATAGCTCATGCGGACTTTAAGTCCGGATATATTCCAGCATATAGCCTGTGGACTTTAAGTCCGAATATAGTACCAGCACGAAGCCTGTGGGATTTAACCTGGATATATTCCAGCATATAGCCTACGGACTTTAAGTCCGGATATATTCCAAAGATATAGCTCATGGACTTTAAGTCCTGATATATTCCTTCACTGAGTAGTACATTTACATATTTATTTACAAAAGAATTCAATTCTCATAACATCTCAAAATCTTAGTTCATTTACTCATTCGAATAGTGATATGACATGAGTTTCAACCATATAACTTTTAGTTGTAAACCTTAAGCATAATTTATTTGTTATACAACTATATTCAAAAGAATCAATTAATCAATAGTACATTTATCATTTATATATCAAGACATTATCAATTATGTACTAAAGGTGACTATCCAAACTTACCTCGGTATATTGGGACGGTTGTGGATTGATTACTCTATTGCTTTCTCTTTTCCCCTATCCAACTTTGATCCCCCTTGCTCTTGAGCTTAATAAATACAAATAGATATATTTAATATCTTAACCAATACTGTTTACTTATTATTCACATTTGGCAATCACATATCAAACTCAATATGTATCATAATTTGTAAATATGCCATGATTCAATTTCATATTTATTTATAACTGAAAATGGCGAGAATTTATCAAGCCGTGAAAGTCACTTGTAACTCAAACTCAAAATGACCATATACTCTAATAAACGATTATTCAACTCATACCAATCTCACATACACAAACGAAACTCACATAGTTTATCTTATTTTCTTATACACTAGTTTAACCACTACAAATATTACCAAATAAATCACATATATATATATATATAGCACCACTCATTTCACATATACATCAACTATCAAAGCTCTCACTCCCTAGCTAATGTCGAATGCTTATATGAGCCTTGAGTTATCCTTACACTTTTATCAACTCATCAACTCAACTTAATATGAAAATAATGTTATTTAAACAACCAACACAGAAACATTCAACAACAATAAACTCTTCTTAATTAAGCACATATATTCGACAAGGACAATGGTAGTTTAGCAAACTTTAATTTAACATTTAGTTGTTTATAACACATTTTAGGCACCCCTTTCATTCCATCAATTTAAAGCATATACATTACTCAATTATAACCAAATTCATATTCGGTCATAGCATACCACAAGATAGCCGATTCTTCTCCCTTAGCATCTAATGCACACATATGATCATTTGTTTAGCTTAAACACTTATCTACTATTATACATCTAAATTAACATGAAACAACAACCGTAACCCTTATTAACAACTATGGCCGAAAGCTATAATCATTCCCAAAACCAAAAAAATTTAACATGGGTTACAAACTTAGTAACTAACTCAAAATTAACTAAAATTTCAAGAATTAACATAAAATTCTTACCTTAATATAAACCTAAGATGACCGAATGGTGTTTCTCCCATATTCTTCTTTACATTCGGTTTAGAAGAAACAAAGATGAACACTTTGTTTTCTTTACCCATTTTCTACTTTTAATTATTGTTCTATAATATTAAGCCATTCATTTAAAAATAATGATAATAGAAAATTCATATATTATATATTAACTAGTAACATGGCAGGCCACTATCTAAAATGGGTAATTTGACAAGCAAACCAATTCTTTTCAATACATGCATTAATAGACCATTATAAATTAACCTATCACATTTCAAAAGTGTCTCACATAAGTCTTATTTAATAAATTCACATACAAATGACCAAATCAAAGCATGAAACTTTCACACATGCATTTACTCACATCAAAAACATAGAATATAACATTTAATTATTTTTTTATAACTTGGTTTTGTGGTCCCGAAACCACTTTCCGACTAGGGTCAAATTAGGGCTGTCACAATCGGCTCATTTCATTCTGGTACGAATGGAATATTCGCTTAAAAATTTAGCTGAGTTGTATATCTCTGAGGTTGTGAGATTACACGGAGTACCTATTTCTATTATTTCAGATAGAGATCCAAGGTTCACATCGAGGTTTTGGAAGAAACTACAAGATACACTGGGTTCAAAACTACAATTTAGTACTGCATTTCACCTGTAGATGGATGGTCAATCAGAATGAGTTACACAGATACTCAAGGATATGTTGAGATGTTGCATTCTTGAGTTCACAGGTACATGGGCAAAGTATTTGTTGTTGATTGAATTTGCGTATAATAATAGTTTTCAATCGAGTGTTAAAATGGCACCGTACAAAGCTTTATACGGTCCAAAGTGTCGAACACTGTTGTACTGGACAGAGCTTAGCAAGAGTAAGATTCACGGGGTTGATCTAATTAGAGAGACGGAAGAAAAGATGAAAGTAATTCGTAATAGTCTAAAAGCAGTGTTAGATCGTCAGAAATCGTACGTAGACTTGAAAAGAAAAGATATTGAGTTTCAGATCAGGGATAAAGTGTTTTTGAAAGTTCCACCGTGGAAGAAAATACTCAGATTTGGCAGAAAAGGAAAGTTGAGTCTGAGATTCATCGGGCCTTATGAAATTATTGAGCGAGTTGGACTAGTGGCATATCAATTAGCATTACCATCTGAGTTAGAAAAGATTCATAATGTATTTCATGTATCAATGCTTTGACGATACAGATCTGATCCCTCGCATGTTATTTCCCCGACTAAAGTTGAGATTCAGTCAGATTTATCATACAGTGAAAAACCAGTCCAAATTTTAGCTCGTGAGATCAAAGAGCTGAGAAATAAAAGAATAGCATTAGTAAAAGTCTTGTGGCATCGACACGAGGTAGAAGAAGCTACATGGGAAACCGAGGATGCTATGGGAAAGCAATATCCAAACCTATTCACTGGTAAGATTTTCGGGGACGAAAATCCCTAAGGGGGAGAGTTGTAACAACCTAATTTTAGCAAAATCAGAATAGTGATTTTGGAACTACAAATCTGAGATCCGAAAATTATTTCAATATTATTTTTTGCGTTTATAGCATGTGAATATATATGTGTGGAATTTTTGTGAAATAATTTTAGCGTTTGAGTGCTTAATTTGACGAAAGGACTTAATCGCGTAAAATGCAAAAGTAGCATGCTATAATTTAAAAGTGGTTAATTGTTATCGTTCATTAAATGAAAGGTCCTTATGATGTAATTAGACCATTGATAGTGGAATTTGACATAAATGGGCATTAAATGTTTTATATTAAGGTTAAAATGGTAATTAGGTTATTAAGTTAATATTAAATAAAACAAAGTGAAAATAAGCTTCATTATCATCATTCATAATTGAAAATCACCAAAAGAAATAGGTTTTTGAGCTCTCATGTATTCGAAACCTTTGAAGCATGATTAAGGTATGTTTTGAGCTAAGTTTTTAATGATTTCTATGTTTTTGTGATCGTTGTATCGAGTACTAACTACCCAGGGACTAATTTGCAAAAATGCTTAATGTTTTGAAAGTTTCCATTGATAAATTCATGTGTTTTTGAATGTTTGATGATGAATTATGAAAGCTTAGTGATAAATATCAATGTTTTCTAAAGTGATTTTTGAGTAAAAATGTATATTAGGGATTAAATTAAGAAATTTGTAAATTGAGGGCTTGAAATGTGAAATAAATGAAAAATATTGGCTGCTAGGGACCTATATGAAATTTGGCTAGGCTTGGGTTTAATGAAATTTCATGAATTTTGTGTATTTGTGATATAAGGACTAAATTGTAAAAATATAAAACTTTAGGGGCTAAAGTGAAAAATGCCCAAATAGGTATTTTTGGATGGAATTGAATGAATTGATGAATAAATGAGTTAATTTTGAATGTATATAAATCAAGAATGAAAGAAATTAGATCTAGATCAGGGGAATCAAAAGTTGTCGAGTAGTCGATTCGATCCGATCATTTTATATACGAGGTAAGTTTATATGTAAATAAATACCTTTAAATTGATTTATAAATGTTCATTTGTCATTGAATTGCTATGAATGTCGAACGAGCAATTACGAGCAAGAATCGATAGAGTTACGACATCCAAAAGTCCAATACGAACCTTAGGAATAGTATAGGATATAAATGTCATGATATTAGGTTACTGAGATGTGATTACATGTAAAACCATGTCTAGGACATTGGCATGTATTGTGATTACGTGTAAGACCATGTCTGGGACATTGGCATTGTTATATGATTTCGTGAAAGACCATGTCTGGGACAGTGGCATCGATATGTGATGACATGTAAGACCATATCTGGGATATGGCATTGTACAAGCTATTGTGATTTCTGAGTATCCTTACTTATTTTGAATGGTGCAATGGGCAAAGTCAAGTCGAGAAAGAATGTGCGAATGAGTTAAGTGATTCAGGTACGTGCGAGATTCATGCGAATATAGAAAAGGGAAGTATTTGATGAATTCAATTATGAAATTGAATATGTGTACAATGAGAAAGGTTGTGAACTTGTATGTGTTTAGCTATGCTTAGCAAATTGAATTGATATGCAAATATTCATATGATAACTTTACTTGTATACGGCAACTTTACTTGTATACGGCTTACTAAGCTTTTAAAGCTTACTTTGTGTGCTCTTTCCCTATTTTATAGATTATCAAAGCTAACTCAAACTCGGGGATCGTTGGGAAACATTCATGTAAGCACGGTCAGGAGCTCACCAAGCTCAAGCAAGGCGCTCATCAAGCCTACCAAAGACCCCATGACCCAAGCACGAGCTAGGCAATTCCAAGAAGCTATTTCTACTTTAATCACTCAATTTTGGGAAGAAAACAAGCTTGATGTTAATGGAGAAGCTCAGGCTAGCTCCTTAAAGACTACTTGCACCTTAGTACAAGCCGAATTCAACTCATTTGTAGCTCCTCGAGCTCCACTCAACTCAAATCAGCTCACTTGAGCTTATTTCAGCTCGTTTGAGCTCAATTTAGTTTCATTCCAGCTCATTTCTTTAATCATTAAAATAAATTAAGTGTTTGTTTTATTTTATTTATTATGTTTCAGCTCATGTCTGAATATGATAGCTTATTACAGCTAATTAAGTGTTTCACATCTTTTTGAGCTAGCGAAATTAATATGCTAGCTTAGCCTATATTAATTATGTCTTAATTTAATTAGTGTGTTAATTAATATGTATTGATCTTAGTTCAGCCGAATATATCTTTGAATTAATGTATTCATGGCTTTTGTAGGTGCAGCCGAATGTATGAGGTGCATTAAATACAAGGTAATGCACGGCTAGGTTCAAAGCAAGGAAGGATTCATGCATGACTTCCTACAATGCATGGTGTGCTGATCAATGGCCTCTCAAGTACCTATTCGGCTAAGGAGCAGCTACAACGAATGATGCGTGATGCATGAAAGAAGTCCAATGAATGATGTATGAGCAGCTAGTTACAACGAATGGGAGAATGCATGTATGTCTAGCTACATGAATTGTGTGCTAATTCTTTGGCTCCCTTAAGTGACTATTCGACTAAGAAGAACTTACTGTATGATTAATTCAAGCCATAGCTGAACCTAGACATGGCCATTATGCTCCCTTGCATCCAAGTTCATCCAGTTGATTTTTCCTTCATCAAGAAGCTATCCACTGAAGATCCAATCAGCCAAATTTAGACAACACAATTAGTGATTTTATTCTAGATTATTCTAGCCTATTCCATAGTCGATTGCTTAGCTCTTAAGTCTTGTTAATTTGTCCATTCGACTAGCTTTATGTAATGCTATAAATACTTAGCATATTTTAAGTTGTATAGACTTTTGCCATATTATTGAATGAACATTGTTCTGGTGAGGTTTCTTCCTCTCTATTTCGTTTGAGTCTCGATTGACTTATCTAGCTTGCTAGTGGCATCAACCCGAACTCCTTCCTAAACTTATCACCAAACTTGGTGTGCTGTTTATCCATCAAATTATACCTTTGGTTCCTACCTCTTTAGGTAACCGATCAAGGTCCATCTTCTATCATCCACTTAACCACCTTAAGCAATATAAGTCCCTTATGTATGCACGCCCAGGGCACCCTCAAGATCGAATCAAGATCCTATCGAGCTGCCAAAAGGACCCATAACTGGAGCTCATGCTAAGCATTTCCTACAAGCTGTTTTAGCTTCTAGTGCAACACCTTGGTTCAAAACAAGGCCCACTGCTCACAAATTTAGCGTGAAGCAACTATCCAATGAACCATGCATTGTTGGCAAGCTGATCCTAGCTCGTTTCTAGCTCCTCGAGCTCTATCCAGCTCAATTCAGCTCGTTTGAGCTCAACCGAGCTTACTTTCAGCTCGTTCTTCATTTCAATAAATTAAACTAAGTTTTAGTTTTATACTAATTAGTTTGCTACAGCTCATTAACGAAAATCCTAGCTCAAATAAGTTCATTAAATGTTTTCACTTAGTTTGAGCTAGCCGAACTTAATGCTACTAGCTAGTCTTTTAATTAATGTGTTTAGTTTAGCTTAACATAATATTTATGATGTCTAGTTCATGCTCTTAACATGTTCAACCAAATATACATTGGGATTTAATGTGTTCATGTTTCTTGTAGGTTCAACCGAATGTATTGAGTACATTAAATGAGATTCATGCACGGCCAAGTACACGGATTATGAGAGTTCATGCATGAACGATTTTATGCATGGTGGGCTGGCTATTTGATGTGAGCACGCCCGGGGCATCCTCAAATGCAAACCAAGATCTAATCAAGCTTCCAAAGGACCCATAACTCGAGCTAATGCTAAGCATTTCCTACAAGCTGTTTTAGCTTCTAGTGCAACACCTTGGTTTGAAACAAGGCCTAATGCTCACAAAATCAGCTTGAAGCAACTATCCAAGGAACCCATGCATTGTTGGTGATACGAGCACGCCCCGCGAACTTTATCGAGCAAATCTGTCAAGCTGAGCAATGACATGTTGGCAAGCTGATCCCAGCTCGTTTCCAGCTCCACGAGCTCCGTCCAGCTCAACTCCAGCTTATTCAGCTCAATCCATCTTGTCTGAGCTAAACCGAGCTCACTCCTAGCTCACTTTCAACTCACGAGCTAAACCTTAGCTCAACTTTAGCTTAGGAGTTTAGCCTCAGCTCAACTTTAGCTCATGAGCTAAAGCTTAGCTCATTTTAGTTTAAACTCAGTTTTTGTCTTTAATGCATTAAATAAAAATTTGAACATATTTATTTAAGCATTAAACTTGTCTTATATTAATATTTGTTATTAATTTGTCATAGTCATTACATAAATTGATTATGTTTACATAGCTAAATTAATGCATGACATAAATGTGTTCACATTGTGCTAAATTTATGTGTGTTCACATAATGTCTTATGAATTGTTTCATTTCTTGTAGGTGCAATGCTCATGGACGGCGCAATGAATGCTTGAAGAAACATCTCTTTTGGACAACCCACATGCATGAATGAACAACATTTAATTAGGTACATGCATGACCAGATTCAAGGTGTTTACAAGTTCATGTATTTGTCAAATACATGAATGCACAAAATACATGAATGTTTGGGTTCAAATGCACATTCAGTTACATGAATGATGAAGATTCAAGCATGAATGTATCTAGAAGATCCAATCCCTTTGGACGGTACACATTCATGCATGGAAGGAAATTAATGCAAGTTCATGTAGGACTTGGTGCAATGTATGAAGAGGTGCATGTAGAATTGGGGTTCAATGGACGGCATTTAAGGAAGTACATGTATTGGAGACGTTCATGCAAGTAGGGGATATTTAATGTTCATGTTTTTGAAGGTTCATGGACCGAATTTATGGAGGAACATACATTGGGACGTTTCATGCATGATCCATGCATTTTCAAGCTAACTATTCAAGTATTCAAGGTGTATTAAAGCTTCATTCGGCCCAGGGGGATGATGGAACATTAAAGGGCTGCACATTCATGGATATTCATGATTTTTCTTCTAGAATTATCTAGGTGTTTATGGCCGAATTTCTTAGCCTCTAAGCTTGTCCATTCGGCTACTTTTATTTAGGCTATAAATATATGTTATTTCATTTGTAAGAGAGAGACATTTTTTTCAGACTTTTCAATTAATGAAACTATTTGGAGAGGATCTTTCTCCTATATTTCGTTGAAGACTTGTTGGCCTATCTAGTTCTTAGTTGGTGTCAGCCTTTTTCTTCTTTTGAACTTATCACTCAATCGAGTGTGGCGTTCACCCCTATACCGAGGTTCCTGCTTTGTTAAGTAGCGGGTCGAGGTTTATCACTTTCATTCTCCACCTTGAAAGCCTATAAGCATTTGGGTCGATATTATCTAATATTGGTTCGTGCTTGCTTTTAAGAACCCTTTCTTCCATATCCATCATCTATTAACTTTTTTTCACTTTCCTTTCCAATTTAACCGAGCCTATACATATTATTCTTATCCATAAACCATCATTGAACCTTTATACATAGCTTCCGTCCTATTTTCCTATCAAATTCATTCCAAAAGCGAATTGAACGATACTTTCTCGTAGAAGATCGGGCAACTTGCATACAACTCAACTCATCGCTAGGCCGGTTCGTATCAGTTGGCAAGCTGATCCTAGCTCGTTTCCAGCTCCTTGAGCTCCATCCAGCTTAATTCAGCTCATTTCAGCTCATTTGAGCTCAACTGAGCTTACTTTCAGCTCATTCTTCATTTCAATAAATTAAACTAAGTTTTAGTTTTATACTAATTAGTTTGCTACAGCTCATTAATGAAAATCCTAGCTCAAATAAGTTCATTAAATGTTTTCACTTAGTTTGAGCTAGCCGAGCTTAATGCTACTAGCTAGTCTTTAATTAATGTGTCTAGTTTAGCTTAACATGATATTTATGATGTCTAGTTCATCCTCTTAACATGTTCAGCTGAATATACATTGGGATTTAATGTGTTCATGTTTCTTGTAGGTTCAACTGAATGTATTGAGTACATTAAATGAGATTTATGCACGGCTAGGTACATGGATTATGAGAGTTCATGCATGAATGAATTTTATGCATGGTGGGCTGGGTATTGGTGATCCCCAAGCAACCTTTTGGCCAAGAGTTAAGTTCCACAAAGTGACCGAATACATGAAGGAGCCATTAATGCAAGTACATGCATGGCTTAATACATCGTATGGAAGGATGCATGCACAACTAGTGTTCAATGGATGGCATTTGAAGGAATTCATGTATTGGGGACGTTCATGCAAGTGGGGGCTATTTTATGTACATGTATTTGAAGATTCATGGATCGTAATTAAGGAAGAACATGCATTGGGACGTTTCATGCATGTATCATGCATATCCAAGATGTCCATTCAAGTATTCAAGGTACATTCAAGCTTTATTCGGCCAAGGGAGATGTAGGAGTATTAAAGGGCTGCACATTCATGAACTATGGTTTTTCTTCTAGGCTAAGTATGCATGAATGCATCAAGTGAAGCAACAAGATGGCTCGGCCAATTCATGCACCATCTTCAAGCATGAACCAAATTTTAATGCTTTTGTGTGAACACGTTAAATACAAATGTGAACAGAATTTTAGTGTGAACATCATAGATGCCGAATATCAATAGACATCTTAGGCTTATAAATAGTTTGTTTATTTCATTGTAAAGGGACTTTTTGCCAAATTATTAGTGAACATTGTTCTTGTGAGGTTGCTTCCTCTTTTATCTCGTACAAGTTTTGAAGACTTATCTAGTTTGTGCTAGTGGCATCTACCGATCTTGTTTGAACTTATCACCAATCTTGGTGTGGCGTTCACCTATCCTTCTATCCATCCTTTTCACCTTAACAATATAGGAATCGGGGTGACACTTTTTAGTGTTGAATCATTCCTGACGTTAAGTTCGATTTCCATCCCTATCTTTCAAATTTCTTTTTGTTAACCAAACCGAGCCATTTATCCATCATCCATCTTTGCTACCCTTAACCGAACCTATTGCTAATTCTACACTTCTTGAAACCTTTCGCTTATCCTAACCTATTCTTTTACTTCTATTACTAAAATTCGAGGCACGAATAATTCTCTCGTCTACGATCGGGCAACTATGTGAATTCGACTCAACTTCCCGAGCCAGATTACATCATTTGGTATTAAAGCTTGTAAAATGAGAGGCGCCGATGTTCGTATCAAGATCGAAATAGGTTCGTAAAAAAATCAAAATTAAAAAAATTTGAATTAAAAAAAAATTAAGTTGTAATTTTCGTTCTCTCTATTGTCATAGTGATATTGTGAAGTTAAAAAAAATACGAAATTTATAAAAAAAAAAGTGAAGTGATCAAGTTCGATTCTATTGTTTATATTTTGTTCTGATCGACAAGTGTTCTTCTTCTTCTTCAATTTTGTACCCACCCTCAAAACGCCACATTATACCAAAAAAATTTCTTTAGCCTACCCGTACACCATAATATCTTATCCATTGTAACCAATTTTGAAGCCGACCCCAAAGTACCAAGACAAGTCAAGAGAAACAAAATACGAGGTTGCGAGAGTAAGTGTGAGTGGTAAAAGGCTAGAGAGCGTGAGAGCATTTGAGAGTTGAAAAAGCCTATAAAGAGTGTAAACACGAGCGTGAGTGTCACTTTCTTCTTTCTTTCTGAGCAAAATCGTGAGGTTTGTGGTGAGGAACTTAAATTTTTGTTTTGATCTAACATATTTTCCTTTCAGTAATCAAGGTGTCTTGTGAAGAATTTATCGAGTCAGAGTTCCAATGCTTGGTTCAAGAAATGCGAAGAATGGCGAATTCTGAGTTTGGCCAACTGCAAGTAAGGCTAGATCGATTGGAAAAACAAGAACAAAATGATCGAGTTTTTTCAAGTCAAAAAATGGAACCAAAATACCACGGAGATATACAACCAAATACTACTTGAACAAAAGTTCCTATCGTGATTCTTTCTCGCCATTGACTTCGAGGCAAAGAGATTCATACTATGACTCCTATTCGAGAAGAGACTTCGAACGAGAGTATTTTTCATCAAGGAGTTTGAGACAACAAGAAGGCGACTATGATTTTGACTCCTTCCAAGAAAATGTGCGAAGAGATAGATATACTTCTTCCCGAACTTCAAAGAAATCATTCAACGAGTATCCTACACGAAGTTATGATTATGAATCACATGCAAATAGTTCTTGGCCTTTCAAACATGATCTCTATTCTTATGATTCTTTTGTACATTCTTGTAACAAGAAAACAAAGGAAAGAAAAGAAAAAGTAAAAGAAGAAAAAGAAAAAGAAATAAAAAGAAAAGAGAGGCAAAAGGCAAGAGAGAAAATGAGCGAATCTTGAGAGAACTTGAAAAAGCCTTTGAAAAACAAAAAGAAAATGAAAAAGAAAATGAGATTGAAAAAGAGAATGAAAAAGAGTTTGAGAGAGAAAAAGAATGTGAACAAGAAAAAAGAGTGGAATAAGAAATTGAGATAAAAGAAACGAGTGATTCAGAAGAAATAGAATCGAGTGAAAACGAAGTTAGTGAGCAAGCGAGGATACTTTCTACTGACACTTCTGCTCGATCTTTTTGTGATCTTTCTTTTCAGGTTCCTAAAAGTCTGTGCGACCAAATCCAACTTTGATACCTTCAAAACGAGAGGCATTTTCAGTTGTTTGAAAAAGGTAAGTCTATGGATGGCCGCCACCCATTGGAAATCGAGGTAAGAAAGGTAAGGAATCTTTGTTTATCAAATCAAGGCCGCCTAATTTAAAAATTACTCATAAAGATTTTGCTGGCATAACTTCTGAAAAACTTCCATCTTTTGATTTGGCTAATTATTGTTCACATATTAATGTTAACGATGTTGATTCCAAAGATGCCATGAAGATTCTGTCTTATGACATGTTTTATAACGGCAATTCTGTTGATTCTATTGGATTGGTTCATCCTGTGCAAATTGTGAATGTATGTGATAAAAGGTTTTCACATTTTGATAAGTATGGCTATGTAAATTCTTTTAATTCATCTTTCTGTTTAAACATGCCTATTCGATTGGTCTGTGATAGATTTGAACTTTTGAAAAGTTGCATGTTCACAATTTCTTTGTTCGACATATGTGTTCAAAAGTTTTTGCATACAATGAATAATTCGTTTGATTTTGCCCTTCAAAAGAAAACCTTAAATCTTTTTGAGAAGTTTCCATATTTTGATCTGCCTATTCGATTGAGTTTTGTGAAGTATGACTGTTTGCATGTTTGTCTGCCTAAACCTTCTTTGATCTACTTTTGTGATTTATTTGAGAAAACAAAATTCTTGCTGTATTTTGGGATAAGTGATCAAAATCGAGTGTTTAAGCCTAGAGCTAGCCACTTTAAGTTGTTACCAAGAGAAGGTAAGCATCATAATTCCCTTGTAAATAAATTTGTTGTACCTTTTCATCCATCGCGAATTTTATCTTCATTTCTAAAAATAAATCTTGTGGTGAGTTTACAAAGTCAAAATCAAGCCTTTGATTCTGAAAATTTTATTTTTAATCCCGGAATTGATTCATGCAATCAACTTGTGAATAGCATCTCATTATGTCCTTTTAAGTACATTATCCATGGTGACCTTGACATCTTCCATCTTTGTGGAAATTACCTTTTTAAGAGCGCGAGTTACTTTTTTGATTTTACACCTTTTTAGGTTTATTCGAGTTCAAAGTATCGATTACATTACCTTGCTAAGGAGCGAAGGTTTGTTTTGTGCAACGAGGTAAAATCAAATTTTCATCAAGTAACTTCCAAGATAATCAAGGTAAGTCAACAATATCTTTGTTTTGTTTGAAAGATGAAGAAATCGGTGTTGTTGATGATGAATTTGTAGAAAGTGGCCATATTGTTCATCCTGCTACTGTAAGTCTATTCAATCGAATACGGCAAGGTGAGGTTGTTCAAATCAAAAAGCCAAGTGAATATGTCCTTTGTTTTGATCCATTTGGATTGTTGTGGTTGAAATGAGGAATGCATTTTTTTTGCTAAATTGCATGATTAATCATTCCCTGTTTTCATTCTGTTCAATTGCTCATATTGATGGCATAATAAAATTGTGCGATAATATGAAGCATCCATGTTTCAAAATTAACCGGTGACTCGACTAGAGGACAAGTCGCTTTGAAGACGGGGGGAATGATGTGAGCACGCCCGGGGCATCCTCGAATGCGAACCAAGATCTAATCGAGCTTCCAAGAGGATCCATAACTCGAGCTGATGCTAAGCATTTCCTACAAGCTGTTTTAGCTTCTAGTGCAACACCTTGGTTCGAAACAATGCCCAATGCTCACAAAATCAGCTTGAAGCAACTATCCAAAGAGCCCATGCATTGTTAGCAAGCTGATCCTAGCTCGTTTCCAGCTCCTCAAGCTCCATCTAGCTCAATTCAGCTCATTTGAGCTCATTTCAGCTCGTTTGAGCTCAACTGAGCTTACTTTCAGCTCATTCTTCATTTCAATAAATAAACTAACTTTTAGTTTTATACTAATTAGTTTGCTACAGCTCATTAATGAAAATCCTAGCTCAAATAAGTTCATTAAATGTTTTCACTTAGTTTGAGCTAGCCGAACTTAATGCTACTAGCTAGTCTTTAATTAATGTGTCTAGTTTAGCTTAACATGATATTTATGATGTCTAGTTCAAGCTCTTAACATGTTCAGCAGAATATACATTGGGATTTAATGTGTTCATGTTTCTTGTAGGTTCAACCGAATGTATTGAGTACATTAAATGAGATTCATGCACGGCTAGGTACATGGATTATGAGAGTTCATGCATGAACGAATTTTATGCATGGTGGGCTGGCTATTGGTGATCCCCAAGCAACCTTTTGGCCAAGAGTTAAGTTCCACAAAGTGACCGAATACATGAAGGAGCCATTAATGCAAGTACATGCATGGCTTAATACATCGTATGGAAGGATGCATGCACAACTAGTGTTCAATGGATTGCATTTGAAGGAATTCATGTATTGGGGACGTTCATGCAAGTGGGGGCTATTTTATGTACATGTATTTGAAGATTCATGGACCATAATTAAGGAAGAACATGCATTGGGACGTTTCATGCATGTATCATGCATATCCAATATGTCCATTCAAGTATTCAAGGTACATTCAAGCTTCATTCGGCCAAGGGAGATGTAGGAGTATTAAAGGGCTGCACATTTATGAACTATGGTTTTTCTTCTAGGCTAAGTATGCATGAATGCATCAAGTGCAGCAACATGATGGTTCGGCCAATTCATGCACCATCTTCAAGCATGAACCAAATTTTAATGCTTTTGTGTGAACACGTTAAATACAAATGTGAACAGACTTTAAGTTAGTGTGAACATCATAGATGCCGAATATCAATAGACATCTTAGGCTTATAAATAGTTTGTTTATTTCATTGTAAAGGGACTTTTTGTCAAATTATTAATGAACATTGTTCTTGTGAGGTTGCTTCCTCTCATATCTCGTATAAGTTTTGAAGACTTATCTAGTTTGTGCTAGTGGCGTCTACAGATCTTGTTTGAACTTATCACCAATCTTGGTGTGGCGTTCACCTATCCTTCTATCCATCCTTTTCACCTTAACAATATAGGAACTGGGGTGACACTTTTTAGTGTTGAATCATTCCTGACGTTAAGTTCGATTTCCATCCCCATCTTTCAAATTTCTTTTTGTTAACCAAACCGAGCCATTTATCCATCATCCATCTTTGCTACCCTTAACCGAACCTATTACCAATTCTACACTTCTTGAAACCTTTCGCTTATCCTAACCTATTCTTTTACTTCTAAATACAAGCATGCCCCGCGAACTTTGTCGAACAAGTCTGTCAAGCCGAGCAT
Organism: Gossypium anomalum; assembly: GCA_025698475.1. Taxonomy (NCBI): domain Eukaryota; kingdom Viridiplantae; phylum Streptophyta; class Magnoliopsida; order Malvales; family Malvaceae; genus Gossypium; species Gossypium anomalum. Next base: position 23,857,267 of record CM046962.1, on the reverse strand, counting down.
TAACATGTTGACAAGCTGATCCCAGCTTGTTTCTAGCTCCACGAGCTCCGTCCAGCTCAAATCCAGCTTATTCGAGCTCAATACAACTTGCCTGAGCTAAACCGAGCTCACTCTTTGCTCATATTCAGCTCACGAGCTAAACCTTAGCTCAACTTCAGCTTAGGAGTTTAATCTTAGCTCAACTTTAGCTTAAGGGCTAAAGCTTAGCTCATTTTAGTTTAAACTCGATTTTGTCTTTAATGCATTAAATAAAATTTGCACATATTTATTTAAGCAATAAACTTGTCTTATATTAATATTGGTTATTAATATGTCATAGTCATTACATAAATTGATTATGTTCACATAGCCGAATTAATGCATGACATTAATGTGATCACATCATGCCGAATTTATGAGTGTTCATGAGATGTCTTAATAACTTGTTTTATTTTTTTGTAGATACAATGATCAAGGATGGCACAATGTATGGATGAAGAAACATCTCTTTTGGGCATTCCATACTCATGAATGAAGAAGTATTAAATGCTGGTGCATGTACGGCTAGATGCAAGGTTTCTACAAATTCATGCATGTGTCAAATGCATGTATGGACATTAAAGGCTAGTCCATGAATGGATCAAATGCATGGGATGATAGAATGCATGAATGGCTTAAGTGCATGTATGGTCGCTGTCTCCTAACTTTCCAAGGCACTTATTCGGCCAAGAAGTAGCTGCCAACTAATTCTATGTTGACCATAGAGCTCCTTGAACATGTTCACACTTTGAATTGACCTATAAGCTACTACACATGCATGGAGGGGTTCAAGAACGTCCAAGGGAAGGAATTAATTCAATAATTCAACACATTGATTGAATTAAGTGCATGCACAAAGGGGAGAACGAATTTACTAGGTTCATGCTGCCATTTATGAACCTACATGACATTAAAGTGTTTAATTATGAAGATACATGTTCCATACAAGTGCATGAACGTGCCAAGGAGATGAATGCAACCTTTGGTGCACATACAAGTCACTTGAAGCCTTTCTTTATGACTAAGCATTCATGCACACACTTAGGGGGAAGAAAGTGTCCATTCAACTAGTGTATGAATCTGCCGAATTTATGAACTATTTTAATACATTAGTGTGAACGTTTTTATTATTGTGTGAACACCTAGATGCTGAATTTGAATGGTCATCTATGTGCCTATAAATATTTGTTTTCTTTCATTTGTAAAGGAGGTTTTTAAACTTTATTTATTGTTTCTTTGTTAATGAAACTATCTGGAGAGAATCTTTCTCCCATATTTCGTTGAAGACTTGTTGGCCTATCTAGTTCTTAGTTGGTGTCAACCTTGTTCTTATTTTGAACTTATCGCTCAACCGAGTGTGGCGTTCACCCCTATACCGAGGTTCCTGCTTTGCTAAGTAGCGGGTCAAGGTTTATCACTTTCATTCTCCACCTTGAAAGCCTATAAGCATTTGGGTCGATATTATCTAATATTGGTTCGTGCTTGCTTTTAAGAACCCTTTCTTCCATATCCATCATCTATTAATTTTTTTTCACTTTCCCTTCCAATTTAACCGAGCCTATACATATTATTCTTATCCATAAACCATCATTGAACCTTTATACATAGTTTCCGTCCTATTTTCCTATCAACTTCATTCCAAATGCGAATTGAACGATACTTTCTCGTAGACGATCGGGCAACTCGCATACAACTCGACTAACCTATTATACTCTTTTCACTACTTTGAACCCCTTCTGCTTTAATCAAACCTATCCACCTAACTTCTACTTTCAAAACCAAGGCACGAACGACTCTTCTCGTCTACGATCGGGCAACTACGTGAATTCTACTCATCACCCGAGCCAGATCATATCAGTCCTGGGGCAATACTCTTTATAGTATTGAATTATTCTTGGAGCTTGAGTTCACTTTTCCATTCCATCCTATCTATCAACTATTTATCTTATTTCTTTATTAAACCGAACCTACCAAAAATCATACCTAGCCTATCATTCGAACCACTTTGTCAACTTCCGCTCATACTTAGCCTAATATGTCCTTTTCTTAAGCCAAACGATACTTCCTCGATGACGATCGGCCAACTTAGGTGACTCGACTCAATATCACTGAGCCAGTTCATATTATTTGGTATCAGAGCTACTAAAACGAGAAGTACCGATGTTCGTAGCAATCCCGAAGTACGTTCGTAAAAAAAGTTTCAAAAAAATTATTTTGTGTCAAAATTTCTTTATTGTATTCATTTCGTTGTAATTGAACAAAAAAATCAAAGTATAAAAAAAATTTCGAAGTTATAAAAAAAAGAAGAAGTATTGAAAGTTTTGTGATCATATTCTTGTTTCCCGACCAAGCAAAGTTTGTTATTCTATCTACTATCCTTATCTACCATCCCTAAAATGCCACACTTCAAACCGATTTTTTTTTCAGCCTACCTTACACCCAATACATTATCACCCTTGTTAGCCACTTTGAAACCGACCCCCTAGGCAACAAATAAGTCATAAAGAGGCTAATTACAAAGTCACGAGAGAAAGAATTGACTGGTAAAAGGCACGAGTGTGTGAGTACATTAGAGAGAAGAAAAATCCTTAAAACGAGTGCAAACACGAGCGTGAGTGCAAAATCATTAATTTTCTTTCCGAGTGACTAATGAGGTTTTTGTGGTGAGGACTATAAATTTTCTATGTCAAGGAGTCTGGAGCAAAATATGGCAGATAGACCCGAAAGACAACCAGTTCGCAACATACTGGATCTCAATCTTTAAGCTCTCTTGCGTGAAGTGGAGTGATTATTAGATCGGAAGCTCGAGCCTATACAAGAAAGGCTTGACTACATAGAAGGAAGAGTCCAACGAGAGAGGACACCCTTAAGTCCACTGAGAAATTGAGGCCGATAATAATTTCAAAAAGTTGAGTTATCTGAACCTAGAGATGCCGAGAGTGATCAAGGCTCTAATATAAGTGACCGCCAGAGGGGCCAACGAAACTGTGGGCAAAGAGAATGTGAAAGATATGATGATGACCTTAAAAGTATCAAATTGACCATTCCACCTTTCCAAGGCCGAGCGGACCCAAAGGCATATCTTGAGTGGGAGAAGATAAACTCATGTTTGAGTGCCACAACTATTTCGAAGCCAAAAAGGTCAAGTTGGCAGCAATAGAATTTTTCAACTATGCCATGATATGGTGGGACCAACTTACCACGAGTCAGAGGTGAAATGGAGAGCGACCCATCAGCATGTGGGTTGAAATGAAATCGGTGATGCACCAGAGATTCATTCCATTGTACTATCATTGTGAGCTCTACCAAAAGCTCCAAAATCTTACCCAAGGGATGAGAAGCGTAGAAAATTACTATAAGGAGATGGAAGTTACTATGATATGTGCGGATGTGCAAGAAGATCACGAGGCGACTATGGCACGTTTTCTAACTAGACTTAACTGCGACATAGCCAACATTGTGGAGCTTTAGAACTATGTTGAAATTGTTGATATGGTGCACATGGCCATTAAGTTTGAGAAGCAAATCAAGAGGAAGGGTGCTGTTCGAGGCTTCTCCACTTCCAACATTTCCAAATGGAGTCAAGGTGCAAGTAAGAATGCTTCAGTGAGCCAAACCAAAGAGCCAACGGTGTCGGTGAAGTCGACTAAACCAGTGGCCGAATCCAGCAAAGGCAAGGCTGTCGAAAGTTTCCCAAACTGATCGAGAGACATTAAATGTTTTAAGTGTCTCGGAAGGGGACACGTTGCTAGCCAATGCCCAAAACTGGAATGCAATGGTGGTTTAAGCCAATGGCGACATTGAATCAAAGGAGAAGAATGAAAAGGTTAAAAATGAACTCGACACACCTACCGATGACGAAGAAGAATTGGAATATGCAGTTGAAGGCGAGATGCTAGTTGTAAAAAGAATTTTAAGTATGCAAAGCACCGGAAGTGAACTACAGTGAGAAAATCTGTTCCATACCTATTGTCATGTCCAAGGGAAGGTATGTAGTTTAGTTATTGATGGAGGAAATTGTACAAATGTTACAAGCACACTCTTGGTTGTAAAGCTTGCTTTGCCAACTACTAAACATTCGAAGCCCTACAAGCTGCAATGGCTCAATGAAGGTGTCGAGTTGAAGGTAACTAAACAAGCCCTTGTTGCATTTTCGATTGGAAAGTAACATGACGAAGTTCTATGTGATTGGTACCTATGCATGCAGGGCACTTACTGCTTGGAAGACCATGGAAGTTTAATCAGAGAGTCAAACATGATGAATTTGCCAACCAATATTCCTTCAAGCACAACAACAAAAACGTCACTTTGGCGCCTCTAACGCCAACACAAGTTTTGGAGGACCAGCAACGATTGAAGCAATCCATGGAACAATTGAAAGAAAAAAAAGAAATTGAAAATGAAAAAGAAAGAAAAGAAGAGAAATTGAGAGAAAAGAAAACAAATTCTGAGCAAAACATGAATCTAGAAAAAAAAGAAAATGAAAATAAAAGAAAAATGAGTAAGAAAAAGAAAAAGAAAGGTGTTTTGATTAACCAATGTCTTTGTGTTTCCCCATCATTTCAGGTTAATCCAAGTAAGGAGTTTAGACTACACTACATTTCTGAAGAAAGAAGGTTTATGATGATTGAACGAGGTAATATTCAAATCGATTCCCAATCACTTCTTCCTAAAGGTAAGCAAGGTGAGTTTTCATTTTTCCTTAAACAGCATCTGATACGATCCTCCTCGGGGTGAGTCAAGTCATATGTGAGTTTGCCCAATCGTCTACGAAGAAGTATCGTTCGGTTTGTTCAAAGGATGTTTTAAGTGAATAATGGCGGAAGCTATGTAAGAAGGGTTCAAAGATTGGTTTATGGGTATGAAGTTTATGTAGGTTCGGTTATAGAAAAATAATAAAAGATGGAAATAAATATAGTAATTGGATAACAAACAATAGATGTGAAGTGAATTGATGGTTCGATTATGATGAAATGAAAGGATGGAATGGAATGGAAATGATCTCAAAAACAAACGTGAACCAGTATTAGAAAATATTGACCCAAATGCTTATAAGTTTTCAAGGTGGTCAGATGGAGAATAGGAGAACCTCGACCCACTACTTAGCAAAGTAGGAACCTTGGTATAAGGGTGAACGCCACACTATTTGATAGTGATAAGTTCAGGATAAAAAAGAAAGCAGATTGACGCCACTAGTGACCTAGATAAGCCAACGAGTTCTTCAACAAAATATGAAAGAAAGAAATCTCACAAATTTCATATAAGTTCAATGGTGTTTTAAACTAAGCAAAAAGATCTCTTTACAAAGGCTAATTTCACCTATTTATAGTGCTAAAATAGGCTAGCTGAATGGTCACAAACATTCAACTTAATGTGCCAATTAAAAGCTGAAATTTAACTCATGTCTTTTCACATTCTTGAGCCAAATAACTCCATCCCTGAATTCACTTTAATTCAGCTGAATGAATGAATTTAAATGCTTGAAAAATGACTCTTGAGTTAGCCCTAGGTCAGCCGAATGGACACCATCTTCTTAATCAGCTTCTTAATGATGTTTGAATGCTTGAAATAACCTTTGAAAAGGCAAAAACGGCTGGTAGTGGAAAGGTTGCTGCCAAAATTAATTTGGATGATAAAATGCTCCTTAAACCTCCATTATATGATGTATAAACCTTCTTTATAACAGCCCTCTTGCTTTGTAACCAAAATCTCTTGAAAAGTCACCTTATTGAACACATAACAGCCTTTAAATGTAATGGATGTAAGCTAAAAAGTCACCTACAATTAACACATGTAATCGACACATTTATTCAATTATTAAGGTTAAAACAAATTAACAACTAACTTAAATAAGTGAACTAACACTTATGCAACTAGTTTAATTAAGAGAAGCATTATTAAATGAACTTTAACTCATGCATCAATAAATAATCCTAGGAACTAGATTAATTAAGAGCAACAGTTATTAAATAAAGTTCAACAAAAACACTTATTAATTAAACTAAGATGAGTTGAATAAATGTCCAGCAACTCATTTATTAAACTAAGATGCTTAAATGCATGGTTTTAAAATGCAAACTAAATGCACAAATGAGTTACTTAATGCAAGACTTAATTTAATGAAGCTGACTTAGACTAACATGGGAGTTACATAATGCATGGCTTTATTAAATGCAGAACACATAATGCATGTCATAATTAAAATATGTAGATCAATAATGCATGGCATTAACTAAAGATGCATTTAATTAAACAAGGCATAATTAAAGACTAAAGTATTGAGCTGATTCGAGCTCAAATGAGCTGAATTTGAACTGGTCGGAGCTCTGGAGCTGAAAACAAATTGCGATCAGCTTGCCAGCTATGCAAGGCTCGACTGAGGAGACTTGACTAACGGGGTTCGCTGGGCGCACTCGCATCATTCCCCCGTCTTTTAGACGACTTGTCCTCAAGTCGGGCTACTCATCTATTGGAAAATATATCCTCTCATTCGGCTTTTCTCGATCGAACTAAATGGAAGATATCACACAAACCTGGAAATGGTTTATCAATGAACAAGAAAGCACATTACCATCATAGATAAGTAATAGAGGGTTAAGACAACAAAAACCTAAAGATAAACCAAATGCTAAGCAAAAAACTAATTTTATTTTGCCAAAATGACTTATCAATTTTGACAATGACAAGTGCAAATTATTCAATTCCAAATAGCTCTTATAGAATGTAGTCCAAATATCATATGGCAATAATCTCAATTGGGCAAAGCAAACATACTTTAATTTATTGAAAAGTTTATTTATTCCATCAATGCAAACATGGGGATTCAATTGGATAAAAGGGTACTTAGTCATGAATATTTGCAAAAAGTTAAGCATACTAATCCACATCCAAAACTTTTTAATATGTTTATTCAAAAACAAAAATTCATGTGATTGTACACGCAAAGTGTACCATGGCCAACATCTTTCAATCATTTGCTTATTATCATAATTTGTGTTAACATTATGTCCATTGTCACAATCCAACACAAACGAATCAATACTAAGCCAAAAAATACAATCAAACACATCATGATTCAAATAATTTCCAAACATCCCATCAACAAAATTTTCATCTTCATTTGAATGAAGCAAAGGTATTTGAAAATTTTTAGAGACTTTACCTTGACAGCCTTTAGGAGAAGAAATCTCATGAACAGTTTTACCTTTTTAAATCAAAACAAATCTTCTCTCCTCAAAAAGGTAATGTAAAACAAACCTTTTACTTCGATCAATTTGAATGAACAATGAGGCACCACGACATCTCATGCTTCTCAAAGGGTGAAATTCACAAAAATGAGAGGGGTTAGTATTAACGAAAACAATGGGCTTAAATGGAAAAGATAAATCATAATTGAAATTTAATTCAAGTCCCATAGCATAAGTTGACCTTACCTTGTTAAATGAAACAAATCCTTTATGTGTGGCCAATCAAAATGATTAGAGAATAAATCAAAATTGGAAACCAAATCATCAAATTTCATTTCCTTAATAAAAGTTCGAACATCAAGCAAACATAAGTTGAATGCAAAAGATGCAAAATACTTAAATGTTCCATAAAACAAATCTACGTAACATATGCCAGGCTTGAACACACGTATTTGATCATGAATTTCAACAGGCAACAAGTTAGAAGAAAATATAATCAACTCACCACATGATTGAAATTCCACTCGAGCAATAAAAGTAGTAGTGAACATACAACTTTTCAAACGTCCGAGTCCATCACATGATTCAAACCTTACTCAATCAATCAGGAACGTAGAGTTAGCATAACTAGGTAGACCAATAAACAAAGATTTACACTTCAAGAATCTCAATCGGGAATGCAAATCAAGACATGGAGAATTCGCACAAAAATTTAAGGATTTAACTTGAAGATAAATATCAATCGGATGAAATGTTTCATGCAGAAACCTTTCGCAAATCAACTAATCAGATCCAAAAGAATCAACAGAATTGCCATTATAAGACATGTCATAGAAATGCTTTTCATGGCACCTTTCAAAGCAGGGTCATCAAGAGATGAACAAGGACTAATCAAATCAAATGATGGAGGCATGTCAGAAATTGACCCATCAGCATCATTCGAATCAAATTGATGATTCTGTTCACAACTTGAATTTTGAAAAGGAACTGTACTCTGTTGTGGACAATTGCCAATCTGTGAGCGATGACAATATATTTGTTTTGAATAATGGCAAGAAGACTCTCACTCTCAAAAAATGTGTTGTTGATAAGTTTGTTGGTGAGTCACTAATTAATTGTTCATCGCAAGTTTTATTTGTGCAAGCTCGTGAATCAAATGAACCTCCCCATTTGCTTGATTATGATGAAAATTTGCATCACTTGATCTATTGCACGAATTCAATTCATTTAAACAACGAATTGTGGATGCAATTTGAGATGACCGAATGTTTTAAAACATGTGTGTTTTTTATTCGAGTATGTGATAAGGCATTAACATGTAAAAAGTTTTGCTCATTTGATTGTGAAGATGATGTATGGAATCTGCCTCCTTATAAGACTCATGCCTGTTATGATCAAATTATACTTGGACCACATGTTTGTTTGGATGAATTCTTGATGTCTGGTGGCTACCAATTTAAATTGGTTCGTTTATCTGATGAAGCTTTGTTTGGTGATGGTATATCAAATCAGTTTGGTTGTATGAATTATGCACGCTTGAATCAATTTGATCTTGTGAAATGTGAAGTGCCTATTTGAATGATTTACTCACGCCTTTTGAATTGCCTCCTATGCCTAATCTATTACCGAATATGGAGATCCCATCTGAAAAGGTAAAGCTTGTTTATTATTTTGAATTCAGTAATCAATTATTTGCTCGAGTACGACTCAAAGCTTTTGAAAGGATTTGCATACTTGTCACTCATTATATTTCGAATCCTTTCCTTAATAGTGATGATATTATTGATACGATCACACTAGAGCGCCCTTCTAGACCAACTTTTTAGCATTGCTTGCAATCCTTTGTGATGTGATTCGGCTCGGGTGATTGAGTCGAGTTCACATAGTTTGCTCGATCGTCTACGAGAAGGGTCGTTCACAAATTTTTGATTTGTTTAAAATGGCTTAAAAGGCTGAATGTTAATGAAATGAGGTTCAAAATTGTCTATTTGGATGAGGTAGGTTTGGCTAAAAAGCAACAAAGGTAGAAAGTATTTGGATGCCTCGGTTTAAGTTAATAGTTTGGTAAATAAATAATATGGAGATGGAATAATGAACTTAAACTTCAGGAGCGATTCAACACTATGAAGAGTGTCACCTCAGTTCCTATATTATTTAAGGTGATAAAGATGGATGGTAGAAGGATAGTTGAATGCCACACCAATGCTTGGTGATAAGTTCAGAAACAAGTTCGGGTTGACGCCACTAGTGAGCTAGATAAGTCACTCGAGACTCATACAAAATTGGAGAGGAAGTTCACCTCACAAGATCAAATGTTCATTCAAATAAAATGGCAAAAGTCCTTTACATCAGAAATTTGTAAACTATTTATAGCCTAATATGAGATAGCCGAATGGAAAAAATGACTAGCTTAAGAGCTAAGTAATTTGGCTATGAATGTGCTAGAATAATCTAGAAAATATTAATTGATAAACTAAGTCTATATTCGGCTGAATGTAACTCCAATGGGCAGCTTCATGATTAAGGAAAATCAACTTGAATGATGATGAATGTATGGCAACTCAATGGCTTGTCTAAATTCGGTTATGGGATGAATGGAGCATTCAATAAGTGCCTCCTGGCTAAATAGACACCTAGGGAAGTCAATTGATCAGCAAACAATTCATGTAACAAGATGTTAATGCATCCTCCCATTCATTGTAACTTGCTGTTCATGCATCTACATTAAACTTCATTCATGAATTTAACTTGGGAATTAATTAGGTAGCGACTCCTTGGATAAATAGGTGTTTAGGGAAGCTAACAATCAGTTCAAAATGCATGTAACAAGTCATTCATGAATCCTTCTTGGCCTTGAACCTGGACATACATGAATCTTTTCGAACATTGAACCAAGCCGTGCATGCACCTAGCTTACTCCATAGAGACCTCCAAAAGTGACTAAGAAATTTTGCATCACGATTTGACACGATGATTCACGAAATTCCATGGAAACAAATGACGTCCCTAAAAAAAAGATTAGAAATATGAATGGCATCATCAGTTTTCGTACAAGCAATAAAATGTGACATTTTAGAAAACCGATCAACAACTACAAAAATGGAATCCTTCCCCGTTTTCGTCCTAGGCAACCCAAGGATGAAATCCATGGATATATCTATCCAAGGAGTTTCAGGTATTGGCAGAGGCATGTAGAGACCATGTGGTTGAATTTTGGATTTTGCTCGTTTGTACGCCAAGCATCGCTCGCAAACTCATTCCACATCACTCTTCATTCTAGGCCAATAAAAGTGTTCGTTAAGTGTTCCTAACATCTTGCTAACTCTGAAATGTCCCATGAGACCTCCACTATACGCTTCATGCACAAGAAAGTCTCGGACAGAGCTATGTGGAACACATAGCTTGCCTTCCTTGAATAAGAACTCGTCAAACCTATAAAAGTTCTCAAAGGCAGCATTTTTACAAGCAAAGTAAATCTCAACAAAATCAGAATCATTAGCATACAAATCCTTTAAGAAAGAAAAACCAAGAAATTTCTATTCAAGGGAAGGTAACAAGGTATACCTCCTTGATAGGGCATTGGCGACAACATTATCTTTACCTTTTTTGTATTTAATGACATAAGGGAATGATTCAAGAAACTTGACCCATTTAACATGTCACTTATTTAACTTGTGCTGGCCTTTGATATGCTTCAATGCTTTGTGATTGAAATGGATCACAAATTCTTTTGGCCACAAATAGTGTTGCCACATCTCGAGAGCCCGAACTAGTGCATACATCTCCTAATCATAGACCGGATAATTAAGTGGGGCTCTGTTAAGCTTCTCGCTAAAGTAGGCAATGGGTCGACCATCTTGGGTTAGAACGACACCTATTCCAACACCTGATACATCACACTTGAGTTCAAAAGTCTTAGTAAAATCAGGCAAAGCAAGTAAAGGTGCGTTAGTAAGGCAGTTTCTAATTTCAACAAAAGATTTCTCTTGCTCGTCATTCCAATAGAATGCAGAGTTTTTTTTATCACACTCGTTAATGGGGCAGCTATTGTGCTAAAATTAGGCACGAATCTTCTATAAAACCTAGCCAAACCATGAAAACTCTAAACTTGGCTAATGGTTGTAGGTCTCGGCCAATCTTGGATAGCCTTTATTTTCTCTTGGTCCACCTCCAATCCTTGAGAGCTAACTACAAAACCAAGAAGATAACATTATCATAACAGAAAGTACATTTCTTAAGGTTAGCATGTAGAGTTTCCTTATGTAAAGTTTCCAGAACAGACTTAAGATGTACCACATGATCTTCCAACATCTTGCTATAGATAAGGATATCATCGAAATAAACAATGCAGAACTTACCAACAAAGGGTCTCAAAACATAATTCATTAGTCTCATAAAAGTGCTAAGGGCGTTGGTTAAGCCAAACGGCATGACCAACCATTCATACAAACCGTGTTTCGTTTTGAAGGTAGTTTTCCACTCGTCGCCTTCTCGCATACAAATCTGGTGGTAGCCATTTCTTAAATCAATTTTTAAGAATAGTTTGGCTCCACTTAGTTCATCTAACATATCGCCTAGTCGAGGGATCGAATGTCAGTATTTGATGGTAATTTTATTCACAGTATGACAATCGACACACATTCGCCATGTACCATCTTTTTTTGGCACAAATAGAACTAGAATGGCACAGGGGCTAAGGCTTTCTCGAATATAGCCCTTTTCCATCAATTCGTTGACTTGCCTTTGTAACTCTTTGGTTTCTTTAGGATTCGTTCTATTGGTGGGACGATTCAGAATAATAGTTCCGAGCACGAAATTGATTTGGTGCTCAATTTCGCGAAGAGGTGGTAACCCACTCGGAGTCTCTTCTGGGAAAACGTCTTGGAAATCCTGCAAAAGATTCAAAATAGAAGAAGGCAAATCCTCAGAAAATTCGTTAGCGTTAAGAAAATTTTCCTTGTACATGAGTACAAGAATGGTTTGTCTTGATAAAAACGCTTTCCGGACTTCTCTCTTTTTTTTTTTTCAATCAAACTTTTCTTTTCATTTTCATTTTCTTATTCTTCTTTTTCTTTTCTCATTTTCTTTTCTCTCTCTTTTGCTATTTTTGTGTTCTTTTTCTCATTTCTTTTTCATTTTCTTTTCTTTCTTTTTCAAATTCATTCTTTTCTTTTTCTTTCAATTGATTTACAGGAGATTTCATTCTCATTTGATCCTCAAAAACTTGCTTTGGTGTCAACGGAGCTAAAGTGAAATTCTTTCCTTGATACTTAAACGTATACCAATTAGTATACCCATCATGGATGACCCTTCGATCATATTGCCACGGTCTTCCAAGCAGTAAGTGTCCCGTGTGCATGGGAACTACGTCACAAAGTACTTCATCCCCGTACTTGCCAATGGAAAAAGTAACAAGCACTTGTTTGGTTACCTTGATTTCACCACTGTCATTGAGCCATTGGAGTTTGTAGGGGCTCGGATGTTTGATGGTTGTTAAGCCTAATCTTTCCACCATGAGGGTACTTGCCACGTTGGTACAGCCTCCACCATCGATAATCAAGCTACAAACCTTTCCTTGAACTTGACACCAGAAATGGAAGATGTTCTCCCGTTGCTACTCATTTTTAAGATTTTGAATACTTAGGCTTCTTTTGACAACAAGAAGCTTTCTTGCACACATGGGCATCGAGTCCTCCTTTTCGTGATATGATATGATCGCGTCCCAGAGTGCACCAAGTTCGAGCAAGGATTCAATGGTGCTGCCCCAAGGACCAATCACGCGAGCTCGAGCTAAACAATTCAAAGAGGCCATTTTAGTCTTAATTATCCAGTTGTGGGACGAGACTTTAGTTGGAGGAATAGAACGAGTTGGGACCAGCTTAATAAAGTTTCCTTGCAATATATTGCAAACCGATTTCAGCTCAATTCCAGCTCTTTAAACCGTTCCAACTAAATTGAACTTTTTTTATTTTTTTTAATTTTTCAGCATTGCATTTAGTTGCATTTAAATCCTTGCATTTAAGCATCTTAGTTTAATAATGAGTTGATGGTCATTAATTCAATTCATCTTAGTTTAATTAATTGGGTTTTTTATGAGCTTGACTTAATAGATGCTTCTTTAAATAACTAGTTACTAGAATAATTTATTGATGCATGAGTTAAAGTTCATTTAATAATGCTTCTATTAATTAAACTAGTTGCTAGAATAAATGATGCATAACTGTTAGTTCATTTATTTAAGTTAAAGGTGACGGTTACATGTGTTAATTGCAGGTGACTTTTCAGCTCCCATCTATTATTATTAAAGGTTGTTATGCATTCAATAAAGTGACCTTTCAAGAAATTTCGGTTACAAAAGAGAGGGCTGTTACAAAGAAGATTTAACACATCATTTAAAAGAGTCTAAAGAGTGGATTATTGCTTCTTTAAATTTGGCAGCAAGCTCTTCAACTTCTAACCGTTTTGCTACTTCAAAAGAATTAATTCAAGCATTCAAAACACCATTAAGGTGCTGGTGACTATTCGGTTAACCAAAGGACACTTCAAGAGTCACTTTTCAAGCATTCAAGGTCAATTATGTAGCTGAATTGAAGTGAATTAAATGGTGGAGTTATTTGGTTCAAGAATTCCAAGAGACTTGAGCTTTATTTCAGCTTTTAAGATGAATACTTGTGACCATTCAGCTAGCCTTTTCCTAGCTGATAAGAGCACACCCCGCGAACTTTGTCGAACAAGTCTGTCAAGCCGAGCATTGACATGTTGGCAAGCTGATCCCGGCTCGTTTCCAGCTCCACGAGCTCTGTCTAGCTCAAATCCAGGTTATTCGAGCTCAATCCAACTTGCCTGAGCTAAACCAAGCTCACTCCTAGCTCATATTCAGCTCACGAGCTAAACCTTAGCTCAACTTCAGCTTAGGAGTTTAATCTCAGCTCAACTTTAGCTTAAAGGCTAAAGCTTAGCTCATTTTAGTTTAAACTCGGTTTTGTCTTTAATGCATTAAATAAAATTTGCACATATTTATTTAAGCATTAAACTTGTCTTATATTAACATTTGTTATTAATATGTCATAGTCATTACATAAATTGATTATGTTCACATAGCCGAATTAATGCATGACATTAATGTGATCACATCATGCCCAATTTATGAGTGTTCATGAGATGTCTTAATGACTTGTTTTATTTTTTTGTAGATACAATGATCAAGGATGGCACAATGTATGGATGAAGAAACATCTCTTTTGGGCATTCCATACTCATGAATGAAGAAGTATTAAATGCTGGTGCATGTACGGCTAGATGCAAGGTTTCTACAAATTCATGCATGTGTCGAATGCATGTATGGACATTAAAGGCTAGTCCATGAATGGATCAAATGCACATTGTTCTTGTGAGGTTGCTTCCTCTCATATCTCGTACAAGTTTCGAAGACTTATCTAGCTTATGCTAGTGGCGTCTACCGTTCTTGTTTGAACTTATCACCAATCTTGGTATGGCGTTCACCTATCCTTCTATCTATCCTTTTCACCTTAACAATATAAGAACCGGGGTGACACTTTTTAGTGTTGAATCATTCCTGACGTTAAGTTCGATTTCCATCCCCATCTTTCAAATTTCTTTTTGTTAACCAAACCGAGCCATTTATCCATCATCCATCTTTGCTACCCTTAGTTGAACCTATTGCTACTTCTACACTTCTTGAAACCTTTCGCTTATCCTAACTTATTCTTTTACTTCTATTACTAAAATTCGAGGCACGAGCAAATTCTCTCGTCTACGATCGGGCAACTACGTGAATTCGACTCAACTTCTCGAGACAGATCACATCACTAGCCTTATAAATATGTGTGTAATCAGCTTTTTGAGGGGACTTTTGAAATATTTTTGTTAATGATATACTGCCAAATTTGTGAGGCAAACTTTTCTCTATTTTCGTTCAAAGATTTGTTGGCTACCTAGTGTTCTAGTTGTGTCATCCATTTTCTTTGTTGAAAACCGAACTTATCACTATTCAGAGTGTGGCGTTCAAACATACCGAGGTTCCTATCTTGCTAGATAGTGGGTCGAGGTCACCTTAACCACTCTTAAACCGAACTAAAGGGCTTATAAGCAACGGGTCATTACCAAATCGGTATTGGTTCTTGTTTGCACTTTTGGTTCAATCCATTTTCTTTTCTTACCATTTCGACTAAAATAAATATCTTCTTTCACATCCTACCCTTTTTCATACCATATTCTCAAACCAACTACTAAATTGTCAAACAACTTCATTCCATACCAATTTCACTAAACTAAATTGTCAATTGCTTCTCGTAGACGATCCGGCATTTTTATACGACTCAACTCATCCTGAGGCGGATCGTATCATTTGGTATCAGAGCTACAAAAATATGCAGTATGAGCTTTCAAAATTACTCCCGGGATAGTCTATGACCCGTCAAGTAAGTTTGAAAAAAATTCAAAAAAATTTGAAAAAAATTCAAAAAAATTCAAAAAAAATTCAAATTTTATTTTTTGAAATTTGAACATTGTTTTACCTCTTCTCCATTTTTCGATCCTGAAACTTTTACCTTCTCATCCATTTCCATCCTTGACCTTTTCGCCACACTATACCCAAATTATTTTCTTTCTTGTAAGCCTACCTAGTTTTAAATCACATCATCCCTTGTTACCCATTTGAAACCGACCACCTAGACTAAGGTTAAGCCTTGGCGAATCTGCTTACGAAATCACGAGAAAGGTAAAGAGAGGTAAAAGGCACGAGAGTTGTGAGCGCAATAAAGTGGAAATAAAAGCCTATTCTCGAGCATAAACACAAGCGTGAGTGAAATTCCTCTTTCTTTCTGAGTGATCGTGAGGTTTTGTGTGAGGTTCCTTACTAAATTCAATGTCACAAGAAGTTGATCCTAACATGGAAGATCGTCCCGCACGACAACCTGTTCGTAACGTTCCTGATTTGAACATGCAAGCTCTATTACGAGAGATGAAAAGACTCTTAGACTGAAGATTAAATCCTTTTGAAGATCGCCTCTTCCAAGTCGAAGCGAGAGAGCAACGTGAAAGACCTCTTGAAGTAGTCCAACTTAGATGGGAGAGACCAAACCAACAAAAATAAAGACAAAGAGCTCAAGATGATGATGTAAATGATCCTAGTGATCTTGAAAGCGATCAAGAGTCAAATGCAAGTAATCACTGGAGGGAACCACGACATCGAGATCGGAGACATGAAGATGATGATCTTAAGAACATCAAGCTTTCAATACCACCGTTCCAAGGTAGATCAGATCCGGAAGCCTATCTTGAGTGGGAAAAGAAGATCGAGTTGGTGTTTGATTGTCACAACTACTCTGAAAACAAAAAGGTGAAATTAGCAGCAATCGAATTGTAATATCCCGAATTAGGGCCTAATCAGAATAGTGGTTTTGTGACCACAAATTCGAGATAGAAATAATTATTTTATAATTATTTTGAGGTTTATGATATGATTACATGATTGTGTGAAAATTTCGTGAAGAAATTCTATGCCTAAAGTGTTTAAATTGAAAGTAGGGACTAAATCGAATAAGTTGCAAAATTTGCATTCTAGAAGTTTTTAGTATGAAATTGTATTGAAATATTAATTAGGAGGTCTTAAATAACAATTTGACTAATTTAAGTTCATGGACAAAATTAGGACATGGAAGGAATTTTTGGAAAGTTTAGTAGTAAGGGCATTTTGGTCATTTAGTTATTAAAATGAATTAAAAACAAAATTAAAAGCCAATTTTTGTCCATCTTCTTCATTAGGCCGAAATTTCAAGGGTTCTCCATAGCTAGGGTTTGTTTCAAGCTTCCAAGCTCCATAGTAAGTGATTCCAAGCCCTGTTTTTAATGTTCTTTACGTTTTTGAGATCTCGATAACTCGATTAAGCTTATGTTAGCAATAATTTAACCTAGGGTTTATATTTGGAAAAATACCCATAGGTGAAATTTGTGTATTTTGATGTTTTATGATAGAATATGAAGTTTTAAATTATGTTAGACAACTTGTACTACTCGATTTTAAGCAAAAATGAGTAAAAGTGCTTAATCGGTAAAAATACCTAATAGTCACAAGTACATGTTAGAGTGAGAATTTGATGTTTCCATAGAAGAGAAAAATGATCAGCATGTTGTAAAACGTAAGAATAAGGAATAAAGTTTAATCCCGAGCCTAGGGGCAAAAATGTAAATATGCAAAAGTTTAGGGGTAAAATTGTAATTTTGCCAAAATTTGAGTTAAGGATTAATTTGATAATGTGAGTATTAAATAAGCTAAATGTGTTATTTTAGATCAAGAAGGACGTGGAATCGACCTCAATCGAGGAAAAGAAAAGATTGTGGACTAAATTGCAAAATCTTTGTATTTTGGTACCAAGGTAAGTTCATGTGTAAATAATGTAGCATAATTGTTATTTTTAAGTTATTGATGTTAAATATATGTGATGCTGAATTTTATTATGAAATGTATGCTTTGTGGTTAATTTCAATTAATATGTAAATTATGTGAGCTACTTGTTAAATATAATTGTTACCGAGTATTGATTTCTGCATTCTACGGAAGAGGGCAAGGATAAGATCGAGAGAAAAAGCCCGTTTGAACCTTAGGAATAGATTAGGATACAAGTGACATGTCACTAGGATGGTTGAGCATCCGAACTCGTTGAGTTGAGTCCGAGTTCACTTATGGATGCGAATGTCCGAACTCGTTGAGTTGAGTCCGAGTTCGTGAGATGGCATCCGAGCTCGTTGAGTTGAGTCCGAGTTCACTTATGGATGCGAACGCCCGAGCTCGTTGAGTTGAGTCCGAGTTCGCTTATGGGCAGGTTACATGATTGCTTGATTGCATATATGGCACTTATGTGCAAGTTATCCATGTATCCGAATTATATTCCGATGTGTTCAACGGGTAAAGTTATACTCAAATGGAGGAATATTCGAGATGTAAAGAGATGTATTGGTAAGTGATGTGAAATGGATATTTTGGACAGGTATGTATTTAACCCTCGGGCTGAGTATTGATACAATCACGATAAGGTAATAAGATGATGAAAAATGATTAGAAATGTGATATGTGTTAGTGATGCATGTTAATGTTGATTGGTATGACAGTTTGTTATGTTACTTATTATTTGCATATGAACTTACTAAGCATTTATGCTTACTCCCTCCTTCTTACTCATTGTAGTTTTGGATAAGCCAGCTCAGGAGTCGGGCTAGGTCGAAGGCTCAGTCACACTATCCGGAAGACTTTTGGTAAATGGCTTGTAAATTTAAGTATGGCATGTATAGCAATATACCTATTTTGTGTAAATGATCTTATGATATGGTGATGAAATGGTTGAGAAAATGTTTGATAATGATAAATTGTGAAAATGGTTAGTTTAGATTATGTTTGATGTTAAGGAAAATTATTAAGATACTTAGTGCATAAAAACTCATAAAAGGGATGAAATTTGCCATAAATAGAATACTATAGCAACACTGACGTGAGTTTGAAAATTTACTAAAAATCATAGAAATTGAATTTGGTGATGGACTACATATAAAATTGAAGCTTATTATGTCTAGTTTCACATGAAACAAATGAAACAGGTAAAGAAATTATATGTTAAAAGATATTTGAATTTTAGTGAAACAGGGTCATAGAAGTTTTTGAATCCCCTGTTCCAACTTTACAAATTCACCATAAATTGTAAAGATATAATTAGGTGGTTTATTTTATATCCTCAGAATCCTTATTGAGTCTAGTTTTAGTAGAAACAAACCTCATAGTCATATGAATTTTTTACAAAGAGAAATATGGTTCGTAGTAAACAGAGGTCAAACCAGTCAAGTCCTGAAACAGGGGTAACTTTAACTAATAAACTGTACTAATTGGCTCAACCAAAAATTCTAGAAAAAAATTAGTAGATAGGTATATGAGTCTAGATTCAAGAAAATTTACAGATCTTGATTTTGAGTTTCGTAACTTGAGATATGATTTTTCTTGTGACTGTGACGCAAGTAGCTTAAAAGCTGTGAATGTAGAAACAAATAATCCAAAGTTCTAAAAATGTTAAATTAAGCTTAGTAACACCTCATAATCGACTCCAGCGACAGTCTCAGGCGTGGGGCCGTTACACGAATTCTCAGATTACGCCATGATCTGGTGGGATCAACTAACTACTAGTTGAAGACGCAACAGAGAACGACCAATCTCTACATGGACCGAGATGAAGGCTGTTCAGAGGTGACGATTTATCCCTTCTTACTATCATCGGGAGTTGCACCAAAAACTTCAAAATCTTACACAAGGGACCAAAAGTGTCGAAGACTACTACAAGGAGATGGAAATTGCGATGATTCGGGCGGATGTCCAAGAGGATCCCGAAGCAACAATGGCACGATTTCTAGCTGGATTAAACCGAGACATAGTGAATGTCGTTGAGCTTCAACAATACCTTGAAGTGGTGGACATGGTTTATATGGCCATCAAGGTAGAAAAGTAACTCAAGCGTAAAGGCCCAGGCTGAGGTTTTTCCACTTCTAACACATCCAAGTGGGGCCAAAGCTCGAGTAAAGGTTCTCCAACATTTCGGGGAAAGGATACCATAGCACCTCTAAAAACCAACAAGCCTAACCCAAAGTAAATAAAGGCACCTGAGGTTTCTTTCAATCAAAATTAAGACGTCAAATGTTTCAAATGTCTCGGGAGAGGTTACATAGCCAGCCAGTGCCCAAATCGAAGGACCATGGTGATTCGAGCCGATGGTGAAATTGAGACGGAAGATGAAGAAGAAAAGGAGTCTGAATCGGCTTCTAAAGCTGAGGAGGACTTGGAACAACCCGTAGAAGGTGAACTACTCATTGTCAAAAGGAGTATTAGTCTCCAAAGCATGGATAACGAGCTACAACGGGAGAACATATTTCATATCCGATGTCAAGTAGGAGGAAAAGTTTGTTGTGTCATCATCAACGGCGATAGTTGTACAAACGTAGCAAGTACGATGATGGTTGAAAAGCTTGGTTTGCCAACTACCAAGCATGCGAGCCCTTATAAACTTCAGTGGCTCAATGACGGCGGAGAACTTAAAGTGACCAAGCAAGTACTCATTTCTTTCACCATTGGAAAGTATTCGGACGAAGTATTGTGTGACGTTGTTCCGATGCACGCGGGCCATCTACTCCTTGGTCGTCCGTGGCAGTTTGATCAATGAGTGCTACACGACGGGTATACCAATTGGTATACTTTCAAGTTTATGGGAAAGAATATTACGTTGGCGTCGTTAACTCCTAAACAAGTTTACGATGACCAATTGAAGTTGAAGGCATCCGTTGAACAAATGAGAGAGAAAGAAAAAGAAGATTGTAAAAAAATAAAAGAAGAAAAAAATAAGAAAAAGAAAACAAAAGAGAGCAAAAAGAAAATCGACAAAGAAAAAGAAGAAAAAGAGAAGGAAATTAAAAAAATGAGTGTCTTTGCAAAAGTTAGTGATATTTGAAAAGCGTTTGTAATGAATCACCCTGTTCTTGTACTCATGTACAAGGAAACCTTGTTTTCTACTAACGAATTACCCGACACCCTACCTTCTTCTGTTTTGTCTTTGTTGCAAGATTTTAAAGATATTTTTTTAGAGAAAGTCCCGAATGGTTTACCACCACTTCGTGGAATTGAACATCAAATAGATTTTGTGCTAGGAGCTACTATTCCAAATCATCTCGCTTATCGAGCCAATCCAAAAGAGACTAAAGAATTATAGCGGCAAGTCAATGATCTGTTGGAAAAAGGCTATGTTCGCGAGAGTCTTAGTCCTTGTGCTGTACCTGTTTTGTTAGTACCGAATGTGCGTAGATTGCCGAGCCGTAAACAAGATCACCATCAAATACCATCATCCAATTCCTCGCCTAGATGACATGCTTGATGAACTCAGCAGAGCCAAAGTATTTTCAAAAATTGACTTAAAAAGTGGCTACCACCAGATTAGGATGCGAGATGGAGACGAGTGGAAAACAGCATTCAAAACCAAGCATGGGCTGTATGAACAGTTGGTCATGCCATTTTGCCTAACCAACGCCCCTAGCACTTTCATGAGGTTAATGAACTATGTGTTAAGGTCCTTTATTGGTAAGTTCTGTGTTGTTTATTTCGACGATATATTGATATATAGCAAGTTGGTTGAAGACCATGTAAGGCACCTTAAATCTATCTTGGAAGTTTTACGTAAAGAAACATTATATGCTAACCTCAAAAAGTGTTCTTTCTATTCTGATAAAGTTGTCTTTTTAGGATTTGTGGTTAGCGCAGAAGGTCTTGAAGTAGACCAAGAAAAGATCAAGGCCATTCAAGATTGGCCAATGCCAACGAGTATCATGCAAGTCCGAAGTTTTCATGGCCTAGCGAGTTTCTATCGACATTTCATTCCTAATTTCAGCACCATTGCTGCCCCTCTTACGAGCGTCATTAAAAAGAACTCTGCTTTCTATTGGAATGATGGGCAAGAAAAGTCGTTTGTTAAAATTAAGGATTTTCTTACTAACGCTCCTTTACTTGCTCTTCCAGATTTCTCGAAGACCTTCGAGATTGAGTGTGATGCCTCAGGCGTTGGAATTGGTGCTGTTTTGACACAAGAAGGACGACCTGTGGCCTATTTTAGTGAAAAGATTAGTGGAGTTGTACTCAACTATTCGGTATATGATAAGGAGATGTACGCACTCATACGAGCCCTTGAGACGTGGCAACATTATTTATGGCCAAAGGAGTTTGTTATATACACTTCGATCATGAAGCTTTAAAGCACATAAAAGGTCAGCAAAAATTGAATTGACGTCACGTAAAATGGGTGGAGTTTCTTGAATCGTTTCCCTATGTTATAAAATACAAAAAAGGTAAAGATAACATAGTGGCTGATGTGCTTTCGAGAAGGTACACTCTATTGTCATATTTAGACTCAAAAATTCTTGGTTTTACTTTGTTAAAAGACTCTTACGCTAACGATTTTGATTTTGGTAAGATCTTTGCTGCGTGCGAGAATGGTGTGTTTGAAAACTTTTACAGGTATGAAGGCTTTCTTTTAAAAGAAGGTAAACTTTGCATTCCCTGTGGCTCTGTTAGAGATTTGTTAGTGCATGAGGCCCATAGTGGCGGACTTATGGGACACTTTGGAGTCAACAAGACGCTTGCAACCCTTCAAGAACACTTCTATTAGCCGCGAATGCGCAAATATGTGGAACAAGTTTGCAAGAGGTGTATAGCTTGTAAAAAGGCTAAATCGAAGGTTCAACCACATGGCTTATATACGCCATTACCTATTCCTAAAGCTCCATGGGTTGATATCTCCATGGACTTCGTTCTTGGACTACCGCGTACAAAAACAGGGAAGGATTCTATCTTTGTGGTTGTCGATCATTTTTCAAAAATGTCTCATTTTATTGCTTGCACTAAAACTAATGACGCTGTTCATGTTGCAAATTTGTTTTTCAAAGACATTGTTCGACTTTATGGCATTCCTCGGACTATTGTATCGGATCGTGATGTAAAATTTTTGAGCCACTTTTGGAGATCTTTGTGGGGAAAATTAGGAACCAAACTATTATTCTCAACCACCAGCCACCCGCAAATCGATGGCCAAACAGAAGTCGTCAATAGGGTATTGTCCACATTACTTCGGGCCATCATCTGTAAAAACTTGAAGTCTTGGGAAGATTGCCTACCACATATCGAATTTGCCTACAACCGCTCCGTTCATTCTGCTACCAAATATTCGCCTTTTGAAATTGTATATGGTTTCAATATCTTTGCCTACTGATCGATTGATCCATGCAGATGCAAAGAAAAAGGCTGACTTTGTTAAAGAATTACATCAAAAGGTGCGAGCTAACATTTAGGCAAAAACTGAGTCTTACGTGCGTAACGCTAACAAAGGATGAAAACGAGTGATCTTTGAACCCGGAGAGTGGGTTTGGGTTCACATGCGTAAGGAGCATTTTCTGGCTCAATGAAAATCAAAATTGTTGCCTCGCGGAGACGGTCCTTTTCAAATTCTTGAGCTCATAAATGAAAATTCTTATAAACTCGATTTTCCTGGTGAATTTAATGTTAGTGCAACTTTTAATGTGTCAGATTTAACCCCATTTGATGCAGATTTTGACTTGAGGACAAGTCATTTTGAAGAGGGGGGAATGATATGATCGTGTCCCGGAGTGCACCAAGTTCGAGCAAGGATTCAATGGTGCTGCCCCAAGGATCAATCACGCTAGCTCGAGCTAAATAATTCAAAGAGACCATTTCGACCTTAATTATCCAGTTGTGGGACGAGACTTTGGTTGGAGGAATAGAACGAGTTGGGACCAGCTCAATAAAGTTTCCTTGCAATATACTGCAAACCAATTTCAGCTCAATTCCAGCTCTTTAAACCGTTCCAACTAAATTGAACTTTTTTTTTTATTTTTCAGCATTGCATTTAGTTGCATTTAAATCCTTGCATTTAAGCATCTTAGTTTAATAATGAGTTGATGGTCATTAATTCAATTCATCTTAGTTTAATAAGCTTCTTTAAATAACTAGTTACTAGGATAATTTATTGATGCATGAGTTAAAGTTCATTTAATAATGCTTCTATTAATTAAACTAGTTGCTGGAATAAATGATGCATAAGTGTTAGTTCATTTATTTAAGTTAAATGTGACGGTTACATGTGTTAATTGCAGGTGACTTTTCAGCTCCCATCTATTATTATTAAAGGCTGTTATGCATTCAATAAAGTGACCTTTCAAGAAATTTCGGTTACAAAAGAGAGGGCTGTTACAAAGAAGATTTAACACATCATTTAAAAGAGTCTAAAGAGTGGATTATTGCTTCTTTAAATTTGGCAGCAAGCTCTTCAACTTCTAACCGTTTTGCTACTTCAAAAGAATTAATAATTCAAGCATTCAAAACACCATTAAGGTGCTGGTGACTATTCGGTTAACCAAAGGACACTTCAAGAGTCACTTTTCAAGCATTCAAGGTCAATTATGTAGCTGAATTGAAGTGAATTAAATGGTGGAGTTATTTGGTTCAAGAATTCCAAGAGACTTGAGCTTTATTTCAGCTTTTAAGATGAATACTTGTGACCATTCAGCTAGCCTTTTCCTAGCCTTATAAATATATGTGTAATCGGCTTTTTAAGGGGACTTTTGAAATATTTTTGTTAATGATATACTGCCAAATTTGTGACGCAAACTTTTCTCTGTTTTCGTTCAAAGATTTGTTGGCTACCTAGTGTTCTAGTTGTGTCATCCATTTTCTTTGTTGAAAACCGAACTTATCACTATTCGTAGTGTGGCGTTCAAACATACCGAGGTTCTTATCTTGCTAGATAGTGGGTCGAGGTCACCTTAACACTCTTAAACCGACCTAAAGGGCTTATAAGCAACGGGTCATTACCAAATCAGTATTGGTTCTTGTTTGCACTTTTGGTTCAAGCCATTTTCTTTTCTTACCATTTCAAACTAAAATAAATTCCTTCTTTCACATCCTACCCTTTTTCATACCATATTCTTAAACCAACTACTAAATTGTCAAACAACTTCATTCCATACCAATTTCATTAAACTAAATTGTCAATTGCTTCTCGTAGACGATCGGGCATTTTTCATACGACTTGACTCATCCTGAGGCAGATCATATCATGATATGTTGTTTTGACATCATTCCCATTCATGCCTCATTCCATGCCTTTGATAAGAAGTTTAGATCCTCACCACAAAAACCTCACTATTTCACTCGAAAAGAAAATTTAATAATTTTGCACTCGAGCTCGTGTTTGCACTCATTTTAAGGCTTTTTCTCCTCTCGAATGCTCTCCCTCACTCGTGCCTTTTACCACTCGAACTCCCTCTCATAGTTTTGTATTTTGTCTCTTAGACTTACTTGCTGCTTGGGGTCGGTTTCACTTTGGTTACAAGGGATATATTGTAGTAGGTGTGTAGGGTAGGCTAAAACAAAGAAAATATTCGATTTAGTGTGGCGTTGAGGGGGTAATTTAATGGTAGGACGACAACTAGATGATCGGGATTCAAATAAAGGAATAAAACAAGATTTTTAATACTTCACTTTTTTTTTTAATTTCGTAATTTTTTTCACTTCACTAATACTTGCTGATGAAAACTTGAATACAACTTGAATTTTTTTTTAATTCAAATTTTTTTACGAACCTATTTCAGACTTGATACGAAAGTTGACACTTTACGTTTTACAATCTCTGATACCAAATGATGTGATCTAGCTCGGGTGATTGAGTCGAGTTCACGTAGTTTGCCCGATCGTCACGAGAAAGGTCGTTCACAAATTTTGATTTGTTTAAAATGGCTTAGAAGGCTGAATGTTAATGAAATGAGGTTCAAAATTGTCTATTTGGATGAGGTAGGTTTGGCTAAAAAGAAACAAAGGTAGAAAGTATTTGGATGGCTCGATTTAAGTTAATAGTTTGGTATGGAGATGGAATAATGAACTTAAACTTCAGGAGCGATTCAACACTATGAAGAGTGTCACCCTGGTTCCTATATTGTTTAAGGTGATAAAGATGGATGGTAGAAGGATAGTTGAATGCCACAACAATGCTTGGTGATAAGTTCAGAAACAAGTTCGAGTTGACGCCACTAGCGAGCTAGATAAGTCACTCGAGACTCGTACGAAATTGGAGAGGAAGTTAACCTTACAAGAACAAATGTTCATTCAAAAAAATGACAAAAGTCCTTTACATCAAAAATTTGTAAACTATTTATAGCCTAATATGGAATAGCCGAATGGACAAAATGACTAGCTCAAGAACTAAGTAATTTGGCTATGAATGTGCTAGAATAATCTAGAAAATATTAATTAATAAACTAAGTCTATTTGGCTAAATGTAACTCCAATGGACAGCTTCATGATTAAGGAAAATCAACTTGAATGATGATGAATGTATGGCAGCTCAATGGCTTGTCTAAATTCATTTATGGGATGAATAAGGCATTTAATAAGTGCCTCTTGGCTGAATAGACACCTAGGGAAGTCAATTGATCAGCAAACAATTCATGTAGCAAGATGTTAATGCATCCTTCCATTCGTTGTAACTTGTTGTCCATGCATCTACATTAAACTTCATTCATGAATTTAACTTGGGAATTAATTAGGTAGCTACTCCTTGGTGAATAGGTGTTTAGGGAAGCCAACAATCAGTTCAAAATGTATGTAACAAGTCATTCATGAATCCTTCTTGGCCTTGAACCTGAACGTACATGAATCTTTCCAAACATTGAACCAAGTCGTGCATGCACCTAGCTTTAAATGCTCTTTCACATTCGGCTGCACCTACAAAATTCATGAACACATTAAATCAAATGCATATTCAGCTGAACATAATTAAAACATCAACTAGACAAATTAAATAACAAATTAAACTAAATTGGACACAATTAATTTTAGACTAGCTAACACATTAAATTCAGCTAGCTCAAATAAGTGAAAATAATTTAAGGAGCTGACTTGAGCTGGAATATTCGGTCATGAGCTGTAATAAAGTAAATAAATTAAAATAAACATTTAATTTATCTAATGATTAAAAGATGAGCTGAAATGAAATTGAACTGAGCTCAAACGAGTTGAAATAAGCTCAAGTGAGCTGATTGGAGCTGAGTTGAGCTCGGGGAGCTAGAGAGGAGCTGAATTCGGCTTACACAAGGGTGCAAGGGTTCTTTACGGAGCTGGTCTGAACTTCCTCATTGACATGGAGCGTTGATTCATCCCAAAGTTGAGCAAATAAAGCTGAAACAGCTTCTTGAAATTGCCTAGCTCGTGCTAGGGTCATTGGGCCTTTTGGAAGCTCAATGGGGTCTTGGTTCAAAGTTGTTAAATCCCCAGGCGTGCTTACATCACTTTGCGAGCTGAATTAGTTCGAATTTTAGCTCGTTCCAGCTCAATTGAGCTTCTTTTTATTTTTTCAGCTTTACAATTAATTGATTAAATAAATTACATGTTATTTTTTTAGCTCAAATAATTATTCAGTATTTAATTTGTCTAAAATCAGAACATGCTTTTAATTTGTCTTGCTACATCAATTTAATGTGTCTTAGTTTGTTGCATATTTAATTAGCTAATTAAGTTGTCTGAGCTTAGGACAAATTTATTTATTGTTAAAAGGTGCAGTCGAATTTTAATATGTCTTAGTGCATACATGTTTTTAATTTGTCTTAGCTTATTACATGATTTAAATGTGTATTTGAGTCGAATTAATGTGCAATTTCTTGTTAAAGGGGGGAATGATGCGACCATAGCTTGAGAAATCGTTACCAAATCCATTGAGCTGCCACGAGGACCTATAACTCGATCACGAGCTAAGCCATGCATGGAACAGCTCAATTGGCATCACTTGCAATTTATTACAGGTTGAACTTGAATTTTAACAAACTCATCTAACTTTAATAAATGAGTTGCTGGACTTTATTCAACTCATTTTAGTTTATTTTAGTTTAATTAAGAGAGTTTTTGTTGAACTTTATTTAATAAGTGTTGCTCTTAATTAATCTAGTTACTAGGATTATTTATTGATGCATGGTTAAGTTTAATTAATTATGCTTCTATTAATTTAACTAGTTGCTGGAATAATTGTTGCATAGGTTTTAGTCCATTTATCTAAGTTAAGTGTTTAATGAGTGCTTGTTCAATAAGTGCTTAAATGTGTTTAATAAGTTCAATTTAATGTGTTTAAATGCAGGTAACTCTTCAGCTCATAACTGTTACAATTCAAGGCTGTTACACATTCAATAAAGTGGCTTTTCAAGTCATTTTCGGTTACAAGCAAGGGGGCTGTCATAAGTGAGGTTTTATACATCATTTAAGGAGCATTATACCATTCTTTTATTTTAGCAGCAATCGCTTCATCTACCAGCCGTTTTTGGTGCTTCAAAAATTAACTCAAAGCATTCGAAGTGCCTTTAAGGGAGCTGGTGTCTATTCGGTTAGCCAAGGAACAATTCAAGAGTCATTTTTCAAGCATTTATGCTCATTCATTTAGTAGAATTGAAGAGAATTCAAGAGTGGAGTTATTTGGTTCAAGAATGTCAAAAGATTTGAATTTTATGTCTATTTTTAGTTAGCACATTTAGATGAATTCTTGTGACTATTCGTCTAGCCCATTCTAGGACTATAAATAGGAGAAATCAGCCTTTGTAAAAGGACTTTTTGCTAAATATTTGAAATATATTTGAATTGTGAGTTATCCAATTCTCTTTGTCCTTTTGGAATTGATTTGACTTATCAAGCTTAGCTTGTGGCGTCTATCTTTTTCTTGTTACCGAACTTATCACTTCTTAAGGGTGGTGTTCATATACCTTTGGTTCTTATCACCCATTGATAAAGGGTCAAGGTCCATTTATACCAAGGTTCCTATCAACCATTGATAGTGGGTCAAGGTTAGTTATCAAATTATCTTATTTTTCAACCATTTTAAAACCTAAGTGCTTATCTAAATTTCGGGTCAACACGTCCAATTGTGTTGGTTCCTTTTAAGCCTTAACTAAATCTCATTCTTTGCTTCCATAACCATTTCAAACTATTCCATTGGAGCCTACCTTTCATCATTTTAAGCCTATTTTTGCCAAGCCATTCAGATTTACTCAAATTCATGATCGGGCAACATTACAACTCAAATCATTTTGAGATGAGTTCGTATCAAATTGGTATCAGAGCTAGCGAATTTGGAGTGAGAATCAACATTTTTAGCATCTCGGTATAGTAATTTTCTATCCAAAAAAATTTCATTGCATTCAAGGAGTGAATATTAAGATTTCAAGTGAATAAAAAAATTCGTGAAAAAAAATTCAGAGTTTTCTAAAATTTTGCTCGTGTCTAGAAACACTCAATCAATATTTACCATTCAGCCACACTGAATTTTTTTCTTTTCTTTTTTTGTTTCAAGCCTACCCATTGTCCTACAATAATATCCTACCAAACCTAAACATCAAGTTTGTAAACTGACCCACAACAATAGCTTTGAAGTTCAAATAATTGCTTAAGAACTTAGAGAGGCGGAGTGAGTGGAAAAAGGCAAGAGAGTAGTGAGACTATTTGAGAGTATAAAAGCCAAGTGAGTGTGATTTTTCTTTGTGACTGGATCGTGAGAATCTTTGTTGTGAGTTCTTATAAAAAAATGTCGCAAAGTCTGAAACAAAATCTAAACTATGGAGTTGGGATCCATCCTATAAGAAACGTTGGAGGAGGCATGCCAGATCTTACCCTTCAAGCACTTATGCGAGAGATGGAGTGTTTATTCAATCGTAAACTCGAACCAATCAAAGATCAGTTATTTCGAGTCAAGAAACGTGAACAACGCGAGGCAACTCTAGAAGGTGCAAGATAAGGGTGTAATGAAGAGAGTGAGCAAGAACGTGATAATTCATCTATCTGAAGTGTACGACAACGAGGCCGCCAATGACATTGGGGTCCTAGAGATCGTGACCGTTCTGATGATAATCTTAAAATTTTCAAGATGATGATTCCACCACTCCAAGGTAAGAATGATCCTGAAGCTTATTTGGAGTGGGAAAAGAAGATCGAGCTTGTTTTTGGCTACCATAATTATTCAGAAAGTAAAAAGGTAAAGATCGCAGCTACAGAGTTTTCTGATTATGTAATTGTATAGTGGGACCAGCTTATAACAAGTAAAAGGAGAAATGGTGAAAGACCTATTTCTACTTGGGCTGAAATGAAATCAGTCATGCGGAAAAGATTCATCCCTTCGTATTACCATCGAGATCTATATCAACGACTCCAAAACCTTACTCAAAGTAATAGAAGCATTGAAGATTATTATAAAGATATGGATATAGCAATGATCTGAGCTGGCATCGAGGAGGATCGGGAAGCAACAATGGCTAGGTTCCTTGCGGGTTTAAATCGTGACATTGGCAACATAGTTGAACTACAACACTATGTTGAAGTGATGGATATGGTCTAATTCGAACTCGCCTCGACTTGAGTTGAGTCGTATGTAGATTGCCCAATCGTCAACGAGAAGGTGTTGATGAGAATTGGAATAGAGAAGTGATTTTAGGTTTGAAAGAGACTTGAATGTCAAAGTTTAGGTTCGATAAAGGTGATTAGTTTAGGTTTAAGAAAGAAGGAAGTTAGGATAGCTAGTAGGTGGTTTATGGTTCTAGAAAGAAATGAAAGTCGGTTAAATTTAGAATATTTGGGAAACGGACGAAATAAGGTAAGGTTGGTCCTAAGAACAAGTTGAACCGATATTAGCAAATATCAACCCGAGACTTATGAATTCTTAAGAAGGAATGGTTGAAATGAAATGGACCTCGATCTATTATCTAAGCAGATAGGAACCTCGGTATAAAGGGTTTTGAACGCCACACTAAAACTAGTGATAAATTCGGTTTCGTAAAAGAAATAGGTTGACGCCACTACTAGGTAGATAAGCCAACGAAAATCTTAAACGAGACTTCGAGAAGAAATTCTTACAAGAACAAAAGTTCGGCTATATAAAATTTGGCAAAAAGTCCATTTACAAGAAATAAACAAACTATTTATAGCTATTGCAAAGGCTAGCCGAATAGCCATTTTAGGTAGCTAAATAGTCTTTTGTTTTCTTCCTAATTAAGATAGAAAATTCCAGATTCATTTAGGAAGTTTCCTTGAAGCTTCTTGGCTTTGGAGAACTCATTGGACAGCATTCTAGAAGCATTTGTTCAGCTGGAATTAATGGCACGTTTTGGGAGCTGAAATGTATATTTAAATTCGGCATTGGAACTTGGAAGCTTAATTAAGTTGATGCTTGGAAGAGTTGAATGGTCTTAGCATTTAAATGAGCTCCTTGAGTAGTTGGCCGGCCATAAAGTGTGAAAGCAAATCAATGGACAGCCCCTCAATGTGAATGCATGGTTTTTGGTGTGAAAATCTTGAATGCCAGCTTCGAAAATTGAGTAGCTGATGTGATCCGGCCCGGGAAGTTGAGTCAAATAGTTGCCCGATCAATAAATTGGGTAAGTTTGAATGGTTTGCAAATTGGGAACGAAAACAAGGAAGATAGGTTCAAATGGTTCGTTTCGCAATGGATGTGGAAGCAAGTTGATGGTTTGATTTCAAGAAGACTGAAAGAGAGATGGATAAATGGTTATCAAAGGGATAAAACAAGGTTAAAGGAAATTTGATGATAGGTGAATAAAAATCGGCTAAGGCCAAGATTGAACCAACGTTATAGGAAAAGTTGACCCGAATCTTAAAGTAGGCACTTAGGTCGACAAGAGAATCTTGACCCGCTAACTATAGAGAGTTAGGAACCAAAGATATATTTTGAATGCCACACCGAAGGTGATAAGTTCGGAATAAAACAAAGGAAAGATAGACACCACGAGACGAAATCCCGATAAGTCAGATCAGTCCTAAAGTGAATAAAGAGAATTGAATTCTCACAAGAACAACAAAGTTCACATAAAAAAATTAACAAAGTCTAAAAAATTGTCTAAGTATCAAATTGGTATTACATTTTTATAGGCTAAATCATGAGCTAGCCGAATGGTCATGGTGGATGTTGAATGGTTGGCTAAATAAATGCAAGAAAGTAGCTGGAAGTTTCCTTGTAGCATCTTGGACGTCCTTAGAACCTTCTTAGCTTGAAAAAACACGAATGGACACCTCTTGGATGGTATTTGTTCAGCTGAACATTGATGGAGCTATTGGGGAAGCTAAATGGGGTTGTCCATGTTCGGCCAAGGTAATTAAATCAACTTTGAATGCTTCTTTGGGGAGTGAAACGTTCAGCCTTAAAGAGAGGGGCTTCATGCATGTTTTTGGCCGAATGGCCACTTGGGAGATACTAACCAACATGTCCTTTAAGTCTTTGTCCCTTGGTCTCCACGAAAAAGCATATGGGAAAGGGTAATTTGGCAGCCATTAATATTGTCCATTAAAGCTTCCTAGACAACTCATTTAAGTCGTCCATGCCATGTTTCCTTGTATTAATTTCGTCCATGCATGCAGCCTTACTTTAATGCCATGTCTAGGCCATGCACCAACATCCTCTTAAATACCGTTAATGCTCCAACACTCATTAAATTCGTTTCTTGCCATGAACATGCTGAACAGCTCCTTAAATGCGTTCCATGCTTGCTCCAACATGATACGAACTATCTCGGGAAGAGTCGAGTCGTATGTAGATTGCCCGATCGTCTACGAGAAGTTACATTGGGTTTTAGATTGAGTTGAAGGTATGGTCAAGGTAGAAAGAGGGGTACGAACGGATTGGTAGGAATGAAAGGGTAGGAACAAAAGGATATGAACAAATTGGTCGGTTTAGGTTCAATTAGGTAAAGAAAAGAAACGGGTTTGAACTACTAAAGGTACTTTCAAGAACCAATACCGAAATGGTATCGACCCGTTGATTAAGCCTTTTGAGTTCGGTTATAGGTTTGGTAAGCGAAACCTCGACTCACTATCTAACAAGATAGGAACCTCGGTATGTTGAACGCCACACTACTAATAGTGATAAGTTCGAGTACGACAAAGAACACGGTTGACACAACTAGAATGCTAGGAACGCCAAACGAATCATTGAACGAAATATAAGAAAAGTATGCCTCACAATTTCGGCAGCATAACATTAACAAAAGTTTCAAAACGTCCCTTTTACATGGAAATTGAACAAGTATTTATAGGCCTAAGTCTATGTAGCCGATTGGCTTTTCATGTTTACACATTAATTAAAGAAAATTCTAGAAAAATGTCCCTTAATGTGCATGTCTAGATTCGGCTATGGTAATAGGAAATGAATGAATCTTCATGCTGAAGAAAACACTAAGTGAATGCATGATGTCCACTGGTCACTTGTGAGGTTCGACCAACCTTGTTAATTGAAGCAATGTTTGGCCAAAAAATACGAATTAATTGTGGACACTCCAAGGGCCATCATGTGTGTGAAAACCGAATGTTGAAGAGTCTTCTAGTGTGAACAAGGTAAACCGAATAGTCTTGCCATGTGAACATAGGTGTGAACGAATTAAGGAGAGTCATAGGGAAGCTAATTGGCCAAGCTATCTTCATGCATGTATGAGTGTCCTTTGGCCGAATGGTCACCTTGGAGAAAGAAGAGATAGCACACCATACATGAATGGGAACATTCGTGAACCTTAAAGACATTGAATATGGCCATACATGCACTTGGCCGAACATGCACCTAAGAGATTCAAGTCCCCCAACCGTCCATGCACCTTCAAATTTCATGCTTGCTTTTAATCTCCATATGTCCATTGCGTTTCTACAAGAAATGTGAACAGAATTAATTCAAACTAATGTGAACACAAATATCAACATTAAGTTCGGTTATGACAAATTTAATTATCATCAATAAACACTTTTAAGACATACTTAATATAACTAATGCGAACTAAATCTAATATGTAGGATATTAATTAACTAATTATTAAACTTATTAATTAAAAAGTCAATAGTAGTCAAATGAATTCAAAGTGCACTCCACGAGCTGTTGTTTAATTCATGAGCTAAACCCGAGCTGGGCTTAAACTCGTGAGCTGTTAATGAGCTGGTGCGGAGCTGCATGGGAGCTAGCTTGAACTGACGGTGAGCTCGGTGAGCTGAATTGAACTTGTAGAAAAGTTCGGCATGGATTTCCAAAATGGCCACTAACTGGTTCGATAGGCCTAGCATTGACATCATCCCACACATGCTGAACTAAAGCTATAACAGCTTCTTTAAATTGTTTTGCACGAGCCCTTGTGATCGGCCCTTGAGGTAGCACCATCGGATCTCGGCTTGGACTTGTCCTATGGGAAGCCGTGATCGTATCACAACACCTCTTTAATTCAGTCAGCCATCATGCTCTATAAATTCGGCTGGACAAAGTAACAACATGCATTAAATTCAATCAAGACATTAAACTAGTAGCTCATTAAATCCGTCCCAAGCTCCAACACTCATTGAATTCGGCTTCTTTAATGCTGATTCATTCATGTGCCTAAAAACAATTTAATGAAGCAAATTAATTCATGTTAAACACATTAAATTTGCCACATTAAACCTGCAGCAAAGTTGAAACAATTTAAGTTCATGGTTTTAACCACAAAACACATAAATAACATGTCTAAACAAAGACATATTTATGACCCACGTTTTAATGCTAGGACAACCATTAAATTCAGCTTAGTCAAATAAATAGCAGCAACTAATTAGTTTGTCCTAAACTTGACATATTAAATTCATGTCCTAAACTAAGACACATTAAAACTTTATTTAATTATGTGCTGATTTGACAAATTAAAATGAGCTAATTATTTTAAGCTAACTAAATAAGCTATCTTAATTATTTCAGCAAATTGGAAAATTAAATAATTTTGAATCAAGCTCAATGAGCTTGCTTCAAACCAAAAATTAAACCCGTAACAAGCTGAATTAAGCTAGACGGAGCTCGGGAAGCTAGAAACAAACTAGGATTAGCTTGCCAACAGTGCAATGCTCGGCTTGGTAAGCTTGACCAAAGTAGTTTGTGGGGCGGGTTCGTATCAGTAGCCACGTTGGGGAGAGTAACCATCAGCTTATGGTGATTGTTGCATTGACCGAACCATCATGGCTTTTGGGAAAACTAATTCAGCCACTTTAATTTGATTAAATGCCATCCCATGCTTTGGACCTGCACACACAAATTAATTCAGCACATTAATTAATTTAGACACATTAATTTTGGGTGCTTAAGACACATTTAAAACTTGTAGTAGCTAAGGCAAATTAATCATGCAAGGTTAAGACATGTCTTAAATCGGCTGGAACTTAGACAAATTTAATAGCAAAAATCGGCTGGGCAAATTTAATGAGCAGCACATTTAAAATCAGTCTTAAACTTGACAAATTAATTAGCTAATAAATTAAGCTAGTTTAAGACACCATTATACCTATTTATAAAGTCCAGATTTTGACAAATTAATTATTAAGACCTAATTAACTAATTTAACTAACAGCAAATTAAATGATTTTATTCCAGAAAATTAAACGTAAAAATAAAATGAGCAGAAAATAGGCTCTTAAGCTAAGTTGAGCTGATTTTAGCTTGAAGGAGAATGCATGGATCGCTCGGCTTGCTGATCCAAAAGCTTTCGATAAGTCCAGCAACGGTTTCACCCCAAACTCTATCAACTAAGGCTGTTGTTGCGTCTTTGAATCTCTTTGCTCGAGCTCGGGTGATCGATCCTACAGGCGACTCAAGAGGATCTATATTGGTAGCTGGCAACTCTGGAGGTGTGGTCGTATCATTCCCCCTCTCTTCGAATCGATTTGCCCCCAAATCCTCACCTATATCATAAAAAGAAAGATCAGCTACATTAAAGGTAACACTTACATTGTACTCACCTGGGAGATCAAGTTTATAAGAATTATCATTTATTCGTTCCAAAACTTGAAACGGCCCATCTCCTCTTGGCAACAACTTTGACTTTCGCTGAGCCAGAAATCTTTCCTTTCGCATATGAACCCACACCCAATCTCTTGGTTCAAATATGACTTGTTTTCGCCCTTTGTTGGCCTTGCGCACATACTGCTCCGTCCTAGCCTTGATATTAGCTTTGACCTTTTGATGCAATTGTTTCACATAGTCCGCTTTCTTCTTGGCATCTACATTAACAATTTGATCGTTAGGTAATGGAATTAAATCAAGAGGAGATAAAGGATAAAAACATTAAACTATTTCAAATGGAGAGAATTTAGTAGCAGAGTGAACAGTTCGATTATAAGCAAACCCTATATGAGGCAGGCATTCCTCCCACGATTTGAGATTTTTGCGGACGATGGCCCATAGTAGAGTGGATATTACATAGTTCACCACCTCGGTTTGTCCATCCATTTGAGGATGACATGTCGTGGAGAATAAGAGCTTCGTGCCTAGCTTGCTCCAAAGTGTCCTCCAAAAATGGCTAAGAAATTTTGCATCGCGGTCGGACACTATCGTCTTCGGAATTCCATGCAACCTGACAACTTCTTGAAAGAAAAGGTTAGCAATATTAACAGCATCATCAGCTTTCGAACAAGCAATAAAATGTGACATTTTTGAAAATCGGTCTACTACAACAAAAATAGAATCTTTTTCGGTTCGAGTTCGGGTTAAACCTAAGATAAAATCCATTGATAGATCAACCCAAGGCCCTTCGGGAATAGGCAAAGGCATGTACAGCCCATTTGGGTTAACTTTTGATTTTGCCTTCCTACAAACCAAACATCGCGAACATATTTTCTTGACATCCCGTTTCATCCGTGGCCAAAAGAAGTGTTCTTGCAGCATGGCCAAAGTCTTTGCAATGCCAAAATGGCCCATGAGACCACCACCATGTGCCTCGAGTACTAGCAACTCTCGCACGGAACTTTGTGGGATACAGAGCTTACCTTCTCGAAAAAGAAAGCCATCGAACCTGAAAAACTTATCAACAATAGCATGTTCACACAATTTATATACATCCCCAAAATCAACATCAGAGTTATACAAATCTTTCGAAAATGCAAACCCAAGCAGTTTTGAATCCAAATGATTTAATAAGGTATATCGACGAGATAGTGCATCGGCCAAAATATTTTCCTTACCTTTTTTGTACCGTATAACATAAGGGAAGGATTCAAGAAATTCTACCCACTTTGCGTGCCTTTTGTTGAGCTTGTGCTGGCCTTTGATGTGCTTTAGCGATTCATGGTCCGAATGGATGACAAACTCCTTCGGCCACAAATAATGTTGCCATGTTTCCAATGCCCGGATCAAAGCGTACATTTCCTTATCGTATGTGGGATAATTCAATGGTGTGCCACTTAGCTTTTCACTAAAATATGCCACGGGCTTCCCTTCTTAGTTCAACACAGCACCAATCCCGATACCTGAGGCATCACACTCAATTTCAAATGTTTTATCAAAATCAGGTAATATGAGTAATGGAGCGTTAGTTAAATGATCTTTAAGTGAAATAAAAGATTTTTCTTGCTCCTCGCCCCAAAAGAAAGTAGAATTTTTTTGATCACGCTCGTGAGAGGTGCAGCCAATATGCTAAAATTTGGGACGAACCGACGGTAGAAACTTGCCAAGCCATGGAAACTTCGTACTTGGCTTATGCTAGTCGGTCTAGGCCATTCTCGGATGGCTTTCACCTTTTCTTGATCAACTTGAAGTCCTTGCGAGCTGACAACAAATCCTAGGAAAACTACTTGGTTAGAACAAAATGTGCATTTCTTAAGATTGGCATATAAAGTTTCCTTTCGCAACACATCAAGAACAGCTCGTAAATGCTTCAAGTGATCATCTAAGGATCTACTATAAACAAGAATATTATCAAAGTAAACCACACAAAATTTACCAATGAAAGCTCATAGAACATGGTTCATTAAACACATAACGGTACTAGGAGCGTTAGTAAGACCGAATGGCATTACCAACCACTCGTACAAACCGTGTTTAGTTTTAAACGCTGTTTTCCACTCATCTCCCTCGTGCATTCGTATTTGGTGGTAACTACTTTTGAGGTCAATTTTGGAGAACAACTGAGCACCACTTAGTTCATCAAGCATATCATCTAGGCGCGGTATTGGATGACGATACTTAATCGTGATTTTGTTCAAGGCGCGACAGTCAACGCACATGCGCCAAGTCCCATCCTTCTTCGGCACCAACAAAACAGGAACAGCACATGGACTAAGTCTCTCGCTGATGAATCCCTTTTTAAGGAGTTCATTCACTTGTTTTTGTAGCTCCTTGGTCTCCTCGGGATTACTATGATAAGTTTGGTATAGACGCACCAGGAATGAAGTCAATTTGATGTTCTATTCCCCGAATAGGTGGTAAGCCACTTAGAACTTTGTCGGGAAATACATCTTCGAATTCCTGCAAGAGAGAGACAACAGAAGAAGGTAAAGTAGCATCTAATTCATTAGTATTCAAATATGATTCCTTGTACATGAGTACAAGTATAGGCTGCCTTAACATAAAGGATTTTTGAATGTCACTCCCTTTCGCATAAACACTTATTTTTGCACTCGTTTTTTCTTCACTCTTTTGTTTTTCTTGTTCTTTATTCTTTTCTCTCATTTTAACTACTTGTTTCCCTCGTTTCTTTTCACTCACTTTGTCACACACTTTTTCACTTTTTTTTTTCTTTTCATTCTCTTTAAATTTTTCAATTGAATCACGCAAATTCACTTGATCTTCATATACTTGTCTCAGTGTCAAAGGCACTAAAGTGATGTTCTTGCCTAAATACTTGAATGATACGATTTGCCTCGGGTGAGTCGAGTCGTATGCAAGTTTGCCCAATCGTATAATGGCAGAAGTTATGTAAAAAGGGTTCAAAGATGGGTTTATGAATATGAAGTTTATGTAGGTTCGATTATAGCAAAATAATAAAAGATGGAAATAAATATAGTAATTGGATAACAAACAACAGATATGAAGTGAATTAATGGTTCGATTATGATGAAACGAAAGGATGGAATGGAGTGGAATGAAAATGATTTCAAAAACAAACACGAACCAATATTAAAAAATATTAACCCAAATGCTTATAAGTTTTCAAGGTGGTCAGATGGAGAATAGGAGAACCTCGACCCACTACTTAGCAAAGTAGGAACCTTGGTATAAGGGTGAATGCCACACTATTTGATAGTGATAACTTCAGGATAAAGAAGAAGGTAGGTTGACGCCACTAGTGACCTAGATAAGCCAACGAGTTCTTCAACGAAATATGAAAGAAAGAAATCTCACAAATTTCATATAAGTTCAATAGTGTTTTAAACTAAGAAAAAAGATCTCTTTACAAAGATTGATTTCACCTATTTATAGTGCTAAAATAGGCTAGCTGAATGGTCACAAACATTCAACTTAATGTGCCAATTAAAACCTGAAATTTAACTCAAGTCTTTTCACATTCTTGAGCCAAATAACTCCATCCTTGAATTCACTTTAATTCAGCTGAATGAATGACTTTAAGTGCTTGAAAAATGACTCTTGAGTTAGCCCTAGGTCAGCCGAATGGACACCATCTTCTTAATCAGCTTCTTAATGATGTTTGAATGCTTGAAATAACCTTTGAAAAGGCAAAAACGGCTGGTAGTGGAAAGGTTGCTGCCAAAATTAATTTGGATGATAAAATGCTCCTTAAACCTCCTTTAAATGATGTATAAACCTTCTTTATAACAGCCCTCTTGCTTTGTAACCGAAATCTCTTGAAAAGTCACCTTATTGAATTCATAACAGCCTTTAAATGTAATGGATGTGAGCTGAAAAGTCACCTGCAATTAACACATGTAACCGACACATTTATTCAATTATTAAGGTTAAAACAAATTAACAACTTAAATAAATGAACTAACACTTATGCATCATTTATTCCAGCAACTAGTTTAATTAAGAGAAGTATTATTAAATGAACTTTAACTCATGCATCAATAAATAATCCTAGGAACTAGATTAATTAAGAGCAACAGTTATTAAATAAAGTTCAACAAAAACACTTATTAATTAAACTAAGATGAGTTGAATAAATTCCCAGCAACTCATTTATTAAACTAAGATGCTTAAATGCATGGTTTTAAAATGCAAACTAAATGACCAAATGAGTTACTTAATGCAAGACTTAATTTAATGAAACTGACTTAAACTAGCATGGGAGTTACATAATGCATGGCTTTATTAAATACAGAACACATAATGCATGTCATAATTAAAATATCTAGATCAATAATGCATGACATTAACTAAAGATTCATTTAATTAAACAAGGCATAATTAAAGACTAAAGTATTGAGCTGATTTGAGCTCAAATGAGCTGAATTTGAACTGGTCGGAGCTCGTGGAGCTAGAAACGAACTGGGATCAGCTTGCTAGCTATGCAAGGCTCGACTGAGGAGACTTGACTGATTGGGTTTGCTGGGCGCGCTCGCATCATTGAAGGTGTATCAGTTGGTGTAGCCATCATGTACCACCTTTCGATCAAATTGCCATGGATGGCCTAACAAAAGGTGCCCAGCATGCATGGGAACCACGTCGCAGAGAACTTCATCGTTGTATTTTTCGATGGAAAATGGCACCAATAGTTGTTTTGTCACCTTCAACTCCCCACCATCATTAAGCCATTGAAGCTTATACGGACAAGGGTGCTTCGTTGTGGCCAAGCTTAGTTTCTCCACCATTAACGTACTAGCGACGTTTGTACAACTCCCGCCATCCACAATAAGGCCACACACCTTACCTTGCACAAGGCAGTGCGTATGGAAGATATTCTCACGTTGTTGTTCATTCTCCGCGCTTTGTACACTTAGGCTACGTTTGATTACAAGGATTTCACCTTCGACGGCATACTCAAGATTGCCTTCTTCATCACTAACAAGGGTGTCAGATTCTTCTTCTTTCTCGTCTTCTGACTCAATTTTGTCGCTGGCGCTCATCACCATTGTTCTTCGGTTAGGACATTGACTAGCGATGTGCCCTCGCCCCAAGCACTTAAAGCACTTGATGTCCCTCGTGTGATTTGGATTGGCAACTTCTTTGCCTTTGCTTGATTCACCAACGGGTTTATTAAACTTCATAGGATGGTTTTGTTCTTTCAGGTGGTTAGGGAAGTCCTTTTTGCTCGTACCTTGTCCCCACTTTGAGTTGTTTGTGGGGTTGGCATAGGTCCGAATGGAGCTTTTCTTCTTGAGTTGTTTTTCAACTTTAATCGCAACATGAACCATGTCGGTCACCTTGACATAGTGTTGAAGCTCCACCACAATAGCAATCTCTCGATTTAGCCCGGCTAGGAACCTAGCCATGGTTGCCTCACTGTCTTCTTCCACATTCACATGAATCATTGCTATTTCCATCTCTTTAAAATAATCCTCCACACTCCGGTGGCCTTGCGTAAAGTTTTGCAACTTTTGGTATAATTCCCGATGGTAATAGGACGGGATAAATCTCTTTCTCATCACCGCCTTCATCTCTTGCCATGTTGAGATTGGTCTCTCTCTGTTTCGTCTTCGACTTGTTGTTAATTGGTCCCACCACACCATGGCGTAGTCTGAGAATTCGATTGCCGCCAACTTGACTTTCTTGGCCTCCGAGTAGTTATGGTAGTCGAACACCAATTCTATTTTCTTTTCCCGCTCCAAGTATGCCTCCGGATCAGACTTACCTTGGAAGGGTGGTATGGAGAGCTTAATGTT
The DNA here is from genome assembly GCA_025698475.1 of Gossypium anomalum. NCBI lineage: Eukaryota > Viridiplantae > Streptophyta > Magnoliopsida > Malvales > Malvaceae > Gossypium > Gossypium anomalum. Next base: position 23,815,861 of record CM046962.1, on the reverse strand, counting down.
TTTCAAATCATCATCAACTCGGCCTTGATTCCTTTGACCCCGATTTCGCTGACCTCGACGTCGCTCACTTTGATTTAAACCTTGGTCGCTTTCTAAATCACTTGGGTCATACATCTCGTCTTTGAATGGCCTTGCTCGTCCTCTTTCACGTCTAGGGCATTGAGGCGTTCTTTCTCATCACCCCCTCTCTTCGACTCGGTCTAGTCTCTCGTTTATGGACTCGAGTTCATTGCAGAACATAGGTTGGATTTCCCTTAGGAGGGCTTGTTGGCCTAAATCAGGGACTCCTCTGCCTCTGGGAGCCACGTTCCTTAAAGGTTGTCTTGGTAATCCTTTATTCATGTTACATTCCAGACTTCGCAACATGTTGTAACCTGATACGAACTCGCCTTGGTTTAGTGATTTGAGTCGATAAGTTGCCCGATCGTCTAATGAAGAAGTATCATTCGTTTTGCGTAGTTTAGTTGAAAGAAAGTTAATGTGGAAATGGGATTATCAAGAAGAGTTCAAATAAAAGAGTATAGATAGTTATAGGTTCGGAATCAAGAAATAAAAGATAGAAAATAGCGGGGTGGTTTAGGTTGGTGTTTGTGGATGGATGGGTAAATATTCTCAAGACGAAAGAGTGAACCAACACTAAAAGGAAGTGTCGACCCAACACTTATATGGTCTCAAGGTGATTAAAGTTGGTGTGTTGGAAGAACCTTGACCCGTTACCTAATAAGGCAAGAACCAAAGGTATAGATAGTTGAACGCCACACTCAATTAAAAGTGATAAGTTCAGAATAAAGACTAGGGTTGACACCACTTGCAATAGATAAGCCAACTAAGTCTTAAAATGAAATTTTGAGAGAAGTAAATCTCACCAAAATGATAGAATTTCATTCAAAAAAAAATTGTCCAAAAGTCCCTTAAACAAGAAATGAGATACATATTTATAGTGCTAAGCTTAAGCTAGCCGAATAGTCACAAGGATAGCTAATGGATCAAATATTTTCAGCCTTTTTAATGAGCTGAAAATTCCAGAATGAATCATGAAAGTTCCAAGAAGCTTCCCTTCCCATTTGGAACATCAATGGATAGCTTCTAGATGAAGTTTTTTCAGCTGAATGAACTTGGAACAATTGGGATCTAATTAGCTTGTCTAAGTTCGGCCAATGGGTTTAATGAGCTTTAATTGAAGCTCCTTGTTCAGCTGAATGGTTTGGGAGTTTTAATTGGTAGCTGGAGTATTGTAGTGGTCACCCAAGTATGAAATCGATTGCAAACAGCCTGGTGAATGTGAACACAAAAATCTGGACAGCCTTGTAATGTGAATGGAATGTGCAGTTGGTGTGAACGCCTTCTAGGTAGCTTTGGGGAGCTAACTGGCCACTTTGGAAAGACAAACCAGCAGCTGATCTTTGGCCATTCAATCCAGAAGAGGTGCTTTGGAGAACTGAACCATTAGCTCTTTAATTGCCGTCCCAAACAATGTACCTGCAGCAATTAATTCAACCAATTAACTCACCTTAAGACATATTAATGTGGCAGCTCAAAACACATTTAAATCATTTAATAAACTAAGACAAGTTAAAAAAAACATGCTGGAACTAAGACACATTAAATTTGACTGCACTAAATAATAAGAAATAAATTCGTCCTAAATTAGACAACTTAAATAGTTAATTTAGACACATTAAATTCAAGTTTAGATTTTAGACAAATTAAATACTTTAATATTTATTTGAGCTAAATAATATGCGATTTGTTTATTTAATTAAATGCAAAGTTGGAAAAAAAATAACAAAGGAGCTCAATTGAGCTGGAATGAGCTGGACTAAATTTGTGGAGCTGGAATTGAGCTAAAGTCGACTTGCAATAAGTTGCAAGGACACTTTGTTGAGCTGGTCCAAGCTCGCTTTACTTCACTAGCCAATGCCTCGTCCCACACTTGATTGAATAAGGCCGAAATGGCCTCCTTAAATTGCTTAGCTCGAGCACGCGTAATTGGTCCTTGGGGCAACACCATTGAGTCCTTGTTTGAGCTTGATGTACTCCAGGGCACGATCGTATCATAACCTCACTACAAACCTCACATGATCTCTTGAAAAGAAAGAATGATGGCACTCACACTCGTGTTTACGCTCGTTTGGCTTTTACCTCCCCTCGAATGTGCTCACTCACTCGTGCCTTTTTCCACTCCTTTCTTCTCTTATAACCTCGTAAAGGATTTACTAGGCTTGATCTTCTAGTTTGTGAGTCGATTTCAAAAAGGTAACAATGGAGATGCGTATAGGTTTAGGGTTGGTTGAAAGAACAGGGAATTGGGTAAAAAGTGTGGTGTGTATATGGTTAGGGAGATTAGAATAGAAGATGGGTTGGGAACTATATCAAATCAAGGCTTGACACTCAAATAACATTCGAATTGCATAAAACACCTTTTTTTTTTTGAATTCTTCTTTTTTTTTGAAATTTTTTTGAATTTTTTTAATATACTTTTTTTATAACTACTAAAATGATAATTGCAATATAAAACTTGAATTTCACGAAGTAAATTTTTTTCTTTTTTTTACTCTTTTTTTTAACCTACCTCGGGAATGCTCCGCTTGAATGTCTAAGCTTCTCGTTTTAGGTAGCTCTGATACCAAATGATTTGAACTCTCCTCGACTAGAGTTGAGTCGTATGTAGATTGCCCAATCGTCAACGAGAAGGTGTTGATGAGAATTGGAATGGAGAGGTGATTTTAGGTTTGAAAGAGACTTGAATGTCAAAGTTTAGGTTCGATAAAGGTGATTAGTTTAGGTTTAAGAAAGAAGGAAGTTAGGATAGGTGGTAGGTGGTTTATGGTTCGGGAAAGAAACAAAAGTCAGTTAAATTTAGAATATTTGGGAAACAGACAAAATAAGGTAAGGTTGGTCCTAAGAGCAAGTTGAACCGATATTAGCAAATATCGACCCGAGACTTATGAATTCTTAAGAAGGAACGGTTGAAACGAAATGGACCTCGACCCACTATCTAAGCAGATAGGAACCTCGGTATAAAGGGTTTTGAACGCCACACTAAAACTAGTGATAAGTTCAATTTCGTAAAAGAAATAGATTGACGCCACTACTAGGTAGATAAGCTAACGAAAATCTCAAACGAGACTTAGAGAAGAAATTCTTACAAGAACAAAAGTTCGGCTATATAAAATTTGGCAAAAAGTCCATTTACAAGAAATAAACAAACTATTTATAGCTGTTGCAAAGGCTAGCTGAATAGCCATTTTAGGTAGCTAAATAGCCTTTTGTTTTCTTCCTAATTAAGCTAGAAAATTCCAGATTCATTTAGGAAGTTTCCTTGAAGCTTCTTGGCTTTGGAGAACTCATGGGACAGCATTCCAGAAGCATTTGTTCAGCTGGAATTAATGGCACATTTTGGTAGCTGAAATGCATATTTAAATTTGGCATTGGAACTTGGGAGCTTAATTAAGCTGATGCTTGGAAGAGTTGAATGGTCTTAGCATTTAAATGAGCTCCTTGAGTAGTTGGCCGACCATAAAGTGTGAAAGCAAATCAATGGACAGCCCCTCAATGTGAACGCATGGTTATTGGTGTGAAAATGTTGAATGCTAGCTTCAAAAATTGAGTAGCCACGTTGGGGAGAGTAACCATCAGCTTATGGTGATTGTTGCATTGACCGAACCATCATGGCTTTTGGGAAGACTAATTCAGCCACTTTAATTTGATTAAATGCCGTCCCATGCTTTGCACCTGCACACACAAATTAATTCAGTACATTAATTAATTTAGACACATTAATTTAGGGTGCTCAAGACACATTTAAAACTTGTAGTAGCTAAGGCAAATTAATCATGCAAGGTTAAGACATGTACTAAATCGGCTGGAACTTAGACAAATTTAATAGCAAAAATCAGCTAGGCAAATTTAATGAGCAGCACATTTAAAATCAGTCTTAAACTTGACAAATTAATTAGCTAATAAATTAAGCTAGTTTAAGACACCATTATATGATGCGAGCGAGCCCAGCAAACCCCGTCAGTCAAGTCTCCTCAGTCGAGCCTTGCATAGCTGGCAAGCTGATCCCAATTCGTTTCCAGCTCCACGAGCTCAGACCAGTTCAAATTCAGCTCATTTGAGCTTGAATCAGCTCAATACTTTAGTCTTTAATTATGCCTTGTTTAATTAAATGCATCTTTAGTTAATGCCATGCGTTATTGATCTACATATTTTAATTATGACATGCATTATGTTTTCTGCATTTAATAAAGTCATGCATTATGTAACTCCCATGTTAGTTTAAGTCAGCTTCATTAAATTAAGTCTTGCATTAAGTAACTCATTTGTTCATTTAGTTTGCATTTTAAAACCATGCATTTAAGCATCTTAGTTTAATAAATGAGTTGCTGGGCATTTATTCAACTCATCTTAGTTTAATTAATAAGTGTTTTTGTTGAACTTTATTTAATAATCAAGTTGTTCTTAATTAATCTAGTTCCTAGGATTATTTATTGATGCATGAGTTAAAGTTCATTTAATAATGCTTCTCTTAATTAAACTAGTCGCTGGAATAAATGATGCATAAGTGTTAGTTCATTTATTTAAGTTAGTTCTTAATTTGTTTTAACCTTATTAATTGAATAAATGTGTCGGTTACATGTGTTAATTGCAGGTGACTTTTCAGCTCACATCCATTACATTTAAAGGCTGTTATGCATTCAATAAGGTGACTTTTCAAGAGATTTCGGTTACAAAGAGGGCTGTTATAAATAAGGTTTATACATTATTTAAAGGAGGTTTAAGGAGCATTTTATCATCCAAATTAATTTTGGCAGCAACCTTTCCACTACCAGCCGTTTTTGCCTTTTCAAAGGTTATTTCAAGCATTCAAACATCATTAAGAAGCTGATTAAGAAGATGGTGTCCATTTGGCTGACCTAGGGATAACTCAAGAGTCATTTTTCAAGCACTTAAAGTCATTCATTCAGCTGAATTAAAGTGAATTCAAGGATGGAGTTATTTGGCTCAAGAATGTGAAAAGACTTGAGTTAAATTTCAGCTTTTAATTGGAACATTAAGTTGAATGTTTGTGACCATTCAGCTGGCCTATTTTAGCACTATAAATAGGTGAAATCAGCCTTTGTAAAGAGATCTTTTTGCTTAGTTTAAAACACTATTGAACTTATATGAAATTTGTGAGATTTCTTTCTTTCATATTTCGTTGAAGAACTCATTGGCTTATCTAGGTCACTAGTGGCGTCAACCTACTTTCTCTTTATCCTGAACTTATCACTATCAAATAGTGTGGCGTTCACCCTTGTACCAAGGTTCCTACTTTGCTAAGTAGCGGGTCGAGGTTCTCCTATTCTCCATCCGACCACCTTGAAAACTTATAAGCATTTGGGTCAATATTTTCTAATATTGGTTCGTGTTTGTTTTCGAGATCATTTTCATCCCACTCCATTCCATCCTTTCATTTCATCATAATCGAACCATCAATTCACTTTATATCTGTTGTTTGTTATCCAATTACTATATTATTTCCATCTTTTATTATTTTTCTATAATCGAACCTACATAAACTTTATAACCATAAACCCGTATTTGAACCCTTCTTACATAGCTTCCGCCATTATTCACTTAAAACATCCTTTGAACAAACCGAGCGATACTTCTTCATAGACGATTGGGCAAACTCGCATACGACTCGACTCACCCTGAGGCGGATCGTATCATTTGGTATCAGAGCTATTAAAATGAGGAGTACCAAAGAATCATCTGAAGTTAGTTTGTAAGTAAAAAAAATTTAAAAAAGTTCAAAAAAATTCAAAAAAATTAAAATTTTAAAAAAAGAAGTGTGTTAAAATTTATTCTCTTTGTATTGGCACTTTTCTTGTCATCCCGATCAGGTATATTCATTTTCTACCATTCACCCCCTACCCCAACGCCACATTTCCAAACCATTTTCATCTTTCTTTCAGCCTACCCTATCCCTCATCATTATTTCCCTTGTTTCCCAATTTGCAACCGACCCCTAAGCTTACGATAAGGCCTTGGTGAGTCCAAATATGAAATTACGAAGGAAAGTTTGAGAGGTAAAAGGCACGAGAGTGTGAGACTATTCGAGCGAAGGTAAAAGCCAATCGAGTGTAAACATGAGCGAGAGTGCAAACCATTAATTTTCTTTCCGAGTGAAATTGTGAGGATTTTGATGTGAGGAATTTAATTTTTGTTTTACCTAACAAATTTCTTTTCAGCAATCAATGATGTCTCTCGAAGAATTTACTGAATCAGAGTTCCAATATTTGGTCCAAGAAATGCAAAGAATGGTGAATTCTAAATTTGATACATTGCACGAGAGATTAGACTGTGTGAAGAAAAGAGACCAACGGGAATGAATGTCATCAAGTCAAAAAGCATATTCAAGAACATCACGGAGATACACATCCAACGACTACTCGAGAATAAACTCAAATCGAGATTCCTTTTCATCAAGGAATTTGAGACAAAGAGAAGTCGATTTTGATTTTGAATCCTTCCGAGAAGATGTACTAGATGAAAGATACACCTCTTCAAGAACTCCAAAGAAAACATCCACGGAGAGATCTTCACGAAGGATTGTTCATGAACCATATGTAAATAATTTTCCATCTTTTGAACAAAATCATTTTTTTCATGATTCTTTTGAATCTTCTTGTAAAAAGAAAACGAGAAAAGCAAAAGAAGAAAAAGAAAAAGAAATAAAAGAGAGGCAAGAGGCGAGTAAGAGAGAAAATGAGAGATTCTTGAAAGAATTCAAAAAAGTCATTGAAAAAGCCAATGAAAAAGAAAAAGAACAAAAAGAGAGTGAAAATGAGATTGAAAAAGAAATTGAAAAAGAGAATGAAAAAGAGTTTGAGAGAGAAAAAGAAGTTCAACAGGAACAACGAGTGGAAAAAGAGATTGAGGAAAAAGAAACGAGAGATCTCGAGAAAAAAGAATCAAGTGAAAAAGAAAGTGAGCAAGCAAGGATTGTTTCCACTAACCCAACTATTCGATCTTCTTGTGATGTAACTTTTCAGGTTCCTAAAGTCTTGTACGACCAATTCCAGCTTCACTACCTTCCAAACAATAGATGTTTTCGGTTATTCGAGAAAGGTAAGTGCGCAAATGATGACCACCCACTTGTGATTGAAGGTAAGAAAGGTAAGGATTCCATGTGTATCGAATCAAGGCCGTGTGATTTCAAAGTTTTTCATAAATATTTTGATTTGGCTAGTCATTATCTATCTTTTGGAGTTAATGGTCTTATTTCAAAAAGTTCCATAAAAAGCATTTCCTATGACATTTCTTATAATGGCAATTATGTTGATTCTTTTGGATTGGTTCAGCCTTTGCAAATTGTAAATATTTGTGATAAAAGTTTTTCACTTAAAAGTTTTGACGTCTTTGAACGCATAAAATCTTTGAATTCATGTTTTAAACCTTTCTGTTTAAACATGTTTGATCAGTTGATTTGTGATAGGTTTCTGCATGAAACATTTTATCCGATTGATTTTTATCTTCAAGTTAAATCCTTAAATTTTTGTGCGAACTCTCCATGTCTTGATTTGCATTCTCGATTGAGATTCTTGAAGTGTAATTCTTTGTTTATTGGTCTACCTGGTATTGTCAACTCTACGCTCCTGATTGATCGAGTAAGGTTTGAATCATGTGATGGACTCGGATGTTTGAAAAGTTGTATGTTCACTACTACTTTTATTGCTCGAGTGGAATTGCAGTAATGTGGTAAGTTGATTATATTTTCTTCTAACATGTTGCCTGATGTGAGCACACCGGGGCATCCTCGAATGCAAACCAAGATCTAATCGAGCTTCCAAGAGGACCCATAACTCGAGCTGATGCTAAGCATTTCCTACAAGCTGTTTTAGCTTCTAATGCAAAACCTTGGTTTGAAACAATGGCCAATGCTCAGAAAATCAGCTCGAAGCAACTATCCAAGGAACCCGTGCATAGTTGGCAAGCTGATCCTAGCCCATTTCTAGCTCCTCGAGCTCCGTCCAACTCAATTCAGCTCATTTGAGCTCATTTCAGCTCGTTTGAGCTCAATCGAGCTTACTTTCAGCTCGTTCTTTATTTCAATAAATTAAACTAAGTTTTAGTTTTATACTAAGTAGTTTGCTACAGCTCAATAATGAAAATCCTAGCTCAAATAAGTTCATTAAATGTTTTCATTTTAGTTTGAGCTAGCTGAATTAATAAGCTAGTTAATTCTAATTTAATTTGTCCTAATTAGTTAAGTTGTTTTTTAAGTTGTTAGTTGCTGTTTAACTATGATTAAATGATATAATTAAATGTGTTCATGTCTTTGTAGGTTCAGCCGATTATGGAGGTACATTAAAAGCTAGGTACATGTACAAACAAGTTCAATGCATTGGGAAATTCATGCATGTTTCGGTTCAATGTTTGTAGGAATTAAGTTCATGTTCATGAACGGATTGGATACATGCATATGGATTAATGCTATTCATTCCCACTTGGATGATACAATGAATACATGAAGATACACTCACCTTGGACGTCACCCATGCATGAATGGAAAGCATTTAATGAATGTTCATGTACGGCCAGATTCAAGCCCCCTTCTAGTTACATGCATGGCCGAATGTATGTGGATGAACCATTGGTGTTCCTAAGTGTTTATTCGGCCAAAGGGTAGCTGCCATTTGATTTCTAAATTCAATTCCTGAATGAAGCCTAAGAGAAGATGCATGGACCGTAAGCTACAACGAATGTGAGAATGCATCTAGTTCTTGATACATGGATTGTTTGCTGCCCAAATGACTTCCCTAGGTGTCTATTCAGCCAAAAGACACTTCTTTAATGCACCAATAAATCCATGGACGAATTTAGACAAGCTAATGGGCTGCCATCTATTCACATTCATCCAAGTCAATTTTGCTTAACCATGAAGCTGCCCATTGAAGTTCCAATCAGCCGAATGTGGACTTAACCCTTTAATGATTTATTCTAGAATATTCTAGTGCATTCTTAGCTGAATTTACTTAGTCTTTAAGCTACTAGTTTGTCCATTCGGCTACTACATGATAGCCTATAAATAGTTTGTTTATTTCTTTGTAAAGGGACCTTTTGCCAAATTATTAAATGAACATTGTTCTTGTGAGGTTGCTTCCTCTCATATCTCGTACAAGTTTCGAGGACTTATCTAGCTTGTTCTAGTGGCGTCTACCGTTCTTGTTTGAACTTATCACCAATCTTGGTGTGGCGTTCACCTATCCATCTATCCATCTTTTCACCTTAACAATATAGGAACTGGGCTGACACTTTTTAGTGTTGAATCATTCCTGACGTTAAGTTTGATTTCCATCCCCGTCTTTCAAATTTCTTTTTGTTAACCAAACCGAGCCACTTATCCATCATCCATCTTTGCTACCCTTAGCCGAACTTATTGCTACTTCTACACTTCTTGAAACCTTCCGCTTATCCTAACTTATTCTTTTACTTCTATTACTAAAATTCGAGGCACGAATAATTCTCTCATCTACGATCGGGCAACTACGTGAATTCAACTCAACTTTTTGGGCCGGATCACATCATTTGGTATCAGAGCTTGTAAAACGAGAGGCACCGACGTTCGTATTAAGATCAAAATAGGTTCGTAAAAAAATTCGAATACAAAAAAAATTATAATTTTTGTTCTCTCTATTGTAATAGTGATATTGTGAAGTAAAAAAAAATAAAATTTATAAAAAAAAAGAAAAAAAAAGAAAAGTGAAGTGATCAAGTTTGATTCTATTGTTTATATTTTGTTCCGATCGTCAAGTGTTCTTCTTCTTCAATTTTTTGTAACCCGCCAAAAACGCCACACTATATCAAAACTTTCTTTTAGCCTACCCGTACACCGTAACATCTTACCCCTTGTAACCATTTTTGAAGCCGACTCCAAAGCATCAAGACGAGTCAAAAGAAACAAAATACGAGGTTACGAGAGTAAACTTGAGTGGAAAAAGGCTAGAGTGTGAGAGAACATTCGAGTGTTGAAAAAGCCAAAATGAGTGAAAACACGAGTGTTCATAAATATTTCTTTCGAGTGAAAATAGTGAGGTTTGTGGTTAGGAATTTCATCTTTCTATTTTAATCATTTTTTTCTTCTAAATCATGTTGCGAAAAGAATTTCAGTATTTGTTGAAAGAGATGGAGTGCATGCTCAACCTAAAAATCAAGCCCATCCAAGAAAAGCGAGATCATCGAGTAAGAGCCCAACGAGAGCAAGGTCGAGGGACAGATTCAAGACTATCAAGAAAACAATCATCCAATGACTATTTTGGAAAAGACCTATATCGTGATTCTTTTTCATATAGGAATTCGAGACGAAATCAAACAAATTTTGAGTTTGAAGCCTATTATGGTGGCAAACAAGAAAGCACAAGTCGATCTTCGTGTACACCAAGTTATTCATCCATGAAAAATCAATCTCGAAGAGATGATCATCATTTGTATGAAGACCCCTCTTCTCATTCTCAATAAAAAGTCTCTCATTCTAATTCCTTCTTGTATTTTTCCTCTTGTAATAAAATCGAAAAAGCAAATGAGAAAGAATTTGAAAGAAAAAAAGAAACAAAAGAAAAGGAGTGTGAAAGAAAGCAAAAAGAGAATAAGAAAAAGAAAAATGAAATTGAAAAAGAAAGTGAAAAAGAAAAAGAGAAGGAAAAAGAGATCGAGATCGAGAGTGAACAAGAATGTGAGAAGAAAAAGAAAACTGAAAAAGAGAGTGAGTATGAAGAAAGAAAGAAAAATGATCAAGAAATGAGTGTTTTTAAAAAAGAAAGTGAGTTTGAAAAAGAAGCGAGTGCAAATGAAGAACGAGAGCAAGAAAAAGCGAGGAGTGTTTCAACTAACCGAACTACAAGTTTTCCTTGTATTGCTTCCTCTTTTCAGGTTTCTGAAGAATTGATTAATAAGTTCCATCTACATTACCTCCCAAAGCAGAGACGGTTCGCATTGGTTGGTAAAGGTAATCCTAGCCCACCCATGCCACAAGGTAAGGAAGATAAGTGTTATAAAGTGTTTCAGTCTCCACCGACCTATTTGAATGTTTGTGATTATATTGATGAGATGGCCAACTGCCATTCTTTGATTAATGGAGATGTGTTTATTTTAAATGATGGCAAGGAGACCATTACTCATGAAAATTGTGGTGTTGACGAGCATGTTGGTGAAGTAAGTATAAATCAACACAAACAATTTTTGAATTTGTGTGTTAAAAAGTTGCCATGTAAAACTCCTAGTCCAATTGTTTGTGATGGTGGTGTAATGTTGTTGCCTTGTTGTGTAAATTTTGCATGCTTGTGTAGGTTTGATCGAGTGAGACTTGAGTTTAATGATTATTGGAATGATTACTTGATCCCATCTTCTTTGATTAACATACTTGGGACATTGGAAATCAAGAAACTCTTAATGCATATTGAATCAAGTGACCAAGCTCATGTGTTTAAACCCGGAATTTGTTATTTTGGTTCGATATGTGGGGAACTCAAGCATCCTAAATTTTATGCGAATAATTTATGTTTACTTGATGCTTGGATTATGAATAAGGAAACGAAAATTAAAGATTCTGCTTATAACTTAACATTGTTCTTTGTTCATTCTATGTTGCTGGTTATGAAATTCTTGTTTCACCTCAAAAGGGTAAGATCAACTCATGCTTTTGATCCTAGTATCGATTCATACACTCAATTGGTGAATATCGTTTCAGTACGTCCCTTCAAGTTTACCAACCATGGAGACACTATCATCTATCATTTTTGTGAAGGAGACACTTTGAAAAGTGAGAATTGTTTTTGTGATTACTCTTTATTTCAGGTTTCTCAAGGATCATGTGAAGAGCCTTTGGCTTCAATACCTTTCCGAGGAAAGAAGGATTATGTTGGTTGAAAAGGGTAAAACTAATTTTCATCTCCCTAGTCCCAACGGTAAGCAAGGTGAGTTTTCAATAGTTATTAGGCCACTCTATTCGACTAGAATCGATGATTTTGCTCATGACTTGTGTCCGGAAAAGGTTCCATCCATTGATGCGGTCAATTTCTATTCTTTGTTTGATGAAGCATTACCTTGTAAGACGTTCCGTCCATTCGCTTGTGAAAATGGTGTTTTGAATATGTTCGCTTATATGAATCATAATTGTTTTGATACAATTATGCTTGGACAATTTGTTTGTTCGAAAAATTTATTGACAACTTATGGATATTCATTGCTATTGCCGAAAATGGATAGTCAAATTGGAAAGGTAAGACCCAACCTTTACTTCACCAACGACAATCTCTCATCTGTTCGTGAAACAAAAAGGATTGGTCCATTTCTTGTTTGTTTTATATTCAAGTTTTTACTCTTTCATGATGATGAAATTAATAGTTGTCAAATTTCGATTCCTGTTCAAATTTCTGACGGCTCTTTTATCTTCCGCCCTAGAGAGATCCAAACGTTCAACTTGAGGACAAGTCGCTTTGAAGACGGGGGGAATGATGTGAGCACACCTGGGGCATCCTCGAATGCAAACCAAGATCTAATCAAGCTTCCAAGAGGACCCATAATTCGAGCTGATGCTAAGCATTTCCTACAAGCTGTTTTAGCTTCTAATGCAAAACCTTGGTTTGAAACAAGGGCCAATGCTCACAAAATCAGCTCGAAGCAACTATCCAAGGAACCCGTACATAGTTGGCAAGCTGATCCTAGCCCATTTCTAGCTCCTCGAGCTCCGTCCAGCTCAATTCAGCTTATTTGAGCTCGTTTCAGCTCGTTTGAGCTCAATCGAGCTTACTTTCAGCTCGTTCTTTATTTTAATAAATTAAACTAAGTTTTAGTTTTATACTAAGTAGTTTGCTATAGCTCAATAATGAAAATCCTAGCTCAAATAAGTTCATTAAATGTTTTCATTTTAGTTTGAGCTAGCTGAATTAATAAGCTAGTTAATTCTAATTTAATTTGTCCTAATTAGTTAAGTTGTTTTTTAAGTTGTTAGTTGCTGTTTAATTATGATTAAATGATATAATTAAATGTGTTCATGTCTTTGTAGGTTCAGCCGATTATGGAGGTACATTAAAAGCTAGGTACATGTACAAACAAGTTCAATGCATTGGGAAATTCATGCATGTTTCGGTTCAATGTTTGGAGGAATTAAGTTCATGTTCATGAACGGCTTGGATACATGCATATGGATTAATGCTATTCATTCCCACTTGGATGATACAATTAATACATGAAGATACACTCACCTTGGACATCACCCATGCATGAATGGAAAGCATTTAATGAATGTTCATGTACGGCCAGATTCAAGCCCCCTTCTAGTTACATGCATGGCCGAATGTTTGTGGATGAACCATTGGTGTTCCTAAGTGTTTATTCGGCCAAAGGGTAGCTGCCATTTAATTTCTAAATTCAATTCCTCAATGAAGCCTAAGAGAAGATGCATGGACCGCAAGCTACAACGAATGTGAGAATGCATCTAGTTCTTGATACATGGATTGTTTGCTGCCCAAATGGCTTCCCTAGGTGTCTATTTGGCCAAAAGACACTTCTTTAATGCACCAATCAATCCATGGACGAATTTAGACAAGCTAATGGGCTGCCATCTATTCACATTCATCCAAGTCAATTTTGCTTAACCATGAAGCTGCCCACAGAAGTTCCAATCAGTCGAATGTGGACTTAACCCTTTAATGATTTATTCTAGAATATTCTAGTGCATTCTTAGCTGAATTTACTTAGTCTTTAAGCTACTAGTTTGTCCATTCAGCTACTACATGATAGCCTATAAATAGTTTGTTTATTTCTTTGTAAAGGGACCTTTTGCCAAATTATTGAATGAACATTGTTCTTGTGAGGTTGCTTCCTCTCATATCTCGTACAAGTTTCGAAGACTTATCTAGCTTGTGCTAGTGGCGTCTACCGTTCTTGTTTGAACTTATCACCAATCTTGGTGTGGCGTTCACCTATCTATCTATCCATCTTTTCACCTTAACAATATAGGAACCGGGCTGGCACTTTTTAGTGTTGAATCATTCCTGACGTTAAGTTCGATTTCCATCCCCGTCTTTCAAATTTCTTTTTGTTAACCAAATTGAGCCACTTTGATACGAACACGCCCCGCGAACTTTATCGAGCAAATCTGTCAAGCCGAGCAATGACATGTTGGCAAGCTGATCCCAGCTCGTTTCTAGCTCCACGAGCTCCGTCCAGCTCAACTCCAGCTTATTTGAGCTCAATCCATCTTGTCTGAGCTAAACTGAGCTCACTCCTAGCTCACTTTCAACTCACGAGCTAAACCTTAGCTCAACTTCAGCTTAGGAGTTTAGCCTCAGCTCAACTTTAGCTCACAAGCTAAAGCTTAGCTCATTTTAGTTTAAACTCGATTTTTGTCTTTAATGCATTAAATAAAAATTTGCACATATTTATTTAAGCATTAAAGTTGTCTTATATTAATATTTGTTATTAATATGTCATAGTCATTACATAAATTGATTATGTTTACATAGCTAAATTAATGCATGACATTAATGTGTTCACATCATGCCGAATTTATGAGTGTTCATGAGATATCTTAATGACTTGTTTTATTCATGTAGGTACATCCCTTTGGACGGTACAATGTATGGATAAAGAAACATCTCTTTTGGGCATTCCACACTCATGAATGAAGAAGTATTAAATGCTGGTGCATGTACGGCTAGATGCAAGGTTTCTACAAATTCATGCATGTGTCGAATGCAGGTATGGACATTAAAGGCTAGTCCATGAATGGATCAAATTCATGGGATGATAGAATGCATGAATGGCTTAAGTGCATGTATGGTGGCTGTCTCCTAACTTTCCAAGGCACTTATTTGGCCAAGAAGTAGCTGTTCACACTTTGAATTGACCTATAAGCTACTACACATGCATGGATGGGTTCAAGAACGTCCAAAGGAAGGAATTAACTCAATAATTCAACATATTGATTGAATTAAGTGTATGCACAAAGGGGAGAACGAATTTACTAGGTTCATGCTGCCATTTATGAACCTACATGCTATTAAAGAGTTTAATTATGAGGATACATGTTCCATACAAGTGCATGAACGTCCCAAGGAGATGAATGCAACCTTTGGTGCACATACAAGTCACTTGAAGCCTTTCTTTATGATTAAGTATTCATGCACACACTTAGGTGGAAGAAAGTGTCCATTCAATTAGTTCATGAATCTGCCGAATTTATGAACTATTTTATTACATTAGTGTGAACGTTTTTATTATTGTGTGAACACCTAGATGCCGAATTTGAATGGTCTTCTATGTGCCTATAAATATTGTTTTCTTTCAATTGTAAGGGACTTTTTGCCAAAATTTTGATTGAAATTAATCTTGTGAGAATTTTCTTCTCTAAACTTTGTTTGAGACTTTGTTGACTTATCTACCTAGTAGTGGCATCAACCCTGTTTCTTTCAAGCCTGTACCAAGGTTCCTATCTTTGTAGATAGTGGGTCGCAGTTTTATCATTTTACCATTCACCTTAAGAAACTATAAGTTTCGGGTCGTCACTCTTTAGTGTCGGTTCTACTTGTTCTTAAGCTACCTAACTCCATACCCTAGTCAAATATTAGCAACCAACACAACTCCATCCTTTATCGCCTAAGCCTTAAAGTTACGAACGGAACTTCTCGTTAAGACGATCGAGCAACTCAGCATACGACTTGACTCATCCCGAGGCGGATCGTATCACACTTATCCATCATCCATCTTTGCTACCCTTAGCCGAACCTATTGCTACTTCTACACTTCTTGAAACCTTCCGCTTATCCTAACTTATTCTTTTACTTCTATTACTAAAATTCGAGGCACGAACAATTCTCTCGTCTACGATCGGGCAACTACGTGAATTCGACTCAACTTCTTGGGCCAGATCACATCATTGCCTGTTGGAATTCATGATCAAATACGAGTGTTCAAGCCTGGCATATGTTACGTAGATTTGTTTTATGGAACATTTAAGTATTTTGCATCTTTTGCATTCAACTTATGTTTGCTTGATGATCGAACTTTTGTTAAGGAAATGAAATTCGATGATTTGGTTTCCAATTTTGATTTGTTCTCTAATAATTTTGCTTGGCCACACATAAAGGTTTTGTTTCATTTTGACAAGGTAAGGTCAACTTATGCTATGGGACTTGAATTAAATTCCAATTATGATTTTTTTTTCATTTAAGCCCATTATTTTTGTTAATACTAACCCCTCTCATTCTTGTGAAGTCCACCCTTCGAGAAGCATGAGATGTCATGGTGCCTCATTGTCCATTCAAATTGATCGAAGTAAAAGATCCCAATTTGTTTCTGGCTCCACGAGCTCCGACCAGTTCAAATTCAGCTCATTTGAGCTCGAATTAGCTCAATACTTTAGTCTTTAATTATGCCTTGTTTAATTAAATGCATCTTTAGTTAATGCCATGCATTATTGATCTACATATTTTAATTATGACATGCATTATGTGTTCTACATTTAATAAAGTCATGCATTATGTAACTCCCATGTTAGTTTAAGTCAGCTTCATTAAATTAAGTCTTGCATTAAGTAACTCATTTGTTCATTTAGTTTGCATTTTAAAACCATGCATTTAAGCATCTTAGTTTAATAAATGAGTTGCTAGGCATTTTTTCAACTCATCTTAGTTTAATTAATAAGTGTTTTTGTTGAACTTTATTTAATAACTGTTGCTCTTAATTAATTAATCTAGTTCCTAGGATTATTTATTGATGCATGAGTTAAAGTTCATTTAATAATGCTTCTCTTAATTAAACTAGTTGCTGGAATAAATGACGCATAAGTGTTAGTTCATTTATTTAAGTTAGTTGTTAATTTGCTTTTAACCTTAATAATTGAATAAATGTGTCAGTTACATGTGTTAATTGCAGGTGACTTTTCAGCTCACATCCATTACATTTAAAGGCTGTTATGCATTCAATAAGGTGACTTTTCAAGAGATTTCAGTTACAAAGCAAGAGGGCTGTTATAAAGAAGGTTTATACATCATTTAAAGGAGGTTTAAGGAGCATTTTATCATCCAAATTAATTTTGGCAGCAACCTTTCCACTACCAGCCGTTTTTGTCTTTTCAAAGGTTATTTCAAGCATTCAAACATCATTAAGAAGCTGATTAAGAAGATGGTGTCCATTCGACTGACCTAGGGCTAACTCAAGAGTCATTTTTCAAGCACCTAAAGTCATTCATTCAGCTGAATTAAAGTGAATTCAAGGATGGAGTTATTTGGCTCAAGAATGTGAAAAGACTTGAGTTAAATTTCAGCTTTTAATTGGAACATTAAGTTGAATGTTTGTGACCATTCCAGCTAGCCTATTTTAGCACTATAAATAGGTGAAATCAGCCTTTGTAAAGAGATCTGTTTGCTTAGTTTAAAACACTATTGAACTTATATGAAATTTGTAAGATTTCTTCCTTTCATATTTCGTTGAAGAACTCGTTGGCTTATCTAGGTCACTAGTGGCGTCAACATACCTTCTTCTTTATCCTGAACTTATCACTATCAAATAGTGTGGCGTTCACCCTTGTACCAAGGTTCCTACTTTGCTAAATAGCGGGTCGAGGTTCTTCTATTCTCTATCTGACCACCTTGAAAACTTATAAGCATTTGGGTCAATATTTTCTAATATTGGTTCGTGTTGTTTTCGAGATCATTTTCATTCCACTCCATTCCATCCTTTCGTTTCATCATAATCAAACCATCAATTCACTTCACATCTGTTGTTTGTTATCCAATTACTATATTTATTTCCATCTTTTATTATTTTTCTATAATCGAACCTACATAAACTTCATATCCATAAACCCGTATTTGAACCCTTCTTACATAGCTTCCGCCACTATTCACTTAAAACATCCTTTGAACAAACTGAACGATACTTCTTCGTAGACGATTGGGCAAACTCGCATACGACTCGACTCACCCCGAGGCGGATCGTATCATTATACCTATTTATAAAGTCCAGATTTTGACAAATTAATTATTAAGACCTAATTAACTAATTTAACTAACAGTAAATTAATTGATTTTATTCCAGCAAATTAAACTTAAAAATAAAATGAGCAGAACATAGGCTCTTAAGCTAAGTTGAGCTGATTTGAGCTTGAAGGAGAATGCATGGATCGCTCGGCTTACTGATCCAAAAGCTTTCGATAAGTCCAGCAACGGTTTCACCCCAAACTCTATCAATTAAGGCTGTTGTTGCGTCTTTGAATCTCTTTGCTTGAGCTCGGGTGATCGGTCCTACAGGCAACTTGAGAGGATCTACATTGGCAGCTGGCAACTCTGGAGGTGTGGTCGTATCATGGTCCATATGGCGATAAAGGTTAAAAAGTAACTCAAGCAAAAAGAATCTGATCCTATGCCAATCCTTCCACCAAAAAGTGGAGCCAAGGAGTGAACAAACCCCCTGTTTGAACAAAGGAGCCGGTTGTAGCAACTAAATCCAAGCAGCCCATTGGTGAGTCAAATCGGAACAAATGTGAACAAATACCAAATCACACGAGAGACATAATATGTTTCTAGTGTAAGGTCGAGGGCATATAACAAGCCAATGTCCTAATCAACATATTATGGTGGTAAGGCTAACGGTGAAATCGAGTCTGAGGAGGAGAATGACAATGAGTCTGAAGTACCATTCGATGATGAAGGAGAAGAAGTAAAACTACCGATTGAAGGAGAAATTCTTGTGGTAAAACGAAGCCTTAGCATACAAAGTGTTGAATCTGATCAACAAAGGGAGAACATTTTTCACACCCGATGCCACATCCATGGCAAGGTATGTAGTTTAATTATCGATGGTGGAAGTTGTACTAATGTAGCTAGCAATATGCTGTGGAAAAGCTCGGTTTGGCCACAACCAAATATCCAACTCCATACAAGTTGCAATGCTTAAATGATGGAGGAGAGCTTAAAGTCATAAAGCAAGTTGTGGTAGCATTTTCCATCGAGAAGTATCAAGATGAAGTGGTGTGCGATGTAGTTCCAATGCACGTGGGACATCTACTTTTGGGGTGTCCATGGCAGTTTCATAGGCATGTGATTCATGATGGTTACACAAATCGGTACACATTCAAGCATCAAGGCAAAAATGTTACTTTAGCCCCGTTGACCCCAAAACAAGTGTATCAAGATCAATTGAAAATAAAAGAAAAAGTATAAGAAAAAAAGAGTGAAGAAGAAAAAGATAAAAAAATTGAAAAAAGAAGAAGGAAAAAGTGAGAGAGAGAAGGTAAAAATACGAGAGGAAGAAGAGAGTCAAAAAGAAAATGAGAGTGGAAAAATGAGCATATTTGCGAGGGAAAAAGAAATTTGAAAGTCCCTATTGATGCGCCAACCCGTGTTTGTACTTATGTACAAGGAGTCTTTATTCGATACTAACGAATTTGATAACTCTCTAGCTTTGTCTGTTGTCTCTTTGTTACAGGAATTTGAAGATATTTTCCTGACAGAAGTCCCTAGTGGATTGCCTCCAATTTGAGGAATTGAACATCAAATTGATTTCATTTCCGGAGCTACAATTCCAAATCAACCAGCTTTCCGAAGTAACCCCAAAGAAACTAATGAGTTACAATGACAAGTTGTTGATTTAATGGAGAAAGGTTACATACGAGAGAGTTTAAGTCCATGCGCGGTGCCCGTTTTGTTGGTACCTAAAAAAGATGGTTCATGGGGAATGTGCGTAGATTGTTGAGCTATCAACAAAATTACTGTCAAATACCGTCATCCAATCCCTAGACTTGATGATATGTTAGACGAGCTTAGTGGTGCAAAATTATTTTCTAAGCTCGATTTGAAAAGTGGCTATCATCAGATTCACATGTGGGAGGGGGATGAGTGGAAGACCGCGTTCAAAACCAAATACAATTTGTATAAGCGGCTATTGATGCCATTCAGCCTCACTAATGCTCTGAATACTTTCATGAGGTTGATGAACCATGTTTGAGATCTTTCATTGGTCAGTTTTGCATAGTTTATTTTGACGATATTTTAGATTTATAGATTTATTTTTTTATCTGATCATATTGAACATCTACGATCTATTTTGGAAGTTTTAAGAAAAGAAGTGTTATATGCAAACCTTAAGAAATGTAACTTTTGTACTAATAAAGTTGTTTTTCTAGGTTTTGCTGTAAGTGAAAGTGGTCTTGAAGTGGACCAAGAGAAGATCAAGGCAATACGAGAATGGCCACGTCTGACCAATATCAGCCAAGTTTGAAGCTTTCATGGCCTTGCAAGTTTCTATAGGAGATTTGTGCCAAACTTTAGCACATTGTTGCCCTATTGACTGGTATTATCAAAAAGAATATGCCTTTTCTTTGGTTTGATGAACAAGAATCCTCTTTTGTTAAAATCAAAGAGTGTTTAACTAATGCTCCACTTTTATGTTTGCCGAATTTTAACAAAATTTTTGAGGTGGAATGTGATGCGTCTGGAATAGGTATAGGTGCGGTCTTAACGCAAGATGGGCGACTAGTGGCTTATTTCAGTGAGAAACCGAAAAGAGGTACGCTTAACTATCCTACCTATGACAAGGAAATGTATATGTTGATACGTGCATTAGAAACATGACAGCATTATCTTTGGCCTAAAGAATTCGTTATACATACGGATCATGAGGCTTTGAAGCATTTAAGAGGACAAACCAAGTTAAACAAATGCCAGGCACAATGGGTCGAGTTCTTGGAATCCTTCCCATATGTCATCAAATACAAACAAGGTAAAGAAAATATCGTTGTGGATGCTTTTTCACGAAGTATGCTCTTTTAAATTGTTTAGATGTTAAATTACTTGGTTTTGTTTATTTAAAAGAATTATATGCTGACGATTTTGATTTTGGAGAGATTTATAAGTTGTGTGTGCAAGGTGCGTATGATAGGTACTATCGGCAAGATGAATTCCTATTTCAGGAAAATAAATTGTGCATAACCCAAGGATCAACAAGAAATGTGTTGGTTCATGAAGTACATAGTAGAGGTTTAATGGGACATTTTGACATAACTAAAACTTTAGCCATTCTTCAAGAACATTTCTATTGGCTGAAAATGATACGAGATGTGGCTAAAGTATGTAGTCGTTGTATTTCTTGCAGGAAGGCGAAATCAAGAATTCAGCCGCATGGGTTTTATAAACCATTACCAATTCTGAAAATACCATGGATGGAAATTTGAATGGATTTTGTTTTAGGCCTTCCTAGAATAAAGAATGGAAAAGATTCTATTTTCATTGTAGTTGATAGATTCTCTAAAATGGCACATTTTATTGCATGTAACAAAACTGACGATGCTCTCAATGTTGCTAATTTATTTTTTAGGGAGATCGTGCGTTTACATGGAGTTCTGAGGACAATCGTTTCGGATCGAGACACTAAGCTTTTATGTCATTTTTGGAGGACCTTATGGGGAAAACTTGGAACTAAGTTGTTGTTTTCAACAACTAGTCATCCACAAACCGACGGCCAAACGGAGGTGGTTAATCGAGTTTTATCAACACTACTTCGAGCAATTATACGAAAGAAATTGAAGACTTGGTAGGAATTTCTACCCCACATTGAATTTGCATACAATCGATCGGTACATTCGGCTACTAAGTATTCGCCATTTGAGGTAGTGTATAGATTTAATCCCTTAACTCCATTGGATTTGTTACCTTTACCTTCTGATAAGTTGGTGCATGTATATGGAAATAAAAAGGCAGATTTTGTTAAACAATTGCATTAGCGAGTTAGAGATAATATCGAGTGAAGAACAGAGCAATATGCTCGTCAATTTAACAAGGGTCGTAAACGAGTGATATTTGAACCTGGTGATTGGGTTTGGATTCACATGCGTAAAGAGAGATTTCTCATTCAACGACGATCCAAGCTTTTGCCACGAGGAGATGGACCTTTTCAACTCTTGGAAAGAATTAATGATAACGCATATAAATTGGATCTGCCTGGTGAGTATGGGGTTAGTGTAACTTTTAATGTCGCTGATTTATCCCTTTTTGATGTAGGTGACGATTTCGAGACAAATCACCTCGAAGAGGGGGGGAATGATGCGACCATAGCTCGAGAAATCGATACTGAATCCATTGAGCTGCCAAGAGGATCTATAACTCGATCACGAGCTAAGAAATTTCAAGAAGCGTTAGCAAGCTATGTGGATCGAGCTTGGGGAGAACACGAAGCCGAATCCAATAGCCATGCATGGAACAGCTTAATTGGCATCACTTGCAATTTATTGCAAGTTGAACTTGAATTTTAATAAACTCATCTAACTTTAATAAATGAGTTGTTGGACTTTATTCAACTCATCTTAGTTTATTTTAGTTTAATAAATAGAGTTTTTGTTGAACTTCGTTTAATAAGTGTTGCTCTTAATTAATCTAGTTACTAGGATTATTTATTGATGCATGGTTAAGTTTAATTAATTATGCTTCTATTAATTTAACTAGTTGCTGGAATAGTGTTGCATAGGTTTTAGTCAATTTATCTAAGGTAAGTGTTTAATGAGTGTTTGTTCAATAAGTGCTTAAATTTGTTTAATAAGTTCAATTTAATGTGTTTAAATGTAGGTAACTCTTCAGCTCATAACCGTTACAATTCAAGGCTGTTACACATTCAATAAAGTGGCTTTTCAAGTCATTTTCGGTTACAAGCAAGGGAGCTGTTATAAGTGAGGTTTTATACATCATTTAAGGAGCATTATACCATTCTTTTATTTCAACAGCTACCTCTTCATCTACCAACCATTTTTGGTACTTCAAAAATTAACTCAAAGCATTCAAAGTGCCTTTAAGGGAGCTGGTGTCTATTCGGTTAGCCAAGGAACAATTCAAGAGTCATTTTTCAAGCATTTACGCTCATTCATTTAGCAAAATTGAAGAGAATTCAAGAGTGGAGTTATTTGGTTCAACAATGTCAAAAGATTTGAACTTTATGTCTGTTTTTAGTTAGCACATTTAGATGAATTCTTGTGACTATTTGTCTAGCCCATTCTAGGACTATAAATAGGAGAAATCAGCCTTTGTAAAAGGACTTTTTGCTAAATATTTGAAATATATTTGAATTGTGAGTTATCCAATTCTCTTTGTCCTTTTGGAATTGATTTGACTTATCAAGCTTAGCTTGTGGCGTCTATCTTTTTCTTGTTACCGAACTTATCACTTCTTAAGGGTGGTGTTCATATACGTTTGGTTCTTATCACCCATTGATAAAGGGTCAAGGTCCATTTATACCAAGGTTCCTATCAACCATTGATAGTGGGTCAAGGTTAGTTATCAAATTATCTTATTTTTCAACCATTTTAAAACCTAAGTGCTTGTCTAAATTTCGGGTCAACACGTCCAATTGTGTTGGTTCACTTTTAAGCCTTAGCCGAATCCCATTTTATGCTTCCATAACCATTTCAAACTATTCCATTTGAGCCTATCTTTCATAATTTTAAGCCTATTTTTGCCAAGCCATTCAGATTTACTCAAATTCACGATCAGGCAATATTACGACTCGAATCATTCTAAGACAAGTTCGTATCAACTATATTATTTTGTGAGATTATCTTCTCTCAAATTTTGTTTATAGACTTTGTTGGCTTATCTATTGTCAGTGGCGTCAACCTTAGTCTTGTTTTGAACTTATCACTCATATTCGAGTGTGGCGTTCAACCCAAACATACCTTCAGTTCTTACCTTTGTTAGGTAACGGGTCAAGGCTCCATTTCTTCTTTCACCAAACCACCTTAAGCCATATAAGTCCTGAGACACTCCTTAGTGTTGGTTCGTTCTTGCTGCTAGAGTCCAAATTCCATTCCACCTATCTACTAAATTAACTATCTTAATTTCCTTGTTAGCCGAGCCAAATCTACATATACTTAGCCAATTTTGAACCTAAATTCCATCTTCCATCTTCATATTTAACAAATACTTTCAAAGCTTACAAATTGGAATGATACTTCTACGTTCGATGATCGGGCAATTAAACGACTCAACTCATCATACCTTGGTGAGTTCATATCATTTGGTATCAGAGCTTACAAAAAAAAAGTACAGACGTTCTAGCCATCCCGAAATAGGTTTGTAAAATTTTTTTTTTAAAAATTTGGTATTGTTTCGTGTATTACAAGACCATTATAGTTATATATTTTTTTTAAAAAAAGAAATTTGAAATTAAAAAAAAAAGAGAAGAAAGTGATTGAAAGTTTGTTTTCATTGTTTGTAATTTTGATCAACAAATTCCTTTCTATTTGCCTTACTACCCTAACGCCACACTTTTATTGAATTATATTTCTTTTCAGCCTACCATACACCTTCTTCATCAATCCCTTGCAAACTATTTGAAGCTGACCCCAAGACTTCGATAAAGCCTCAACAAGTCTTTTTACGAAATCACGAGAGAAGAACGAGTGAAAAATGGCACGAGTGGTGAGCACATTAGAGCAGCGATAAAAGCCGAAAGGAGTGCAAACACGAATGTGAGTGACATTTGTTCTTTCTTTCTGAGTGAAGTGTGAGGTTTTGTTGTGAGGTTTAATAAGTTTCCATGTCAAGGAGCCCGGAACAAAACATGGCGGATCGAGCCGAAAGGCAACCTGTCAAGAGAAAAAAAATACGAGGTTGCGAGAGTAAGTGTAAGTGGTAAAAGGCTAGAGATTGTGAGAGCATTCGAGAGTTGAAAAAGCCTAAAACGAGTGCAAACACGAGTGGAGTGTTCATCAATTATTTTCTTTTTGAGTGAATCGTGAGATTTTGTGGTGAGGTGTTTATTTCTTTTTTATTTTAACAATCTTCTTTTCAACAACTAATCATGTCTCGAGAAGAGATTTTAGATTTTGAACTTCTAGACTTCGTGAAGGAAATGGATCACTTGTTCGATAGGAAACTAAAACCCCTCCAAGAACAATTGGTCCGTGTCGAAGAGCGAGCTCATCGAGTAAGAGCCCAATGAGAGCAAGGTCGAGAGACGGATTCAAGACTATCAAGAAAATAATCGTCCAATGACTATTTTGAAAAAGACCTATATCGTGATTCTTTTTCATCAAGGAATTTGAAACGAAATCAAACAAATTTTGAGTTTAAAGCCTATTATGGTGGCAAACAAGAAAGCACAAGTCGATCTTCGTGTACACCAAGTTATTCATCCATGAAGAATCAATCTCGAAGAGATGATCATCATTTGTATGAAGACCCCTCTTCTCATTCTCAATGAAAAGTCTCTCATTCTAATTCCTTCTTGTATTCTTCCTCTTGTAATAAAATCGAAAAAGCAAATGAGAAAGAATTTGAAAGAATTTGAAAGAAAAAAAGAAACAAAATAAAAGGAGTGTGAAAGAAAACAAAAAGAGAATAAGAAAAAGAAAAATAAAATTGAAAAGAAAGTGAAAAAGAAAAAGAGAAGGAAAAAGAGATCGAGATCGAGATCGAGATCGAGAGTGAAAAAGAATGTGAGAAGAAAAAGAAAATTGAAAAAGAAGCGAGTGAAAATGAAGAACGAGAGCAAGAAAAAGTGAGGAGTGTTTCAACTAACCGAACTACAAGTTTTCCTTGTATTGCTTCCTCTTTTTAGGTTTCTGAAGAATCAATTAATAAGTTCCATCTACATTACCTCCCAAAGGAGAGACGGTTCGCATTGATTGGTAAAGTTAATCCTAGCCCACCCATGCCACAAGGTAAGGAAGGTAAGTGTTATAAAGTGTTTCAGTCTCCACTGACCTATTTGAATGTTTGTGATTATATTGATGATATGGCCAACTGCCATTCTTTGATTAATGGAGATGTGTTTATTTTAAATGATGGCAAGGAGACCATTACTCATGAAAATTATGGTGTTGACGAGCATGTTGGTGAAGTAAATATAAATCAGCACAAACAATTTTTGAATTTGTGTGTTAAAAAGTTGCCATGTAAAACTCCTAGTCCGATTGTTTGTGATGGTGGTGTAATGTTGCTACCTTGTTGTGTAAATTTTGCATGCTTGTGTAGGTTTGATCGAGTGAGACTTGAGTTTAATGATTATTGGAATGATTGCTTGATCCCATCTTCTTTGATTAACATACGTGGGACATTGGAAATCAAGAAACTCTTAATGCATATTGAATCAAGTGACCAAGCTCATGTGTTTAAACCCAGAATTTGTTATTTTGGTTCGATATGTAGGGAACTCAAGCATCCTAAATTTTGTGCGAATAATTTATGTTTACTTGATGCTTGGACAATGACTAAGGAAATGAAAATTAAAGATTCTGCTTATAACTTAAAATTGTTCCTTGTTCATTCTATGTTGCTGGTTATAAAATTCTTGTTTTACCTCAAAAGGGTAAGATCAACTCATGCTTTTGATCCTGGTATCGATTCATACACTCAATTGATGAATATCATTTCAGTACATCCCTTCAAGTTCACCAACCATGGAGACACTATCATCTATCATTTTTGTGAAGGAGACACTTTGAAAACTAAGAATTGTTTTGTAATTACTCTTCATTTCAGGTTTTTCAAGGATCATGTGAAGGGCTTTGGCTTCAATACCTTTCCGAGGAAAGAAGGATTATGTTGGTTGAAAAGGGTAAAACTAATTTTCATCTCCCTAGTCCCAACGGTAAGCAAGGTGAGTTTACAATAGTCCTTAGGCCACTCTATTCGACTAGAATCAATGATTTTGCTCATGACTTGCGTCCGGAAAAGGCTCCATCCATTGATGCAGTCAATTGTTATTCTTTGTTTGATGAAGCATTACCTTGTAAGACGTTCCATCCATTCGCTTGTGAAAATGGTGTTTTGAATACGTTCGCTTATATGAATAATAATTGTTTTGATACAATTATGCTTGGACAATTTGTTTGTTCGAAAAATTTATTGACAACTTATGGATATTCATTTCACATGATTCATACATCATTTCTATTGCCGAAGATGGATAGTCAAATTGGAAAGGTAAGACCCAACCTTTACCTCACCAACGACAATCCCTCATCTGTTCATGAAACAAAAAGGATTGGCCCATTTCTAGTTTGTTTTGTATTCAAGTTTTTACTCTTTCATTATGATGAAATTAATAGTTGTCAAATTTTGATTCCTATTCAAATTTCTAGCAGTTCTTTTATCTTTCGCCCTAGAGAGATCCAAACGTTCGACTTGAGGACAAGTCGCTTTGAAGATGGGGGGAATGATGTAAGCACACTCGGGGCATCCTCGAATGCAAACCAATATCTAAACGAGCTTCCAAAAGGCCCTATGACTCGAGCTCGAACTAAACAATTTCAAGATGTTTTATCAGCTTTGGTAAAGCGCATTTGGGAAGAGAACAAGACCCTAGACGTTGGAGAAGCTATGGACAGCTCCTTGAAGGCTCATTGCATTCTTTTGCAATCCGATTTTAGCTCTTGTCCAGCTGGCCAAGCTCCCTTCAGCTCTAATCAGCTCACTTGAGCTCGTTTCAGCTCATTGATACGAGCACGCCCCGTGAACTTTATTGGACAAGTCTGTCAAGCCGAGCATTGACATGTTGGCAAGCTGATCCCAGCTCGTTTCCAGCTCCACAAGCTCCGTCCAGCTCAAATCCAGCTTATTCAAGCTCAATCCAACTTGCCTGAGCTAAACCGAGCTCACTCCTAACTCATATTCAGCTCACGAGCTAAACCTTAGCTCAACTACAGCTTAGGAGTTTAATCTCAGCTCAACTTTAGCTTAAGGGCTAAAGCTTAGCTCATTTTAGCTCAAACCCGGTTTTAGACTTTAATCATTAAATAAAATCTGAACATGATTATTTAAGCATCAAATTTGACTTATATTAATATCTGTTTTAATATGTCATAGTTATTACATATTTTAATTATGTTCACATTTTAGCCGATTTAATGCATGACATAAATGTGTTCACATTGTGCTGAATTTATGTGTGTTCACATGATGTCTTATGAATTGTTTTATTTCTTGTAGGTGCAATACTCATGGACAGCGCAATGAATGCTTGAAGAAACATCTTTTTTGGACATCCCACATGCATGAGTGAACAACATTTAATTAGGTGCATGCATGACCAGATTCAAGGTGTTTACAAGTTCATGTATTTGTCAAATACATGAATGCACAAAATACATGAATGTTTGGGCTCAAATGCACATTCAGTTACATGAATGATGAAGATTCAAGCATGAATGTATCTATAAGATCCAATCCCTTTGGACGGTACACATTCATGCATGGAAGGAAATTAATGCAAGTTCATGTAGGACTTGGTGCAATGTATGAAGAGGTGCATGTAGAATTGGGGTTCAATGGACGGCATTTAAGGAAGTACATGTATTGGAGACGTTCATGCAAGTAGGGGATATTTAATGTTCATGTTTTTGAAGGTTCATGGACCGAATTTATGGAGGTTTTTTTTTGAACTTTGTTTATTGTTTCTTTGTTAATGAAACTATCTGGAGAGAATCTTTCTCCCATATTTCGTTGAAGACTTGTTCGCCTATCTAGTTCTTAGTTGGTGTCAGCCTTGTTCTTCTTTTGAACTTATCACTCAACCGAGTGTGGCGTTCACCCTATACCGAGGTTCCTGCTTTACTAAGTAGCGGGTCGAGGTTTATCACTTTCATTCTCCACCTTGAAAGCCTATAAGCATTTGGGTCGATATTATCTAATATTGGTTCCTGCTTGCTTTAAGAACCCTTTCTTCCATATCCATCATCTATTAATTTCTTTCACTTTCCCTTCCAATTTAACCGAACCTATACATATTATTCTTATCCATAAACCATCATTGAACCATTATCCATAGCTTCCATCCTATTTTCTCATCAACTTCATTTCAAAAGCGAATTGAACGATACTTTCTCGTAGATGATCGAGCAACTCAACATATGACTCGACTCTCCCCGAGGCGGTTCGTATCATTTGGTATCAAAGCTATTAAATCGAGAAGGACCAATGTTCGTGGCATTACCGAAATAGGTGCGTTGTAAAAAAAATTGAAAAAAAATTTATTTTTGCTTCAAAAATTCTCTTGAGTTTATTTCTTTGTATTAGAAGTTCAAAAAAAAGAAGAAATTCGAAAATAAAAAAAAGTTGTGAAATTATTGTGAAAAAAAAATTGATAAAAAATTGAAAAAAAAATATTTTGAAGTGAAAACTTGTTCTATTGTAATTCAGTCTCGATCTTGAAGTCATTCGTCCATCTTTTCTTTCACTTCCTATCCCGTCGCCACACTTAAACCCGAGAATTTTTTTTTCTTTCTTTCAGCCAACCTTAACCCCTCATATTTTATCCTTTCTTACCCAATTTTGAAACCGACCCCTAAGCCTACGAAAGGCCTTGGCAAGTCCGACTACGAAGTTGCGAGAGAAAAGATTGAGAGGTAAAAGGCACGAGCGAGTGAGATCATTCGAGTGGAGGTAAAAGCCAAACGGGTGTAAACACGAACGGGAGTGACACCTTTTCCTTTTTCTTTTTGAGCGAAATTGTGAGGTTTGTGGTGAGGTATTTAATTTTTTTTATTTTGTTTTGTGATCTAACATTTTCTTTTCAGCAACCAAAAAAAAAAATCATGTCACGCGAAGAGTTCACCAAATCAGAATACCAATACTTGATTCAAGAAATGCAAAAAATGATGGAGTCTAACACTAAGAACATACACGAGAGATTAGATCATTTGGAAAAACAAGATCAAAGTGATAAAGTTTCTTCGAGTCAAAAAATGGACAAGAACCCCACGGAGATATACCCCCGACTACTACTTGAAAAAAAGTTCCTATCGTGATTCCTTTTCGCCATCTACTTAAAGACAAAGAGATTCATACTATGACTCATATTCATCAGCGAATTCGAGAAGTGACTTCGATCGAAAGTCCTTTTCATCAAGAAATTTGAGAAGACGAGAAGCCGATTATGATTTTGATTCGTTCCAAGATGGCGTTCGAAGAGAAAGACATACTCCTACTAGATCTTCAAGGAAATCTTACTCAGAGTATTCTTCACAAAGTTTTGATTGTGAATCATATGCAAATAGTTCTTCATCTTTCAAACAAGATTTGTATTCTCATCATTCTTTTGTACATTCTTGTAAAGAGAAAACAAAGAAAACAAAAGAAAAGTGAAAGAAGAAAAAAAAAATGAAATAAAAAGAAGAGAGAGGCAAGAGGCAAGTAAGAGAGAAAATGAGCGAATCTTGAGAGAACTTGAAAAAGCCTTTGAAAAAGCCTTTGAAAAACAAAAAGGAAATGAAAAAGAGTTTGAGAGTGAAAAAGAAGATGAAAAAGAAATTGAAACAAAAGAAACGAGTGATTCAGAAGAAAAAGAATCGAGTGAGAAAACAAGTGAGCAAGTGAGGATTATTTCTACTAACCCACCTGTTCGATCTTCTTGTGATTTAACTTTTCAGGTTCCTAGAAGTTTGTACGACCAATTCCATCTACATTACCTTCCAAACGAGAGGCATTTTAGGTTGTTCGAAAAAGGTAAGTTCGCGAATGACAACCACCCACTTGCAATTGAAGGTAAGAAAGGTAAGGATTCCTTATTTAATGATTCGAGGCTGTTTGAATACAAAGTTGCTCATATAGATTTTTATGGCCTTATTTTTTAAAATCTTCCATCTTTTGATTTGGTTAATTACTGTTCACATATTAATGTCAACGATATTGTTTCAAAAGATGCCATGAAGATTCCGTCTTATGACATGTTTTATAACGACAATTCTATTGATTCTGTTGGATTGGCTCATCCTGTGCAAATTGTGAATGTGTGTGATAGCAGTTTTTCACAATTTGATTTGTTTGATTATAAAAATTCTTTGAATTCATCTTTCTATTTAAACATGCCTATTCAAATGATTTGTGATGGATTTGAATTTTTGAAAGGTTGCATGATCACAACTTCTTTGCTCGATATATGCATTAAAAGATTTTTGCATGAAATAATTGATCTGTTCGACTTCGTTCTTCAAGATAAATCTCTAAAATTTTATGCGAGATTTCCATGCTTTGATCTATCTGTTTGAGTAGAAATTACGATGCAAGATTGTTCGAGTATTTGCATGTTTAAGTTTCCTTTGATTTACTTGCATGATAACATGTTGCATCGTCTCTTTGGTGATAAAATGAATATGCCTGGTTGTGCCAATTTTTCAAGTCTAATTGAACGAGTGAAATTTGAATCATGCGATGAGTTGATTATATTTTCCTTATTTAACGTCTTGCCTGCTAAATCAAATGACCAAGTTCATGTGTTCAAGCCTGGTATTTGCTACACGAATTCATTTTATGGAAACATTAAGCACTTTGCATCATTTGCGTACAAATTATGTTTGCTTGATGTTTGAACTTTTGATAAGAAGGTGAAATTCAATGATTTGGGTTTCAATTTTGATTCGTTTACTAATCACCTTGTTTGGCCACATTTGAAATTTTCGTTCCATTTTGAGAAGGTAAGATCGACTTATGCTTTGGGACTTGAATCAAATTTCAACGATGATTTATTTTCTTCTTTTCAGCCCATACCTCCTATTGAAACTAACCTTTTACATTTTTGTGAATGTAACCCTTTAAAAAGCACGAGCTGTCATGGTGCTTCGTCACCCACCCAAGTTGATCGAGATAAAAGGTTTGTTTTACATTACCTGTCCGAAGAGAGAAGATTCATCTTGTTTGAAAAAGGTAAAACTAATCATAAATTTTCTTCTCTTCCAGATCGACAAGGTAAAATTTACAAAAATTTTCAAATACCTTTACTCTATTCGAATATTGTTGAAAATCTTTTTGATGGTTTGATGTTTGGAAATTGTTTGTACCTTGTTGTGATTGATTGTTGTCTTTGGACTAGTAGTGATCCGTTTGTGTTGGAAAATGATTACACAAATCATGTTGTTAATAAGCGAAAGAGTGAGTTAGTTTTCAATTGGCCATAGTACACTTTGCGTGTACATTCCCATGAATTGTTATTTTTGAATAAACATATTGAAAAGTTTTGGTTGTGGATTAACGTATTTGAATCTTTACAAATGTTCATGACTAATTACCCCTTGATTCAGATAAGTTCACATGTTTGTAAAGATGGCTTATCAAGACTTTTTGATAAATTTACGTATGCCTGTTTTGCACAATTAAGATTCTAGGCATGTGATCAGTTGAATGCATTTTCCTTGAATTTTGATTATCTTGTGTCTCTAACTTCTTTGAGTTTCTCTTTTCCAAAATTGGTGAGACTTTTCTAGGTTTGTGTGACATCTTCCATCCCATTTGACCGAGGAAAACCATGCACGAGTCGAAGCTCTCCCATGGACAAACAACTCGACTTGAGGACAAGTCGCCTAAAAGAGGGGGGGATGATACGAGCACGCCCCACGAACTTTATCGGACAAGTCTGTCAAGCCTAGCATTGACATGTTGGCAAGCTGATCCCAGCTCGTTTCCAGCTCCACGAGCTCCGTCCAGCTCAAATCCAGCTTATTCAAGCTCAATCCAACTTGCCTGAGCTAAACCGAGCTCACTCCTAACTCATATTCAGCTCACGAGCTAAACCTTAGCTCAACTACAGCTTAGGAGTTTAATCTCAGCTCAACTTTAGCTTAAGGGCTAAAGCTTAGCTCATTTTAGCTCAAACCCGGTTTTAGACTTTAATCATTAAATAAAATCTGAACATGATTATTTAAGCATCAAATTTGACTTACATTAATATTTGTTTTAATATGTCATAGTTATTACATATTTTAATTATGTTCACATTTTAGCCGATTTAATGCATAACATAAATGTGTTCACATTGTGCTGAATTTATGTGTGTTCACATGATGTCTTATGAATTGTTTTATTTCTTGTAGGTGCAATGCTCATGGACGGCGCAATGAATGCTTGAAGAAACATCTCTTTTGGACATCCCACATGCATGAATGAACAACATTTAATTAGGTGCATGCATGACCAGTTTCAAGGTGTTTACAAGTTCATGTATTTGTCAAATACATGAATGCACAAAATACATGAATGTTTGGGTTCAAATGCACATTCAGTTACATGAATGATGAATATTCAAGCATGAATGTATCTATAAGATCCAATCCCTTTGGACGGTACACATTCATGCATGGAAGGAAATTAATGCAAGTTCATGTAGGACTTGGTGCAATGTATGAAGGGGTGCATGTAGAATTGGGGTTCAATGGACGGCATTTAAGGAAGTACATGTATTGGAGACGTTCATGCAAGTAGGGGATATTTAATGTTCATGTTTTTGAAGGTTCATGGACCGAATTTATGGAGGTTTTTTTTGAACTTTGTTTATTGTTTCTTTGTTAATAAAACTATCTGGAGAGAATCTTTCTCCCATATTTCGTTAAAGACTTGTTCGCCTATCTAGTTCTTAGTTGGTGTCAGCCTTGTTCTTCTTTTGAACTTATCACTCAACCGAGTGTGGCGTTCACCCTATACCAAGGTTCCTGCTTTGCTAAGTAGCGGGTCGAGGTTTATCACTTTCATTCTCCACCTTGAAAGCCTATAAGCATTTGGGTCGATATTATCTAATATTGGTTCGTGCTTGCTTTAAGAACCCTTTCTTCCATATCCATCATCTATTAATTTCTTTCACTTTCCCTTCCAATTTAACCGAACCTATACATATTATTCTTATCCATAAACCATCATTGAACCATTATCCATAGCTTCCGTCCTATTTTCCCATCAACTTCATTTCAAAAGCGAATTGAATGATACTTTCTCGTAGACGATCGGGCAACTCAACATACGACTCGACTCTCCCCGAGGCGGTTCGTATCACTCATTTCTTTTTCATTTCAATAAACTAAGATTAAACTTTGTTATTAATTAAGTTTGCTACAGCTTATGCCGAATTCCCTAGCTCAACTTAGCTCACTAAGTGTTTTTGACTATTTGAGCTAGCCGAATTTAATATGATAGTTGACTTATAATTAATATGTCTGAATTTAGTTAGTGTCATTAAGTTGTTTAGTAAATATTTTTAATTATGATTATATGAATAATTATTTTATTTATTTATGTTATTTAATTATGTAGGTTCAGTCGAATGTGGAGATTCATTCATGGCAAGGTACATGTACGGGAATGTTCATTGAACGAGAAGATACATGCATGGTTCGGTTCAATGTTTGGAGGTCTCACATTCATGTACATGGAGGAATAATTGCATGGAATGGATATTGAAGAATACATCTTCCTTGGACGGCACACATGCATGAATGGAGGGTAATTAATGCAAGTTCATGTATGGCTAGGTTCAAGCTCCCTTCCAAGTTCCATGTACAGCCGAATGCATGTGGAAGGACCCTTGGAGTTTCTATGCACCTATTTGACAAAGAGACACCTCTTGGAAGCTTCATGCACACCATGGCTGAACCTAGACAACCTATTTAGCTTCCAAAGGTTCACATTCATTCAAATGATTAAATCTCATACATGAAGCTATCCAAACACATCCCCATCAGCCGAATCAAGACTAGATAATTAATTTTTTTATTCAAGAACATTCTAGTTAGTTCATGACTGAATTTACTTAGTCTTTAAGCTAGCTAGTTTGTCCATTCAGTTACTACATGATAGCTTATAAATAGTTTGCTCATTTCATTGTAAAAGGGACTTTTTCCAAATTATTGAATGAACATTGTTCTTGTGAGGTTGCTTCCTCTCATATCTCGTACAAGTTTCGAAGACTTATCTACCTTGTGCTAGTGGCATCTACTGTTCTTGTTTGAACTTATCACCAATCTTGGTGTGGCATTCACCTATCCTTCTATCCATCCTTTTCACCTTAACAATATAGGAACTAGGGTGACACTTTTTAGTTTTGAATCATTCCTGACGTTAAGTTCGTTATCCATCCCCATTTTCCCAAATTCTTTCTTTCATCACCAACACCGAACCACTTTTCCAA
This sequence comes from Gossypium anomalum, assembly GCA_025698475.1. Lineage (NCBI taxonomy): Eukaryota > Viridiplantae > Streptophyta > Magnoliopsida > Malvales > Malvaceae > Gossypium > Gossypium anomalum. The sequence goes on along the minus strand of CM046962.1, from coordinate 23,780,935 downwards.
CAACCATCTTTGCTTACCTTAGCCGAACCTATTACTTTACTTACATTTATTTGAACCTTCCGCTTATTCAAACCTATCCATTCACTGCTACTTCTAAAATCGAGGCACGAACGACTCTTCTCGTCTACGATCGGGCAACTACGTGAGTTTGACTCATTCACTCGAGTCGAATCACATCAAAAGGTATCACTTACATTGTACTCACCTGGGAGATCAAGTTTATAGGAATTATCATTTATTCATTCCAAAACTTGAAACGGCCCATCTCCCCTTGGTAGTAACTTTGACTTTCGCTAAGCCGAAAATCTTTCCTTTCGCATATGAACCCACAACCAATCTTCGGGTTCAAATATGACTTGTTTTTGCCCTTTGTTGGCCTTGTGCACATATTGCTCCGTCCTAGCCTCGATATTAGCTTTAACCTTTTGATGCAATTGTTTCACATAGTCCGCTTTCTTCTTGGCATCTACATTAACAATTTGATTGTTAGGTAATGGAATTAAATCAAGAGGAGATAAAGGATTAAAACCATAAACTATTTCAAATGGAGAGAATTTAGTAGTAGAGTGAACGGTTCAGTTATAAGCAAACTCTATATGAGGTAGGCATTCCTCCCACGACTTGAGATTTTTACGGATAATGGCCCGTAGTAGAGTGGATATTACACACGGTTCACCACCTCGGTTTGTCCATCTTTTTGGGGATGACATGTTGTGGAGAATAACAGCTTCGTGCCTAACTTACTCCAAAGTGTCCTCCAAATATGGCTAAGAAATTTTGCATCACGGTCAGACACTATCGTCTTCAAAATTCCATGCAACCTGACAACTTCTTTAAAGAAGAGGTTAGCAATATTAACAGCATCATCACTTTTTGAACACGCAATAAAATGTGACATTTTTGAAAATCAATCTACTACGACAAAAATAGAATCTTTCCCAGTTCGAGTTCACGGTAGACCTAAGATAAAATCCATTGAAAGATCAACCCAAGACCCTTCGGGAATAGGCAAAGGCATGTACAGCCCATGTGGGTTAACCTTTGATTTTGCCTTCTTACAAACCAAACATCCCGAACATATTTTCTCGACATCCCGTTTCATTCGGGGCCAAAAGAAGTGTTCTTGTAGCATGGCCAAAGTCTTTTCAATGCCAAAATGGCCCATGAGGCCACCACCATGTGCCTCAAGTACGAGCAACTCTCGCACGAAACTTTGTAGAATACAGAGCTTACCTTCTCAAAAAAGGAAGCCATCGAACCTGAAAAACTTATCAACAGCAGCATGTTCACACAATTTATATATATTCCCAAAATCAGCATTAGAGTCATACAAATCTTTCAAAAATGCAAAACCAAGTAGTTTTGAATCCAAATGATTTAACAAAGTATAACAACGAGATAGTGCATTGGCCACAATATTTTCCTTACCTTTTTTATACTGTATAACATAAGGGAAGGATTCAAGAAATTCTACCCATTTTGCGTGCCTTTTGTTGAGCTTGTGCTGGCCTTTGATGTGCTTGAGCGATTCATGGTCTGAATGGATGACAAACTCCTTCGGCCACAAATAATGTTGCCACATTTCCAATGCCCGGATCAAAGCTTACATTTCTTTATCATATGTGGGATAATTCAATGGTGCGCCACTTAGCTTTTCACTAAAATATGCCACGGGCTTCCCTTCTTGGGTCAACACAGCACCAATCCCGATACCTGAAGCATCACATTCAATTTCAAATGTTTTGTCAAAATGATCTTTAAGTGAAATAAAGGATTTTTCTTGCTCCTCGCTCCAAAAGAAAGCATAATTCTTTTTTATCACGCTAGTGAGAGGTGTGGCCAATGTGCTGAAATTTGGAACAAAGCGACGGTAAAAACTCGCCAAGCCATGGAAACTTCGTACTTGACTTATGTTGGTTGGTCTAGGCCACTCTTGGATGGCTTTCACCTTTTCTTAGTCAACTTGAAGTCCTTGCGAGCTGACAACAAATCCAAGGAAAACGACTTTGTTAGAACAAAATGTGCATTTCTTAAGATTGGCATATAAAATTTCCTTTCGTAACACATTAAGAACAGCTCGTAAATGCTTCAAGTGATCATCTAAGGATCTACTATAAACAAGATTATCATCAAAGTAAACCACATAAAATTTACCAATTTAAGCTCGTAGAACATGGTTCATTAAATGCATTAAGGTACTAGGAGCGTTAGTAAGACCGAATGGCATTACCAACCACTCGTACAAACTGTGTTTTGTTTTAAACATTGTTTTCCACTCATCTCCCTCACGCATCTGTATTTGATGATAACCACTTTTGAGATCAATTTTGGAGAACAACTGAGCACCACTTAGTTTATCGAGCATATCATCTATACGCAGTATTAGATGACGATATTTAATCGTGATTTTGTTCACAGCGTGACAGTCAACGTACATGTGCCAAGTCTTATCCTTTTTTGGCACCAACAAAACTAGAACAACGCATGGACTAAGGCTCTCACGAATGAATCCCTTTTCAAGGAGTTCATTCACTTATTTTTGCAACTCCTTGGTCTCCTCGGGATTACTACGATAAGCAAGTCGGTTTGGTATAGATGCACCAGGAATGAACTCGATTTGATGTTCTATTCCTCGAATAGGTGGTAAGCCACTTGAAACTTCATCGGGGAACACGTCTTCAAATTCCTGCAAGAGAGAGACAATAGAAGAAGGTAAAGTAGCATCTAATTGTTAGCATTCAAATATGATTCCTTGTACATGAGTACAAGAATAGGCTGCCTCAACATGAAGGATTTTCGAATGTCACTCCCTTTTACATAAACACTCATTTTTGCACTCGTTTTTTCTTCACTTCTTTGTTTTTCTTGTTCTTTACTCTTTTCTCTCATTTTTACAACTTGTTTCCCTCATTTCTTTTCACTCACTTTTTCACACACCTTTTCACTCTTTCTTTCTTTTCATTCTCTTTAAAATTTTCAATTGAGACATGCAATTTCACTTGATCTTTGTATACTTGTCTCAGTGTTAAAGGCGCTAAAGTGATGTTCTTGCCTAAATGCTTAAAGGTGTATCGATTGGTGTAGCCATCATGTACCACCTTTCGATCAAATTGCCATGGAGGCCTAGTAAAAGGTGCCTGGCATGCATAGGAACCACGTTACAGAGAACTTCGTCATTGTATTTTCTGATGGAAAATGGCACCAACACTTATTTTGTCACCTTCAACTCTCCACCATCATTAAGCCATTGAAGCTTATACGGACAAGGGTGCTTTGTTGTGGTCAAGCCAAGTTTCTCCACCATTAACGTACTAGTGACGTTGGTACAACTTCCGCCATCCACAATAAGGCTAGACATCTTGCCTTGCACGAGACAGCATGTATGGAAGATATTCTCTCGTTGTTGTTCATTCTCCGCGCTTTGTAAACTTAGGCTACGTTTGATTACAAGAATTTCACCTTCGACAGCATATTCAAGATCGCCTTCTTCATCACTGACAAGGGTGTTGAATTCCTCTTCTTTCTCATCTTTTGACTTGATTTTGCTGCTAGTGCTCATCACCATTGTTCTTCGGTTAGGGTATTGACTAGCGATGTGCCCTCATCCCAAGCACTTAAAGCACTTGATGTCCCTCGTGTGATTTGGACTGGCAACTTCTTTGCCTTTGCTTGATTCACCAACGGGTTTATTAAACTTCGTAGGATGGTTTTGTTTCTTCGGGCGATTAGGGAAGTCCTTTTTACTCGTACCTTGTCTGCACTTTGAGTTGTTTGCGGGGTTGGCATAGGTCCGAACGGAGCTTTTCTTCTTGAGTTGTTTTTCTACTTTGATTGCAACATGAACCATGTCGGTCACCTCGACATAGTGCTGGAGCTCCACCACATTAGCAATCTCTCGATTTAGCCTAGCTAAGAACCTAGCCATGGTTGCCTCGCAGTCCTCTTCCACATTCGTACGAATTATTGCTACTTCCATCTCTTTGAAATAATTCTCCACGCTTCAGTGGCCTTGCGTAAGGTTTTGCAACTTTTGGTATAATTCTCAATGGTAATAAGATGGGATAAATCTCTTTCTCATCACCGCTTTCATCTCTTGCCATGTAGAGATTGGTCTCTCTCCGTTTCGTCTTAGACTTGTTGTTAATTGGTCCCACCACACCATGGCGTAGTCAGAGAATTCGACTACCGCCAACTTGACTTTTTTTGGCCTCTGAGTAGTTATGGTAGTCGAACACCAATTCTATTTTCTTTTCCCACTCCAAGTACGCCTCCGGATCAGACTTACCTTGTAAGGGTGGTATGGAGAGCTTAATGTTATTCAAATCATCATCAACTCAGCCTCGATCCCTTTGACCCCGATTCTGTTGACCTCAGTGTCGCTCACTTTGGTTTGAACCTTGGTCGCTTTCTAAATCACTTGGGTCATACATCTCGTCTTCGAACGGCCTTGCTCAGCCTCTTTCACGTCTAGGGCCTTGAGGCATTATTTCTTGTCGCCCCCTCTCTTCGACTCGGTCTAGTCTCTCGTTTATGGACTCGAGTTCATTGCAGAAGATACGTTGGATTTCTCTTAGGAGGGCTTGCTGGCCTAAATCAAGGACTCCTCTGCCTCCAGGGGCCACGTTCCTTAAGGGTTGTCTTGGTAGTCCTTCGTTCATGTTACGTTTCGAACTTCGCGACATGTTGTAACCTCACCACAAACCTCACAAGATCTCTTGGAAAGAAAGAATGATGGCACTCACACTCGTGTTTATGCTTGTTTTGGCTTTTACCTCCCCTCGAATACGCTCACTCACTCGTGCCTTTTTCCACTCTTTTCTCCTCTTATAACCTCGTAAAGGATTTACTAGGCTTGACCTTCTAGTTTGGGAGTCAGTTTCAAATGGGGTAAACAATGGATATGCGTATAGGTTTAGGGTTGGCTAAAAGAACAGGGAATTGGGTAGGAAGCGTGGCGTGTCTATGATTAGGAAGATTAGAAAAGAAGGTGGACCGGGAACTATATCAAATCAAGGGCTTTGACACTCAAATCGAATTGCATAAAACACCTTTTTTTATTTTTTTTCAAAAAAAAATTTTATATACTTTTTTTATAAACGACTAAAATGATAATTGCAATATAATACTTGAATTTCACGAAGTAATTTTTTTCTTTTTTTACTCTCTTTTTTTATGAACCTACTCCGGGGATGCTCTGAACGCCTAAACTTCTCGTTTTAGGTAGCTCTGATACCAAATGTGTAACACCCCTATCCCGTAACCATCGCCGGAATAAGTAAGGGGCATTACCGGACTTGTAACTCATGACAGAACGATAAAACTTTTTTTTTTTTAGATCATCCATTTGGATAAACACTAAGCACAGCCAGGGATAAAATGTAAACTTTTATAAGTAAACATTCAAAAGATGCCATTTTCGCATGGCTTATATACAATAACCAAATTATTCTTTCGCTACTAGTCTATTCTATACATGCCATAAGATAATCCAATCTCATGGCTACCGTAATGGTAGATAGTGTGATGAAGTGCTAACGATCCCCGAGCTAGTAGTCAGAATCCACAACCTACAGACCAAAAACATGAACGAACAGAGTAAGCTTTCGTAAGCTTAGTAAGTTTTAAGCAAAACAATAATTTTGTTGAATCAATGACGTTTTTCACATATACTTAATCTAGGTAAAATCTCATTTGACCCAATATACCTAGCCAAAATTTCACATAATTTAATTCGCCTTTCTTTAGCCTTGAGCTTTAAGTCGCAAAGTGTTTTCATTTAATATCTTTGGTCATTCATGTCAACTGTTCGATGAAGTTAATCTAGAGCTTCCTCTCAAACTATAATATCAATAAACGCATCACTTAACTATCACATATATATACTTTCGTACAATAGTGACCCAGATGGTCGAATATTTCCAAAGCACATTCTTCACCAATTTACAACTTTCAATAATCCTTTCCACTTGTTCATAATCACATCCATATTTTCAAGTATTTCAACATGACAAGTATTAAATTACTGTAGGCACCTAAAGAACCAAACATATTCCTTATTACATATACGTAAGTTTACAGAATATAATCCTTACCTTGTACTGGCATATCTAGCTGAACCCAACCCGTACTCAAATCGTAAGGCTTTTGGGCAGAATATGCACTAATACATAAGAATATTTCATCCCATACTTCATTATACAAGCATACCATTACCAATTAGATCATTCTCATATTTGGAGTTATAATATTGATGACATTTACATACCTTCTTGATGCTAATAATTCACTTTGAAATCAATCCACCGACGAGTAAGTAATACGTACCTGAACATCTTTAAATACGTAATACTTATTTGATGGTAACTTACTGCGGATACTCAATATCAAAGTCTTACTTGATAATAGCCATTAGGCTATATGCATAAAAATTTACAATAGAGTTATGATTCTTTTAATATGTGCTTAACATATCATACTCAATCACATTATAGGCTTTAATACTTAAAACTTACCTCGATCGCTAATGTACGTCAATTCTGACTATTCGACCAATTTCCCTTTTTCCACGATCCGACTTTGTTTCCTTGAGTTCTTGAGCTAATGAACCAAATTTAAACTTATCACATCACTATTGTGTAAAACCACATTCAATTATATTATAATTCGGTTAGCAAGAAATACACTTATTCCTTATAACATTTAGCTTCAATTTCTAAAATAATTAACTAAAGCCAAAATACCATGTAAGGGTTCCAAATATGTAGCATTTGTCTTTTTACAAGTATCTATGTCAAAACCTTATTAATAACTTACAAACCATTTTATTAGTATCATTATTCACAATCATGTTCGGTGTCACATATATAAACATATAAGCATGTCTCTCATCTTTCCTCGAGTAGCCGAATGCCCAAAATCTTTTATAACCACAAACATAATTTTTCTAAGGATTATATGCCACAAAGCTCTTAAATTAGCCTCAACAACATCTATCAAGCTTATCCATAAATTTACTTCTTACAAACCGTACACTCAAGCATATAATTAACAATTATTCTACTAAATGTTTTTGTCCACACTCGGCACTTAAATATACAAAACACCCTAGCCGATAATCACTTAGCTTCGAGATCACCACCTCAATCATCTCAACCACAACATTCATTTTCTTACTTCTCATCATGGCCGAATACTAACCATGCCTTAAGCTCTTTCTCTTTCCAATTTTTAGTACTTTATAACTCATCTAACAACTATTTCAAAGCTAAAACTCAACATCCAAAATTTAACACATAAAATCCTCAATTATTACATGGTTCTATTAATTGTAAGCTCTATTTCAATATTTAAGCGTGAATTACAAATTCTGGACGTCATTTCATAATTCCAAGCAAGTTGCCGAATGCAACCTTACTAAATTTTCATGGATTCAAATCATGGATTCAATATACCATTACCATGAAATCAACAACCAAAAATTTATAGACAATTTAGGAAAATCACATTACAAATCTCAAATTCAAGCAAAGACCATGGCCGAAATGCACATATAACCACATAACAAAAAAATTGAACCTTTGGTTGCCTAACTAGCTTAACATCCATCCCAAAAACATCAAATTTCCATCAAATTTTAATCAAGAAACTCACCTCATGAAGAATATCAAAGTGCCGAATGGTTTTAGACTTTTCTCCTCTCTTTATTTGATTTTTGGCTAAAAAGAACACAAAAGAGCTACCTTGTTCTTTTCACCAAATTCTTTTATTATTTAATTCACCATTATAATAACATTCCACTAAGCTTTATTTTACAACTAAAAAAAAACAATAATTCCATTCAAAGCATGGCCGGCCACTAACCTTAGAAAATGGATATTTGACATGCAACTCCATTTATTTTACTTCATTCTTTTATTAATCTCTTAAAATTAGCCACATATATTTAAATCCTTTCACATGAGTCCTTTTTATTTCAATTCACATTCAAATTAACTAAATCAAAGAATTAAAAATTTACACATGCATTTTCACATATATTTGGCATGGAATAAGGTATTTAAATATTTTTGTGACTCGGTTTCGTTGGTCCCAAACCACTTCCCGACTAGGGTTAAATTAGGGATATCACAAAACAATATGAGCTCGCCTCAGCTTGAATTGAGTTTTATGATAGATGCTCGATCGTCTACGAGAAAGTGTCGTCGAAAATAGAAGGAAATAGAAAATTTGGGTGAAGATAATTTGGTTGTTTAAGTTTGGGTTCAAAGATGGTTAGTTAATCTTAAGTTTAAGAAAGAAAAAGAGTTAGGATATTGGTAATTTGGTTTTGGTTCGAAAAAGGAACGAAATATGGTTGATTGGAATATTTGGGAAATAGATGAAAGTATGGTAAGGTTGGTCCTAAGAACAAGTTGAATCGATATTAGCCAATATCGACCCGAGACTTATTCGTTCTTAAGAAGGGATGGTTGAGACAAAATAGACCTCGACCCACTATCTAAGCAGATAGGAACCTCGGTATAAAGTGTTTTGAACGCCACACTAAAACTAGTGATAAGTTTGATTTCGTGAAAGAATTAGGTTGATGCCACTACTAGGTAGTTAAGCCAACGAAAATCTTAAACGAGACTTAGAGAAGAAAATTCTCAGAAGAACAAAAGTTCGGCTATAAATTTGGCAAAAAGTCCTTTACAAAGTAACACAAGCCAAAATTTATAGTGAATACAAGGGATAGCCGAATAGGCTCTTGAGGTAGCTAAATGGATAGCTGAAAATTCCAGAATTTTTTATGAAGCTTCCTTGAAGTTTCTTATGCATGGAGAACAGAAAGGGGAAGCTTCTAGATGCCTTGATTCAATAGGAAAATTGAATGGGTTGTTTGGGAGCTGAAATGCAATCAATAGGTTCAGCCAAATGCTTGAATTTGATTTATTGCTGCTGCTTGGTTCAGCCGAATGTTCATGTGATTAAGGAGCTGTCTAGAGCACTTCAATAGACTTAGAATGTGAACAAACTAATTTGAACAGCCACACATGTGTGAACAAACAAAATTGAACAGCCCTTGGTGTGAAAGGAATAATCGGGTGGGTGTGAATAGCCTTAATTTGTCTTGGGCAGCCAATCGGTCTTCTTGAAGAGTTGCAAAGGTTGGCCGAATGGTCACTTAGGGGACACCAAAGATCAGCACACCATCTTTAAATCATCCATGCACCTATGCCGTCCAAGGGGTAATGTACCTACAACAATTAAATCAGCAAATTAAATCCCTTTTAGACACATTAATTCGGCAACATAAAACAAATAAATCCTGCACCATAAATTAGGATGGACATAATTAATCTTTGTAATAGTTAAGACATATTTAATTGGTCCTAATTAATTAAGTACTTAATTTAGAACATAATTAAAACATGTCCAGATTATGAAAAATTAATTATTAAAACTAAATAACTAATTTAACTAACAACAACTTAAATGATTTATTCCAGCATAATAAACGCAATAATGAAATGAGCTGAAACGAGCTCGTTGAACTAAGTTAAGTTGAAGTTGAGCTGATTTGAGCTTGAAGGAGTATGCATGGTTTGCTTGGCTTGCTGGTCCAAGAGCTTTCAAGAAGTCTAGCAACAGTTTCACCCCAAACTCTATCAACTAAGGCTGTTGTTGCATCTTTGAATCTCTTTGCTCGAGCTCGAGTGATCAGTCCTACGGGCAACTCGAGAGGATCTACATTGGCAGCCGACAACTTAGGAGGTGTGTTCGTATCAATGTGAATGTCTGTTTTTTGATGAAATTCTTATCAAGTGAGAATGTTAGCCAACTTTAATGTTAGATGAAAGTACTGATGGTCTATTGATATATGATTGGCATTGCCTTATCTCTTAGGGATTCTATCCTAATATGTTGGAATGAAGTCAGTGGTAAAACTTATGTGAGACTATTCATCCATTTCTACTGGACGTTATTTTGTTGTATATATAAATATTTGGAAAGTGTATTATCTCTGTTATGATGGAATTCCAAAGCAGGTAGGTATTATTTTCTTCTGGATTTCTCTGATTTTCGTGTAAGGAATTATCATCGACAAGGGTATAAATGATGAGAGCACAAGCTCAAAATTGTATGATGGATCTTTTCCTCAGTTTGATTAAAGTTAATGAGTTCAATCAGGATATCTATTTTCTCGAGTTAATATGGTTGCAAGACCTTTAATTAGCATATTAAAAGAATTGTAAACGAATATATGTATTTAGGTTGTGGTAGCAGTATGAAGAAAAGAGTGTTTTAACATGTTATTATTTGATAGTCGAAATTGACTTGGTTGTTTTTATTAGAGTGAACTGATTGTTGAGATGTGATTTGAGTTATATGTATTTAAGCATGTCCTTAGCTAAGGGAATAAATTTTATGCATTCACGAGTATGTAAACGGACAGTCATATTTTAGGAAGTATGATATAGAGATATACTTATTGGATTGCTTTAACTGAATGATGTTATTATGAGTTAAAATTATTCTGAGTTGAAAGGTTATCGCATCTAAGAAAATTTGGATGGTCTATGCATGTTAGCAAAGTTGAAAAAAGTTAAAGATATTATTAACCGAAGCTCTAGTTCTGAGTTTAGTCTAAATTGACAAAAGAATTTGCGACTTTTTAGTGATGTACTATTGAACAGATTGTAATATGTTTTAATACAAAAATGTAAAGTGATAGTTTGTATTTTTAGACGGTTAAATCACATTAAAAGAGAACTATTTGACTGGTGATTTAGAGACGGCCACTTTTATGTTTGTGTCGTGAATTCGATGATATCATATGTTCGATGAAAAATGTCATATGCTTCCTGATCCTAATGGTTTAAAGTATCTAATGTTGCAAAAAAAGACCTAAAAATTTAAGACTGTGTCAATGGATTGAGATAATGAAAGATTTCGAGTAATTATCGATCAACCTTTGAGAAAGCAGTTATAGTTATAGATGCCTAGATGGAAAATCTTTATTTATTTTGTGAGTACTGGTTACTGGATTGATCTTATTTGATGATGGTCTAATTCTAGCTATATTAAATGCTAAAGCGAAGTTTTCTTTGCGATACTGAGAAGTTCAGAAATGTGATAGTGAATGGTAATCTAAATGAGTTCTGAGTGAGTTTACTTCTGATGTTGAATTTCAGGTCAGTTTGATTAAAGTTATGCAGAATTTGTGTATTGATGAACCTAGAACTTATGCAGAAGTTTTTGTACGAGGCTCAGTAGTAACACGTTTGTTTATCCAAGAGTAATAAAATGTGCAGTTATATAAGTAGATGTGCTAGTCATTGTGTATGTTACATGATATTTTAGAATCCATATTTAGATGACGCTATGTAACAGATAAAAGTCAAAAATCAAGTCTATTAAGGACTAATGCAGTCATTGATTGTGTGAGAGTAATAATGAGATAGAGTTCCTATAGATTTCGTATCGGGATTGTCATTTTCTCTAAAATGGGAGATGTTATTTGGATTATGGTTGATTGTTTGGAAAAAATCCGCATGATTGTTTCAATATGTACAAAGTTCTTATTTGATAGATCAACTAAGCTATGTGTTCTTGAGAAAGTAATTCAGAATTTTGACAATATGTTCCGACACTGAGTTCTAAAGTTCAAAGGTTATTGGAAAAAGATATACGAGGCTAAAATCGATTTGTGATTCTGGAAAGTTAGTGAAAGTGTTTCATGAGAGTTGAAAGCAATTTCTTCTGGTAAGATTTTCGGGGACGAAAATCCCTCAAGGGGGAGAGTTGTAACATGATATGATCGAGTCCCGGAGTGCACTAAGTTCGAGCAAGGATTCAATGGTGCTGCCCTAAGGACCAATCACACGAGCTCGAGCTAAACAATTCAAAGAGGCCATTTCGGCCTTAATTATCCAGTTGTGGGACGAGACTTTGGTTGGAGGAATAGAACGAGTTAGGACCAGCTCAATAAAGTTTCCTTGCAATATATTGCAAACCGATTTCAGCTCAATTCCAGCTCTTTAAATCATTCCACCTAAATTAAACTTTTTTATTTTTTATTTTTTATTTTTCAGCATTGCATTTAGTTGCATTTAAATCCTTGCATTTAAGCATCTTAGTTTAATAATGAGTTGATGGTCATTAATTCAATTCATCTTAGTTTAATTAATTGAGTTTTTTATGAACTTGATTTAATAGATGCTTCTTTAAATAACTAGTTACTAGGATAATTTATTGATGCATGAGTTAAAGTTCATTTAATAATGCTTCTATTAATTAAACTAGTTGCTGGAATAAATGATGCATAAGTGTTAGTTCATTTATTTAAGCTAGTTGTTAATTTGTTTTAAGTTTAATAAATGGATAAATGTGACGGTTACATGTGTTAATGCGGGTGACTTTTCAGCTCCCATCTATTATTATTAAAGGCTGTTATGCATTCAATAAAGTGACCTTTCAAGAAATTTTGGTTACAAAAGAGAGGGTTGTTACAAAGAAGATTTAACACATCATTTAAAAGAGTTTAAAGAGTGGATTATTGCTTCTTTAAATTTGGCAACAAGCTCTTCAACTTCTAACTGTTTTGCTACTTTAAAAGAATTAATTCAAGCATTCAAAACACCATTAAGGTGCTGGTGACTATTCGGTTAATCAAAGGACACTTCAAGAGTAACTTTTCAAGCATTCAAGGTCAATTATGTAGCTGAATTGAAGTGAATTAAATGGTGGAGTTATTTGGTTCAAGAATTCCAAGAGACTTGAGCCTTATTTTAGCTTTTAAGATGAATACTTGTGACCATTCAGCTAGCCTTTTCCTAGCCTTATAAATATGTGTGTAAATCAGCTTTTTGAGGGGACTTTTGAAATATTTTTGTTAATGATATACTGCCAAATTTGTGAGGCAAACTTTTCTCTATTTTCGTTCAAAGATTTGTTGGCTACCTAGTGTTCTAGTTGTGTCATCGATTTTCTTTGTTGAAAACTGAACTTATCACTATTCATAGTGTGGCGTTCAAACATACCGAGGTTCCTATCTTGCTAGATAGTGGGTCGAGGTCACCTTAACCACTCTTAAACTGAACTAAAGGGCTTATAAGCAACGAGTCATTACCAAATCAGTATTGGTTCTTGTTTGCACATTTGGTTCAATCCATTTTCTTTTCTTACCATTTCGAACTAAAATAAATTCCTTCTTTCACATCCTACCCTTTTTCATACCATATTCTTAAACCAACTACTAAATTGTCAAACAACTTCTTTCCATACCAATTTCACTAAACTAAATTGTCAATTGCTTCTCGTTTCATACGACTCGACTCATCCCGAGGTGGATCCTATCATAACAGCCTAATTTTGGGCCTAGTCGGAACAGTAGTTTTGGGACCACAAATTTGACAGAGTAAAATTTATTTTTATTATATTTTTATGGTCTAAAAATTTATGGAATTATTTTTGTGAAAATTTCATTCAAAAATTTTGACATTTGGGCACTCAATTTAGTCAAAAGGACTAAATTGTAAAAAATGTAAAACTTGACTTCTAGAAGCTAGAGGTGTCTAATTGCTATGAAATTTTAAATTGGAGATCCTTAAATAGTAATTATACCATTTGATAATTTTTTGGACAAAAATGGGCATGAAATAGGTGAAATATAATATTTTTAAGTTAGGGGCATTTTGGCCATTTAGTAATTAAATAACTTAATAAACAAAATAAAAGCCAAAATTTCTTGTCCATCTTCTTCCTTGGCCGAATTTTACATGAAGAAACCATGGATAGGGTTTTTCAAGCTTCCAAGCTTGATTGTAAGTCCATTCTAGCCCCGTTTTTAATGATTTTTACGTTTTTAAAATCCTCGTAACAAGATCTACCTATTTCTACCATTTATTTTGAGTTATGATGAAGGTATAGGGTTTGAACCATGTTAGAAATTTGTGTATTTTGATGTTTAATGGTAGATTATTCATGTTTATGGTTAGAGAAATAATTTTTGCTAAGTGATTTTCAGTGAAAATGCCTAAAAGGACTAAATTGTAAAAGTTATAAAATATGTAGTAAAAGTGTGTTTTAATGGAAATTGTAGGCTGTTATAGTTATGAAAATGATTCGGCTAGGCTTGTAGGTTAAAGAAATTGAATAAATTTCATTTTACGAGCCTAAGGGCAAAACTATAAATATGTGAAACTTTAGGGGGCAAAAACTAATTTTTCCATAATGTGATTTTTGGGTCACATTGAATAATATGACTAATAAGTGAGCTAAATTTGATATTATAGATCAAGAAAAATGAAGTTCGACTCTAGATCGGGGGAAAAACAAATGTTGGACAAATAGGTCTTTTTCGCTGTTGTTGCATCCGAGGTAAGTTCGTGTGTAAATAATTCGATATTTTATTATTATGTATCTATTGGTTTGATATTGCATGACATGTATATTGTCTTTATGAATTTGGTTATTTATGACTCGATGACAATCTGACAAAGGTTTGGTGCTTCGAAATCCCGGTTGAACCTTAGGAATAGTTAGGATACAAATGTCATGACATGAGGGTTATGTGTGATCCCATGTAAGACCATGTCTGGGACATGGCATTGGCATCGATATGTGATCCCATGTAAGACCATATCTGGGATATGGCATTGGCATCGATATATGATTTCGTGTAAGACCATGTTGGGACATGGCATCGATATTAGACATCATGTAAGACCATAGCTAGGCTATCGGCTTCGATCTGTGATCCCATGTAAGACCATATCTGAGATATGGCATTGGCATCTTACTATGTGTATAAGATTTTCCCGGGTATCCTTTAGTATTCGAAATGGTTCAACGGGTAAGTAAATAGGTATGTTAAAGAAGAGAAAGAACATGTGAATATTATGAATTCTGTAAAGGTATGTACATAAGTTATACGCATGGATTTTAAGATATGGTGAGTTCATGATTTCCATGAGAATATTTTTCTGAAAGTTTTAAGATTATTGGTCTATATTAGTGATGGAAGAAATACATGGTAAATTTGGTTGGAAATTGAGTGATTGGCTTTTGGGCCAAAATTGAGTTATGATATAACATGTTTTATTCACACGAATTGTGATTCATCGGATATGTGAAAGAGGAAAGATTGGCAAATTGCCTATTAAAATGATTATGGGATGTTATGAGCTTTGAACAATTGAAAGATGTTAAAGTATATGCTCGAAATGTAAATACTCATATTTAATATGCATGCTTATTGTGTGGTTTGAAATGATCTGTTAATTGTTGTAGTATGTTACAACGAAAGGGTTTCAGTTGTTGGGCTAATGCCCGAATATGTTAAATTATGCTTAAGTGCATAAAAGCAAATGTTGTGACTGAATAAGAATTATAACCATGAGATTTTGGTGAATTATAATACTTTGTGTTTGTATTGTTGAGTTATGATAAACACTTGGTAAGTTGTGAATGAGTAAGTTATACTGTGAGACTTAAATGACAATTTGTATGAATTTACATTATGTAAATTGTATGGTTGAGGTTGTTTATTATTTACATGCTAACTTACTAAGCTATAGTATATAGCTTACTCCCCTTCCCTTCCCATGTCTTATAAGGTTAATAAGCTAGCTCAGTTTAGAGATTGCCGGAGATCCTATCACACTATCAAGCTATCACTACGGATATTGATGAATTCAAGTAGTTTGAGTCTATGGCATGTATAGGGAATTGGTCTTTTGGTTATATGTATTATTGTTGATATGGCCAAATGTGTTAGCCTATAATGGATTATTGTTCTAATTGTATATAGCCATGAATGATGGCTTATGTTGATTACAAGTTTATTCATGTGTTAATGCCCTCTTGTGAATGTGATGTCAATATGTTTTAATGGGCTAAGTATAATGTTTTAAGCATGATAAATGATGGCATGAGAATGACATATTATTATCTTAATTGTGAGTGTTTGGTTGCCTAAGTATGATATGTTTCATGCCTTTGAATTGATATGAATGCATGTGTGAATAAGGGTGGCAAATGGCTTGGTAAATAGCCTTGTTTTTATCCACATGGGTGTGTCTAGGCCGTGTGTGACACACGGTCTACCCCATGGGCATGTGATTCGGCTGTGACAGCCCTAATTTGACCCTAGTCGAAAAGTGGTTGCGGGACCACAAAACCGAGTCACAAAATTTTTTAAATGCTCTTTTCTATGTTTATTGTATGTGAAGTATCATGTGTGAAAGTATCATGTCTTAATTTTGTCATTTGGATGTGAAATTATTAAAAAGGACTTATGTGTGAAACTTTAAAAATGTGATAGGTTAAATTGTAGCGGTCAAATAATGCATGGTTTAAAAAAATGTGGAATTGCATGGCAAATTCTCCACTTTTGAGATAGTGGCCGGCCATGATGATATTGATACAAAATATATGTATTTTATATTAGTATTATAGTAAATAAATGGTTTTATTATATAAAATAATGATAAGTAAAATAGAAAAAGGGTGAAGAAAACATGCTTATCTTTGTTTCTTCTTAGCCAAATTTAAAGAAAGGAGAGGGAGCTAAACCATTCGGTCATCTTTAAGCTTGAATTAAGGTAAGTAATTCATGTTATTTCTTGAAATTTTAGCATATTTTAAGCTAGTTACTAAGTTCCTTACTTAGCCCATGTCAAAATTTTGAATTTTGTGGTGATTTGAGCATTCGGCCATGGAAGAAATTGAAGGGATTGGTTGTTGTCTTTATGTTTTAATGAGAAATTGTGGATGAGTGAAGTTTGAGCTAGTTAAATGTTCATATAGGTGCATTAGATGATAAGGGGAAATTGGCTTGTGTGTATGTGTAGTTGCCAAATGTGAATTTAGATAACATTGAGTAATGTTGCATTTTAAAATGATGAAATGAAGATTTAAGCTTGATAAAATTTTGTTAAGAAAGAATGAAAGAAATATGTGTATTCGGCTATGGATGATTGGCTAATAAATTGGTGTGGATGTTTTGAATGAAACATGCACAATTATAAGTTGAATTTAAGGTTTGTTAAATTTATCCTTATCATTGCCGAATGAGTTTAATGGTTAAAGAAAAATTTTAAGTGCTTAGTTAATGTGCATTCGGTCATTTAGGATTAGTATACATTTGATAAAATTTTGATGCTTTGAAATGGAATTTAAGTATTAAATGAGCTCTAAGCTTGTTGAATTTTGAAATGTGATTGGGAGCAAATTTGACATGAGCATATTTTGCAAATGACATGTTGATAAATGTTGAGTTATGGTATCATGATATTAACTTAGTTATCAAGTTGCCGAATGTGCTTATAAGTGAGTGAAGTTATGTTATAATTGAGCTAAGTGTGGCTAGTAAAGTCTATTTAGTTTTCTTGCTATATTTGACCATAAATATGTTTGAGTGATTTCGATTATAGCTTAATGTTTAGTTAAGCATGATTGATGCTTTTAATTATTGTTTTAGTTGAATAATAAGATAGACATGGACAAATGATACGAATAAATTGGTTTTTGAAATGTATATGGTTGCCGTATGTATGTGTTTGATTAAGAAGTAAATTTGTTGATTTAGCTCAAGAGCTTAGAGGACCAAAGTTGGATAGGGGAAAGGAAAAAGTAATCGAATAGTAGTTGTAATCGTTTGACAACATCTGAGGTAAGTTTTAAGTATTCAAATGTAAATAACAATTGATTATAATCAAATATATTATCTGAATTAAGTATTCCTTGTAAGGTATGGATTTAGCCGAATGTTAAAGATGAAATGATGGTGTATTATATCATGCTTATATGGCCTAATGGCAAGTATAACATGTTGGTAAAAATGCAATGTGCTTTTATAATCGAATGATAAGTTTGAAATGAATGCGAGCAAAATGTTATGCATAAGCTATCGAATGGTAAGTGTGAAAATGAGATGAAAAAAAAAGTGTTTGAGATGTATAATTATATATGTTCAAATGATGTTTGCACCTAATTGATATGATTATGTTATATGGAACTTGTTGATTTGATTATCGTACGGTACTATTTGGGCTTCAAGCCTAGCAGGCTATAATGCCGGTGAGTTAATATCGGGCTTCGGGCCTAGCAGGCTATAATGCCAGTAAGTTAATATGGGGCTTCGAGCCTAGCAGGCTATAATGCCAGTGAGTTAATGTCAGGCTTCGAGCCTAGTGGGCGTAATGCCGGTGAATGAGTCTAGACTTAAAGTCTAGCAGGCTTCGTGCCGATGATGTATTCGGGTTTAAACCTAGCAGGCTAATTGTCAGTGATTTGATATAAATTTAAGATTTTGAGACTTCGTGATAAAACGTCAATTGAAATCGTATAATACCTTAAGTTGGCCAGGTATGTATCTTGTACTTATATGAGCTTGATTGTGATTGAATCCCAAGTAGGTAATCTAATGTATATGTGAATAAGTATTAAGACTATAGGTATATGATCCTAATACATTCGGCCAAAAATGTGAAGTTATGTGAAAATATTTGATTTACTTATGTTATATGAATTCAGATTCAAGTGAAGTTAATATGCTAAATATACGTTAAATATTTATATATATATTTGGTCATATGATAATATACCTATGAAATGTCACTTGAGAATTTGATTGATCGATTTATAATTGAATTTAAATGTCAGCATTGCTTAAAACTTACTAAGCTTATGGAAGCTTACTCCGTTTGTTATGTTTCTTTATTTTTAGACCGTTGACTCCAGCCACTTGCTCAGGGATCGTCAGCAACTTGTCACACTATCTATCGTTTTGGAATTCGTATGGCATGTATAGAATAGACTTAAGTGAATGATATTTTGAGATGTTGTATATAAACCATGTTAATATGGTAACTTTTGAATGTCGGTATAAATCTGAATTTCGATCTTTGATTTTGTTTGGCTATACAACTAATTGCTAATGAACTTAAGTAAATGTGAATGTACAAATGTAGTGTTTTGGATTGGTAACTCTTCATAACCCACTCCGGCGACGGATATGGGTTATAGGGGTGTTACACCGGCCATGTGTCCCCTGCATCTTAATTGTTGTAAAACAAAATGCCCAGTAGTAAACACATGGGCAGAGACATGGCCTAAGCACACGAGCGTGTGACTTAGCTGTCTGACTTCAATTTGTCGATGACGTCATAAATAAAGAGTTACATGGGTTAGGGACACAGGCGTGTGTGACCACATGGCCTGCCCACACAGGCATGTCCCAAGCCACATGGGCGTGTGATACCTATTTTAGCAAAAATTTTCTAAGTGCCGTAAAATTTTCTAAAGTTCTCAGTTTAGTCTCGAACTGCCTCCAATTCATGTTTTGAGCCTCGTAAGCTCGTTTAAGGGATGACATTAATGTTTTTGAAAAGTTTTAAATTTGAGTGGAAATTTAGGTCTCAGTTTCAAATGTTTGTTTGAGTTTAAGTTTAGTAATGCCTCGTACCCTATTTCAGCATCGAATATGAGTTTAATTTTACAGATGATGAAATGTGAAAGCTTGATGATAGACTTTAAAGTTTTGTTAAGTGATTTTAGCTAAAAATGCATTTTAGGGATTTATTGTGAAAAGTGTTTGGGTGGATAAAATGTGAAATAAATGAAAGTTTTGGGCTGCTAGGGGTCCCTATGAAATTTAACTAGCATGTAATTGGATTGAATTGTGTGAATTTTTTGTATTTTTGAAATAAGGACTAAATTGAATAAATGTGAAAGTCTAGGGGCTAATGTGTAAAAATGCCCAAATGTGTATTGTGGACTAAATTGAAAGATTATGTGATTAAATGAGTTGAATTTGTTATAATATAGATCAAGAAAAGAGGAACCCAGACTTAGATCGAGGCAAGAGCAAAGTACTCAACTAATCGACTAGTTTCGTTGTTTTTATGTTGGAAGTAAGTTTGTACATGATAAACATTGTTAGAATTATGTTTTTAATGCTTTAATATTGCATAAATTATATTAATGAGACGATGGTTGTGTACGACGATGAATCGATTATATTTGGCACTTAGTGTGTGTATCGAGATAGCTTTGGCTCTATAAAGCACTTAGTGTGCGAATCAAAATAACTTCGACTATATATGGCACTTAGTGTGCGAGACTGAGATATCTTCAGCTATGAAAGGCACTTAGTGTGCGAGATTATAATAGCTTCAGCTATGCTTTGGCACTTAGTGTGCGAGATATCGAGTATTCGACAGTATCATGTAAAGGTATGAGTTCTATATGGATTTGTACAGGTATGTACATATAAAGGATGAAATCCAAATAGAAGAAGTTATGAACTGATGGGACCATAGCTCGGGAAATCACTACCGAATCCATTGAGCTGCCACGAGGACCTATAACTTGATCACGAGCTAAGAAATTTCAAGAAGCGTTAGCAAGCTATGTGGATCGAGCTTGGGGAGAACATGAAGCCGAATCCAATAGCCATGCATGGAACAGCTCAATTGGCATCATTTGCAATTTATTGCAAGTTGAACTTGAATTTTAATAAACTCATCTAACTTTAATAAATGAGTTACTGGACTTTATTCAACTCATCTTAGTTTATTTTAGTTTAATTAATAGAGTTTTTGTTGAACTTCATTTAATAAGTGTTTCTCTTAATTAATCTAGTTACTAGGATTAGTTATTGATCATGGTTAAGTTTAATTAATTATACTTCTATTAATTTAACTAGTTGCTGGAATAATTGTTGCATAAGTTTTAGTCCATTTATCTAAGTTAATTGTTTAATGAGTGCTTGTTCAATAAGTGCTTAAATGTGTTTAACAAGTTCAATTTAATGTGTTTAAATGCAGGTACCTCTTCAGCTCATAACCGTTACAATTCAAGGATGTTACACATTCAATAAAGTGGCTTTTCAAGTCATTTTTGGTTACAAGCAAGAGGGCTGTTATAAGTAAGGTTTTATACATCATTTAAGGAGAATTATACCATTCTTTTATTTTAGCAGCAACCTCTTCATCTACCAGCCGTTTTTAGTACTTCAAAAATTAATTCAAAGCATTCAAAGTGCCTTTAAGGAGCTGATGTCTATTTGGTTAGCCAAGGAACAATTCAAGAGTCATTTTTCAAGCATTTACAATCATTCATTTGGAAAAATAGAAGAGAATTCAAGAGTGGAGTTATTTGGTTCAAGAATGTCAAAAGATTTGAACTTTATTTTAATTTTTAATTAGCACATTTAGATGAATTCTTGTGACTATTCGTCTAGCTTATTCTAGCACTATAAATAGGAGAAATCAGCCTTTGTAAAAGGACTTTTTGCTGAATATTTGAAATATATTTGAATTGTGAGTTATCGAACTCTCTTTGTCCTTTCGGAATTGATTTGACTTATCAAGCTTAGCTTGTAGCCTCTATCTTTTTCTTGTTACCGAACTTATCACTTCTAAAGTGTGGCATTCATATACCTTCGGTTCTTATCATCCATTGATAAAGGGTCAAGGTCCATTTATACCAAGGTTCCTATCAACCATTGATAGTGGGTCAAGGTTAGTTATCAATGATACAATCCACCTCAAGGTGAGTCGAGTCGTATGCGAGTTTGCTCGATCGTCTACGAAGAAATATCATTCGGTTTGTTCAAAGGATGTTTTAAGTGAATAATGGCGGAAGATATTTAAAAAGGATTTAAAGATGGGTTTATGGATATGAAATTTATGTGGGTTTGGTTATAGAAGGAGATAAATATAGTAATTGGATAACAAACAACAGATGTGAAGTGAATTGATGGTTCGATTATGATGAAACGAAAGGATGGAATGGAATGGAATGAAAATGATCTCAAAAATAAACACGAACCAATATTAGAAAATATTGACCCAAATGTTTATAAGTTTTTAAGGTGGTTGGATAGAGAATATGAGAACCTCGACCCGCTACTTAGCAAAGTAGAAACCTTGGTATGTTTGAATGCCACACTATGAATAGTGATAAGTTTGGTTTTCAACGAAGAAAACGGATGACACAACTAGTACACTAGGTAGCCAACGAATCCTTGAAAGAAAATAGAGAAAGGTTTGCCTCACAAATTTAATAGAGTTTTATTAACCAAGAATCAAAAGTTGCCTTTACAAAGGCTGATTTCACCTATTTATAGTGCTAGAATAGGCTAGCTGAATAGTCACAAACTTTCAACTTAATGTGCCAATTAAAAGCTAAAATTAAACTCAAGTCTTTTCACATTCTTGAGCCAAATAACTCCTTCCTTGAATTCACTTCAATTCAAGCTGAATGAATCTCTTTAATTGCTTGAAAAATGACACTTGAGCTAGCGCTTGGTCAGCCAAATGGACACCAACTCTTAACTAACTTCTTAATTGGTGTTTGAATGCTTAAAATGACCTTTGAAGTGGCAAAAACGGCTGGTAGTTGAAAAGGTTGCTGCCAAAATTAATTTGGATGATATAATGCTCTTTAAACCTCCTTTAAATGATGTCTAACCCCTCTTATAACAGCCCCCTTGCTTTGCAACCGAAATCTCTTGAAAAGTCACCTTATTGAATGCATAACAGCCTTTAAATGTAATGGATGTGAGCTGAAAAGTCACCTGCAATTAACACATATAACTGACACATTTATTTAATTATTAAGCTTAAAACAATTTAACAACTAACTTAAATAATTGAACTAACACTTATGCATCATTTATTCCAGCAACTAGTTTAATTAAAAGAAGCATTATTAAATGAACTTTAACTCATGCATCTATAAATAATCCTAGGAACTAGATTAATTAAGAGCAACACTTATTAAATAAATTTCAACAAAAACACTTATTAATTAAACTAAGATGAGTTGAATAAATGTCCAGCAACTCATTTATTAAACTAAGATGCTTAAATGCATGGTTTGAAATGCAAACTAAATGAACAAATGAGTACTTAATGCAAGACTTAGTTTAATGATGCAGACTTATACTAACATGGGAGTTACATAATGCATGGCTTTATTAATTGCAGAACACATAATGCATGTCATAATTAAAATATGTAGATCAATAACGCATGACATTAACTAAAGATGCATTTAATTAAACAAGGCATAATTAAAAACTAAAGTATTGAGCTGATTCGAGCTCAAATGAGCTGAATTTGAACTGGGATCAGCTTGCCAGCTATGCAAGGCTCGACTAAGGAGACTTGACTAACGGGGTTCGCTGGGCGCGCTCGCATCAATCAAATTATCTTATTTTTCAGCCATTTTGAAACCTAAGTGCTTGTCTAAATTTTGGGTCAACACGTCCAATTGTGTTGGTTCACTTTTAAGCCTTAGCCGAATCCCATCTTTTGCTTCCATAACCATTTCAAACTATTCCATTTGAGCCTATCTTTCATCATTTTAAGCCTATTTTTGCTAAGCCATTCAAATTTACTCAAATTCATGATCAGGCAACATTACGACTCGAATCATTCCGAGACGAGTTCGTATCATGAACTTGTTCATAAACACTTGAGTAAGTATAAAGAAAGTTTGTTCGTCACCATGATTTAGATATTAATTAGTACGAATTGATGATTTGTATATTATGAACTGTTAAGTATATTTAGTACAAACTTACTAAGCTATGAAGCTTACTGTGTGCTAATTTATTTATATTTTATAGAGAATCAAAGCTAATTTGGACTCCGGGTCATCAGGAAGCGTCATCACACTATCGATCATTTTGTTAGTACTTTTGAAGCTTTGTATATATGGTATATGGCATGTGTAGGCTAGTGTCATATTGGTATATTTTGAGTTATGATATTAGCCATGAGATTTGGCTTGTAATTGTTGGTATGTATGGCCATTTAAGTTGGCTTGAATTGTGTTTGGTAAGTGTTATATATATATGATATATATAATATCATATGTGTTGGATTGTATGGTATTATTTATAGATAATGAATTGGTATGTTTTGAGTATGGAATTAAATAGTTGAATTGGTTGTGGATAGATGGCATGATATATGTATGTAATAGCATATTTTGGGTTGCTTAAATATGTATTAACTTGATACCAATTTGGTTGCTATGTGTGCATGAGAAAAAGGGTGACAAATTGGCTTTACAAATGGCCTATATTTGTCCACACGGGCAGAGATATGGGCATGTGTCTCAACCGTGTGCGACAAACGGTTATGTTACACGGTCGTGTGTCCCCTGGGCACCCTTTCGAATTAAGTCAGTATACCCTACAGGTGTGACATGGCCTAGACACACGGGCATGTCTAATGGCCGTGTGTGGCACATGGGCTGGCACATGGGTGTGTGGCCATCCGTGTGACCCAAGTCAGTAACCCCTCCAATTTTCCCACGACCAAAGCACACGGGTATGTCTCCAGTCGTGTAGTGCAAGTCAGTATGTATGCCCTATTTTCACACGGCCTATGACATGGGCGTGTCTAGTGGTCGTGTGAGGCACACGACCTGTTTACACGGGCGTATGATCCTTAAATACATGAAAATTTTCTAAGTTTTCTAAAGTTTGCAAATGTTATCAGTTTAGTCTCGAACCTTTTCCAAGCATGTTTTAAGGCCTCGTAGAGCCTTATAAGGGACAATATGAATGTGTTGGATGGGTTTTATATGCATAAATGTATTTGTTACGTATGTGAATAATGTGTATTGATTGGTAATGCCTCTTAATCCTATTTTGGTGTCGGATACGGGTTAGGGGTGTTACATTTAATTGGTATTAGAGCTACGGTTTAGTTGATTCTAGGACTAACGTAGCATGTGTGAGAGTCTAGCTATAAATTTCATATATAAATTGTGATAGTGTGTTGACTCCTGACATTTGAAAATGTTTTTTATATAGCAAATGGATCCCAATCGAGTGATAGCTGACAAGGTTGAATGTAATACACCTACTCTCGCGCAAGGGACAGCGCCGTCTGATTCTAGACCCATTAGGGGCAGTCAAGGAGGAGAAGCTAAAAAAGCCTTCTTCCAAATGATGAATGAGTGGTTCACTCAATATATTCGTATGAACCTCGCTGCTCAACAACCTCCCCCTCCAAATCCCCAACCTGTACCAGTAGCTCCTCAAGGAGTCGAGCTTTTAAGATTGAGCAAGCCTCCCATTGATAAGATCCGTAAACACGGAGCTAAAAAATTTAGAGCAAATGTTGATGATGACCCTGAGAGAGCTAAGTTTTGGCTTGAGAACATGACCAGAGTATTCGATGAATTGTCTTGTACTCCAGATGAATGTATCAAATGTGTAGTATCTTTATTTAGAGACAATGCATACCATTGGTGGAAAACATTGACATCAGTTGTTCTTAAAGAATGAGTTACTTGGAAATTCATTCAATCTGAGTTTCAAAAGAAGTATATAAGTCAACGATTTCTGGATCAAAAGCATAAAGAGTTTTTAGAATTGAAACAAGGTCGCATGACTGTAACTGAGTACGGGAGGGAATTTGTAAGGTTGAGCAAGTATGCTCGAGAGTATGTTTCAACTGAAGAAATAATATGCAAGTAGTTGTGCTAAATGAAGATATTAAACTTCTGGTCGGGATATTAGATTTGAAAGAATTCATTGCACTAGTTGAACGGGCCTGCAAAGCTAAAGATTTTAGCCGAGAAAAGAGAAAGGTTGATTCAGAGGAAAGAGATTCGAGGAAGAGATCGATGAGTAAATCTTATCATTCCTCATCGAAAAAATCTAGAGACTATTTTAATCGATCGACAGCTTCAGTGGGATATTAGAATAGAGATCATGGAAAGCAATACACCAACCCTAAAGCTCAAGCCACATCAGTATCGAGTGTTGGTAACGTAAAAGATGTTAAACCCGAGTGTCAACAATGTGGAAGACGGCATTTTAGAGATTGTT
The DNA here is from genome assembly GCA_025698475.1 of Gossypium anomalum. Taxonomy (NCBI): domain Eukaryota; kingdom Viridiplantae; phylum Streptophyta; class Magnoliopsida; order Malvales; family Malvaceae; genus Gossypium; species Gossypium anomalum. Next base: position 23,755,092 of record CM046962.1, on the reverse strand, counting down.
GGGTGAAAAATAATAAAAGAACTTGTTACAGTTGTGGTTCATGAGATCATTTTATTAGAGATTGCCTAGAGTTAGCTGAAAAAGATAATGTTTAGAGTACGAGGCCAAGTAACACTGTAGTTAGAGGGAGACCATCACGTAATGTTGTAAATGTGAGTGGTGGTAGAGGTGCAACATGAGACACTGCTACGAGATATGATGCTAGAGCACTTGCTAGAGCCTACGCTATTCGCGCTAGCGAAGAAGCGTCATCTCCGGACATCATTATTGGTACTTTTACTCTCTATGATACTAATGTGATTGCATTGATAAATCTAGGATCTACTCACTTGTATATATGTATGAATTTAGTATCCAGTAAGACTTTGCCTGTAGAGTCTATTGAATTTGTGATTAGAGTATCGAATCCCTTAGGAAAGTATGTGTTGATTGATAAAGTGTGTAAGAATTGTCCGTTGATGATTCGAGATTTCTGCTTTTCGGTCGATCTGATGTTTTTACCATTTGATGAATTTGATATAATTCTGGGTATGGATTGGCTAACACTGCATGATGCTATTGTGAATTGCAAACGAAAGACGATTGATTTGAGATGTCAGAATAATGAGATTATCCATATTGAGTCAGATGATTTGAATGGTTTGCCAATAGTGATTTCATCTATGTTAGCTCAGAAAATATGTGAGAAAGGGTTACAAAGCTTATTTTGTTTATGTACTTGATACGAAAGTGACTAAAAAGAAGATTGAATCAGTGTCAGTTGTGTGTGAGTATCCAAATGTGTTTCCTGAAGAGTTACCGGGTTTACCACTGATCCAAGAGGTTGAGTTTGGTATTGAGTTAGTGCCAGGAACAACACTGATATCAATAGCTCTGTACAGAATGGCTTCGACAGAATTGAAAGAGTTAACCGATAAAGGGTTTGCAAGACCATGTTTCTCACCTTGGGGTGCTCCCGTGTTGTTTGTGAAAAAGAAAGATGGCTGTGAAAAAGAAAGATGGCACAATGAGAATGTGTATAGACTACAGACCGTTGAATAAAGTGACAATCAAGAACAAATATCTTTTACTGTTGATTGATGATTTGTTTGATCAATTGAAAGGGGCTACAGTATTTTCAAAGATAGATTTTAGATTGGGTTATTACCAGTTGTGAGTTAGAGACTCTGATGTGCCAAAGATAGCTTTTAGAATGAGGTATGGTCACTACGAATTTTTAGTTATGCCTTTCAGATTAACGAATGCACCTGCTGTCTTTATGGACTTAATGAACCGGATTTTCAAACCATACCTATATCGATTTGTTGTTATATTCATTGATGACATTTTAATTTACTCACATGATGAAACTGAACATGCCGAGCATCTGAGAATTGTATTGCAGACTCTGCGTGATAAGCAGTTATATGCAAAGTTTAGCAAATGTGAATTCTGGTTCGCGAGGTTGGTTTTCTAGGGCATATTGTGTCAGTATCGGGAGTCGATCCGAATAAAATTTCTATAATAATTGTAACACCCCAAACTCAGCCTGGATGTTATGGCCTGTAACAGCCCAAACCCGGCCCAGACATCATGGTCGGATCTGGCGATGTCACATTGAAGTGTTTTTCAAAATCTAAGACTCGTCATTTAAAAACCCTTTCTTTAACTAGCCTCTTCGTATAGGTTGAAAAGCCGTTTTAAATACTTATTGCTCATTCATAATGTGGTTGTACTTTTAAAAGTCACTTTTAATAAAATGTTATTAATTTTGAAAATGGTTTGTTATTTGCGGAAGCTTTGATAACGAGTTATGTATCTGTGGTGGTTTTGAAAACGTTTGACTTTTTGAAAACTCGCGATTTTCCTAGTACTATCAGTTGTAAATCACAAATAAATATGAGTAAAATACCAAAATCAAAAATAAACCCAAGAGGCCTTATTACATAATGTAAAACCCAAAATAAACCTTAATTATAATATTAAAGTTAACTAAATCGAGTGGCCACTAGTGAGTTCTCCCTCGAATCGAACCGCCTAAGTTTGGGGATTTCCTGCACAGTTAACAGATCAGTGAGTTTACGAAAACTCAGTGTGTGAAATCCCATAATACAATCAATAAGAGTAAACACGATCTGGGCCTAAGCCCTTTCAGTTTCAGTTAGGGCCTTAGCCCTTATCAGCAACAGTAGCAGTCTGGGCCTAAGCCAATTTTAGTAACAGTAGCAGTCTCGGCCTAAGCCCATTTAAGTAATAGTACAGTATGCAATCAGAAAATTCTACCCAATCCAACCTCTACACACCATCTCCGTACCAACCCTACACACACGTGGGGATAAAATTGACCCACCCATCCCTACACACCAAGTAGCACCGGTTGCAGAGCTACCAGTAATAGGCTTATAGCCTTTTAGTACACTTCCTCCGAAAATCATATATCCCATCCTATGCAATGCAACATAATATAAATGTATATACAGTACAAATGGCATGTTCAAACAGTCATACATCACATAGGGGTATATCAGTCATTTACAAACAAATAAAGGTCCAGTTACATTTACCAGCCCAACAGTAGGTCCACAGCCGTCTTGGGCGACTCATGCAACCTTAACAGACAATCGGTGATAATGGGCTCACGGCCTATATTGCGGGCCCATGTTGGCCCACATGCTCGTATGGCCCACATAGCCTAAAAATGGCCTTAACTGTGTGGTTTACATGACCTGGCCCAATATTTACTGCACTTTTGTGCAATCTTCCCCGCGTGGGGCCCACAGGCCCATTGGGCCTACATGGCCCAGCTCGGCCCAAAATGGCCCAGTATCGTTTCGGCCCATTAAAACACTCATGGCCATCTCATTGACCACATGGCCATGTTTTGTTACACGGCCTACCACACGGGCGGCCACATGCTCGTGTGGTGTTGACAGTCTACTTTTCAGCTTTTCTACTTTTTGACTTTTGCCATTTCCCATCTAATGATAGTGTTACACACACCTGGTATGAACTTGTAGCCGAAACGCTTCCGAGACCAAAGCACCTATGATTAACAACAACCCCACCATCAGTCCATATTTGTGGTTAATCCAAAACCATACTATTGAAAATACTTTAATCAATTTATCCCTACTTACCAATCGAACAATCATAAAACCCCTATTGTTCCAAAACCAACGATTTCTCTCCAATGCTTTAACAAACAGTTAACCAATTCATAAGAATCTATAACCCAACATAAATATATCTAATACTTAAAGCACTTACCACGAGTGAAAAGATCACCTGTTAGGAAAGATTAATCGGCCTAACCCCTTGACTATAGAGATCAAGGCCCTAGTAACAATCGGCCAAACCACAGTGTTAAATGACAATCATTAAGGTGGAATAAAGATGAGTGAGAAGGATACATTAGGCCCTCAAAAAAAGAAATCAAAATTTCCTAAGAAGAAGACTAACCAATATTCAGCCAAGACCCAAGCCTAAAAGTCGACATAATTGAAAAGTGCATTTGGTTTTTGCAAGAAAAAGCAAAAAGATTGACAGAGAGGAGACGAGGGAGAAGGTGTTTCGGCCCAAAAAGGAGAAGAGATGAATCAACCACTTCCAGAGAAAACACTAGTGCCTAGAGGAAAGTTTGAAAGAACGGCTGCACAAAAGGGCAGAGAGCTAGAGAGGGGCAGGAAATTTCAGCAGCACTTTTCATTGGGAATTTTAGAAATCAAAAATGCAAAAGGAAACTAAAAGCAAAAATGGCCTCCCACCTGAACAAAGAGTTGGCGTGATGTCAGAAATCAGAGTTGAAAAGAGAGCAGTAAAGTCCCAATCGAAATTCTGATAAGCAAAGTTTAAAATAGGCACAACTCTTTTCCAAGTTCAAAACTCCTTGATTTACTCCGAGAATCCCTCTTGTTTACAACTTCAACAACCGAGATCCCCCATCCAACTCCTCAGATTTGGCTAACAACAACCCCATACACACTTATTCAAACTCTTGGTGTTTTAGTCAAACAGAACTTCCTCACAAGGCCACCAGTAAAAATAATCTTATTTGCACATATAGGGATTCGAATCTCAAACCACTAGCACACTCCATAAGCCACTATCCACTAGACCAGCAGGCTTTCTTTGCCAAGAAATAACCACATTTATTTAAGAAGCCTACTAACTAGAGACAGGGTATTTCCATTTAAAACAAAATTTTGTAAAAGCCAAGTCTTGAACTCAAGACTTTTCAGACACTTCCCAGAGCACTTAACCACTAAAACAAACATGCATTTGTGTCACTTTCTTGCACAACTAAATATTTATGTGCAGACTCCTAACTGCACCCACTCAAGGCCTAATACTTCTAGGCCCAACATTTGGGGCATTACATGGCCGAATTTGGTGATGTTACATTGAAGTATTTTTCGTAAAGTGAGATATTATTGAAAAACTCGTTAACCTCTTTGTGATCTTAACGATGATTTTAAGATGTCTCGTTCATTTTCCAAATGTAAGCCGTTTGGCAAAAAGTTAAACATACTGATGCGAGCATGCCCAGCGAACCCTGTCAGTCAAGTCTCCTTAGTCGAGCCTTGCATAGCCTGTAAGCTGATCCCAGTACGTTTCTAGCTCCACGAGCTTCGACCAGTTCAAATTTAGCTCATTTGAGCTCGAATCAGCTCAATACTTTAGTTTTTAATTATGCCTTGTTTAATTAAATGCATCTTTAGTTAACGTCATGCATTATTGATCTACATATTTTAATTATGACATGCATTATGTGTTCTGCATTTAATAAAGCCATTCATTATGAAACTCCCATGTTAGTATAAGTCTGCATCATTAAATTAAGTCTTGCATTAAGTACTCATTTGTTCATTTAGTTTGCATTTCAAACCATGCATTTAAGCATCTTAGTTTAATAAATGAGTTGCTGGACATTTATTCAATTCATCTTTGTTTAATTAATAAGTGTTTTTGTTGAACTTTATTTAATAAGTGTTGCTCTTAATTAATCTAGCTCCTAGGATTATTTATAGATGCATAAGTTAAAGTTCATTTAATAATGCTTCTTTTAATTAAACTAGTTGCTGGAATAAATGATGATAAGTGTTAGTTCATTTATTTAAGTTAGTTGTTAAATTGTTTTAAGCTTAATAATTGAATAAATGTGTCGGTTACATGTGTTAATTGCAGGTGACTTTTCAGCTCACATCCATTACTTTTAAAGGTTGTTATGCATTCAATAAGGTGACTTTTCAAGAGATTTCAGTTACAAAGTAAGGTGGCTATTATAAGAGGGGTTAGACATCATTTAAAAGAGGTTTAAAGAGCATTACATCATCCAAATTAATTTTGGCAGCAACCTTGTCCACTACCAGCCATTTTTGCCACTTCAAAGGTCATTTTAAGCATCCAAACACCAATTAAGAAGCTAGCTAAGAGTTGGTGTCCATTTGGCTGACCAAGGGCTAACTCAAGAGTCATTTTTCAAGCAATTAAAGTCAATCATTCAGCTGAATTGAAGTGAATTCAAGGAAGGAGTTATTTGGCTTAAGAATGTGAAAAGACTTAAGTTTAATTTCAGCTTTTAATTGGCACATTAAGTTGAAAGTTCGTGACTATTTGGCTAGCCTATTCTAGCACTATAAATAGGTGAAATCAACCTTTGTAAAGGCAACTTTTGATTCTTGGTTGATAAAACTCTGTTAAATTTGTGATGCAATCCGCCTCGGGGTGAGTCAAGTCGTATGCGAGTTTGCCCAATCGTCTACGAGGAAGTATCGTTCAATTTGTTCAAAGGATGTTTTAAGCGAATAATGGCGGAAGATATTAAAAAAAAAGGTTCAAAAATGGGTTTATGGATATGAAGTTTATGTAGGTTCGGTTATAGAAAAATAAAAAAAATGGAGATAAATATAGTAATTGGATAACAAACAACGGATGTGAAATGAATTAATGGTTCGATTATGATAAAATGAAAAGATGGAATAGATGGAATGAAAATGATCTCAAAAACAAACACGAACCAATATTAGAAAATATTGATCCAAATGCTTATAAGTTTTCAAGGTGGTCGGATGGAGAATAGGAGAACCTCGACCCCCTAATTAGCAAAGTAGGAACCTTGGTATAAGGGTGAACGCCACACTATTTGATAGTGATAAGTTCAGGATAAAGAAGAAGGTAGGTTGATGCCACTAGTGACCTAGATAAGCCAATGAGTTCTTCAACAAAATATGAAAGAACGAAATCTCACAATTTCATATAAGTTCAATAGTGTTTTAAAACTAAGCAAAAAGATCTCTTTACAAAGGCTGATTTCACCTATTTATAGTGCTAAAATAGGCTAGCTGAATGGTCACAAACATTCAACTTAATGTGCCAATTAAAAGCTGAAATTTAACTCAAGTCTTTTCACATTCTCGAGCCAAATAACTCCATCCTTGAATTCACTTTAATTCAGCTGAATGAATGACTTTAAGTGCTTGAAAAAATGACTCTTGAGTTAGCCCTAGGTCAGCCGAATGGACACCATCTTCTTAATCAGCTTCTTAATGATGTTTGAATGCTTGAAATAACTTTTAAAAAGGCAAAAACAGCTGGTAGTGGAAAGGTTGCTGCCAAAATTAATTTGGATGATAAAATGCTCCTTAAACCTCCTTTAAATGATGTATAAACCTTCTTTACAACAGACCTCTTATTTTGTAACCAAAATCTCTTGAAAAGTCACCTTATTGAATGCATAACAGCCTTTAAATCTAATGGATGTGAGTTGAAAAGTCACCTGCAATTAACACATGTAACCGACACATTTATTCAATTATTAAGGTTAAAACAAATTAACAACTAACTTAAATAAATGAACTAACACTTATGCATCATTTATTCCAGCAACTAGTTTAATTAAAAGAAGCATTATTAAATGAACTTTAACTCATGCATCAATAAATAATCCTACGAACTAGATTAATTAAGAGCAACACTTATTAAATAAAGTTCAATAAAAACACTTATTAATTAAACTAAGATAAGTTGAATAAATGCCCAGCATCTCATTTATTAAACTAAGATGCTTAAATGTATGGTTTTAAAATGCAAACTAAATGAACAAATGAGTTACTTATTGCAAGACTTAATTTAATGAAACTGACTTAAACTAACATGGGAGTTACATAATGCATGGCTTTATTAAATGCAGAACACATAATGCATGTCATAATTAAAATATCTAGATCAATAATGCATGACATTAACTAAAGATGCATTTAATTAAACAAGGCATAATTAAAGACTAAAGTATTGAGCTGATTCGAGCTCAAATGAGCTGAATTTGAACTGGTCAGAGCTCGTGGAGTGGAAGCGCGAATCGGATAAGCTTGCCGGCTATGCAAGGCTCGATGAGAGACTTGATGACGACGGGGTTCGCTGGGCGCGCTTGCATCAATTTGTGAGGCAAACCTTTCTCTATTTTCGTTCAAGGATTCATTAGCCACCTAGTGTACTAGTTGTGTCATTCATTTTCTTTGTCAAAAACCGAACTTATCACTACTTGTAGTGTGACGTTCAAACATACCAAGGTTCCTACTTTGCTAAGTAGCGGGTCGAGGTTCTCATATTCTCTATCCGACCACCTTGAAAACTTATAAACATTTGGGTTAATATTTTTTAATATTGGTTCGTGTTTGTTTTTGAGATCATTTTCATTTCATTCCATTCCATCCTTTCGTTTCATCATAATCGAACCATCAATTCACTTCACATCTGTTGTTTGTTATCCAATTACTATATTTATCTCCATCTTTTATTATTTTTCTATAACCAAACCTACATAAACTTCATATCCATAAACCCATCTTTGAATCCTTTTTACATAGCTTCCGCCATTATTCACTTAAAACATCCTTTAAATAAACCGAACGATACTTCTTCGTAGACAATCAGGCATTTATCTTTTTGAAAACCCGTGTCTTACCCTACTGCTAGTAGGTATGAATCAGATCAAATAAAAACCCAAATTAAAGTAAAAATCCATAAAAGGCCTTATTACAGTAAAAATACCCAAAATAAAGTTACTTATAATTTAAAACCAAAAATCAAAGTGTGCGTGGTTGTGTGACCACCTTTGAGTCCCTCGTAGCACCGATTCGCCTAAGACTGGGGATTTCCTGTATAGATAAACAAATGGGTGAGTTATGAAAACTCAGTGTGTAATCCCATACCAAATAAGCAAACAATGCATATACAGCCTGAGCCCATCTCAGTGATAGTAGCAGTACAGATATGCAATCAAGAGATCCTACCCAGCCAGCCTCTATACTCTATATCCGTCCAACCCTGCACTCCATGTGGGGATAAAATCAACCCACCCATCCCTACACTCCAAATAGTACCAGTTGCAGCACTAAACAGTATTTGCAACAGAGCTGTCAGTACAGTAGACTTCCTCCAATCATAATAAAATCCCACCCCATGCAACACATCATGCATCATGTCATGTTTTGTCATAATGTCATTTATGTACTCAATACGTCTAAAATGGCATGCTTATCACAATCATACATCACATAGGGCATAACAGTCATTTTATCAATTAGGGGTCTAGGTACACTTACTGACCCAACAGTAGGTCCACAATCATCTTGGGTGACCCGTGCAACCTTAACAGTCCTACAGTGAAAATGGGGCCAATGCCCATATTGTAGGCCCATGTGGGCCCACATGACCCATAATGGCCTTAGCCGTGTGTATTACACAATCTAGCTCTATAATTTCTACCTATCTGTGTGGTTCACCCGTGTGGGGCCTACATGCTCGTGGGCCCTTTACGACTCAGTTAGCCCGAATTGGCCCAAGACAGCCTCGACCCAAAAAATTGCCCACAGCCAGCCTTAACAGTCAAACGCCCATGTTTAGTCACATAGGCCACCACACGAGCGAGCGCATACGTGTAGCATTATCTTTTGCTTATTCTGGCTTTTGTCAATTTCCATAGTTTAGGTAGTGTTTACACACCTTGTTGCGAAAGTGAGCAAAAAGTCCACTAGTGCTCAAAACCTAGATTCAAACACAATACACCATCAGTCCCTTAATCAACAGGATTAAATAATCCCTTTTTATATCACTTTTCCAAAAGGTTACTTATCACTTGCCTTAGTTGATCGATTGAGAATCACACATTGAACCCGTTGCAAGAGATTGATTACAAACCCATTAGAAGTAACCTGCAATACAATCGAAACTTAATACCCTAAATCATTATTGATCACACCAATAGTTTGCACCAACCGCATAACAACTTACCGAATGTGCCAAACTCAAAATAGGAGAAGGAAACGACCGACCCATAACCCAAACGAAAGCCAGCACACGATACAACAGAGGCAAAGGCTAGCACAACCACACCCCTGATTGGTCAAAGAACAATTGCCAAAACCGAAACAATAGAGATGGATTATTCGGCCACAACAAAAGATGAAAGGAGAAATGAATCGAGAGAGAGAAAAGGGAGAGAGTATTTAGCCAAAGCAAACTGATTGAGAGAGGGAAGAATGAATATTTGGCCAAAGCAAAGAAAGACATAGAGGATGACTGCTAAAGGAGAGCCAACGATCAGCAAGTGAACTCGAGGGAAGTGCACATTCAGAATAACAACAAAAAAAAAGGAGAAAATATCTGAAAGGTCTATAGCAAAAATCAGCCTCCCTGCTAAAAAGTGAAAAGAACCAAAAGAAATTGTCAAAAATCAAAAATGAAAAGAGAACCCAACCAAAGCTGAAATCCTGAGTGCTGGGGGTTCAAATTCAGCACCAACACTCCCACTCCTTCAAAATCCCTTATTTTCCTCCCCAAATCCCTCCATACCATTCACTCCTCCCTCAACCACTTAAATTCAAATTCCACTCAAACACTTCTGATACGCTCTGCCTTGGGGTGAGTCGAGTTGTATGAAAAATGCTCGATTGTCTATGAGAAGCAATTGACAATTTAGTTTAGTGAAATTGGTATGGAATGAAGTTGTTTGACAAATTAGTAGTTGGTTTAAGAATATGGTATGAAAAAGGGTAAGATGTGAAAGAAGGAATTTATTTTAGTTCGAAATGGTAAGAAAAGAAAATGGATTGAACCAAAAGTGCAAAAAAGAACCAATACCAATTTGGTAATGACCCATTGCTTATAAGCCCTTTAGTTCGGTTTAAGAGTGGTTAAGGTGACCTCGACCCACTATCTAGCAAGATAGGAACCTCGGTATGTTTGAATGCCACACTACGAGTAGTGATAAGTTTGATTTTCAACAAAGAAAATGGATGACACAACTAGAACACTAGGTAGCCAACAAATCTTTGAACAAAAATAGAGAAAAGTTTGCCTCACAAATTTGGCAATATAACATTAACAAAAATATCCCAAAGTGTTTTTTTCTCAAAGGGCTGGTTATATGAATTTATAGTGTCAAAAGGAAGGCTAGCTGAATGGTCACTTTTAATGAAGCTAATAATGAGCTCTAATGAGCTGAATAAATTTAGTTTTAATGCTTGATCATTTAAAAGGTAATAACAGCCCTTTTAATTCCCCTTTGGACAGCCGAATGGTCATCAGCCTAGAATGAGTATCTTTTGGCACATGAACGGTCCTCCTTGTGTAAATGCTGAATTTAAACAACCAAAAGTGTAAATGAACAGCCACCATTATGAAGAAAACGTTTGGAAGCTTATTGGTTTGTGAAAATAACTCCTTGTAACTCTTTTGTCCATTAAATTCAGCTGCTGGCCTTCAATATGATTTACTTCAATTAAATGGCTTTCAAGGTCTTTTGAAGTCTCCATGATCAACCGAAAAGACACCAACTTCTTTAATTGATTAAAACAACTTCTTAATGATGTATAAAGCCTCTTTGTAACAGCCCTCTCTTTTGTAACCGAAATTTCTTAAAAGGTCACTTTATTGAATGCATAATAGCCTTTAATAATAATAGATGGGAGCTAAAAAGTCACCTGTAATTAACACATGTAACTATCACATTTATTCATTTATTAAGCTTAAAACAAATTAACAACTAACTTAAATAAATGAACTAACACTCATGCATCATTTATTCCAGCAACTAGTTTAATTAATAGAAGCATTATTAAATGAACTTTAACTCATGCATCAATAAACTATCCTAGTAACTAGTTTTTTTAAAGAAGTATCTATTAAATCAAGTTCATAAAAAACTCAATTAATTAAACTAAGATGAATTGAATTAATGACCAACAACTCATTATTAAACTAAGATGCTTAAATGCAACTAAATGCAATGCTGAAAAATAAAAAAAATAAAAAAAGTTCAATTTAGTTGGAAGGGTTCAAAGAGCTGGAATTGAGCTGAAATCGGTTTGCAATATGTTGCAAGGAAACTTTATTGAGCTAGTCCCAACTCTTTCTATTCCTCCAAGCAAAGTCTCGTCCCACAATTGGATAATTAAGGCTGAAATGGCCTCTTTGAATTGTTTAGCTCAAGCTCGCGTGATTGGTCCTTGGGGCAGCACTGTTGAATCCTTGATCGAACTTGGTGCACTCCGGGATGCAATCGTATCATTCCCCCCTCTTCGAAATGACTTGTCCTCAAGTCAAAATCTGCGTTAAATGGGGTTAAGTTTGACACGTTAAAAGTTGCACTAACATTAAATTCACCAGGCAAATCGAGTTTATAAGAATTTTCATTTATGCGCTAAGAATTTGAAAAGGACCATCTCTACGAGGCAACAATTTTGATTTTCGTTGAGCCAAAAACCACTCTTTACGCATGTGAACCCAAACCCACTCTCCGGGTTCAAAGACCACTCGTTTTTGTCCTTTGTTAGCGTTACGCACGTAAGACTCAGTTTTTGCCTCAATGTTAGCTCGCACCTTTTGATGTAATTCTTTAACAAAGTCAGCCTTTTCTTTGTGTCTACATGAATCAATTGATCAGTAGGCAAAGATATTAAATCTAAAGGTGTCAATGGATTGAAACCGTATACAATTTCAAAAGGCAAATATTTGGTAGCAGAATGAACAGAGCGGTTGTAGGTAAATTTGATATGTGGTAGGCAATCTTCCCAAGACTTCAAGTTTTTACGGATGATGGCCCGAAGTAATATGGACAATACCCTATTGATGACTTCTATTTGGCCATCGGTTTGCGGGTGGCTGGTGGCTGGTGGTCGAGAATAATAGTTTGGTTCCTAATTTTACCCACAAAGATCTCCAAAAGTGGCTCAAAAATTTTGTGTCACGATCCGATACAATAGTTTTGAGGAATGCCATGAAGTCGAACGATGTCACTGAAGAACAAATTTGCAACATGAATAGCGTCATCAGTTTTAGTGCAAGCAATAAAATGAGACATTTTTGAAAAACGATATACAACCACAAAGATAGAATCCTTCCTTGTTTTTGTCGCGGTAGTCCAAGAATGAAGTCCATGGAGATATCGACCCATGGAGCTTCAGGAATAGGTAATGGCGTATATAAGCCATGTGGCTGAACCTTTGATTTAGCCTTTTTACAAGCTATACACCTATTGCAAACTTGTTCCACATATTTACGCATTCGCAGCCAATAGAAGTGTTCTTAAAGGGTTGCAAGCGTCTTGTTGACTCCAAAGTGTCCCGTAAGTCTGCCACTATGGGCCTCGTGCACTAACAAGTCTCTAACGGAGCCACAAGGAATGCAAAGTTTTCCTTCTTTAAAAAGAAAGCCTTCATACCTATAAAACTTTTCAAACACACCATTCTCGCACGTAGTAAAGATCTCACCAAAATCAAAATCGCTAGCATAAGAGTCCTTTAACAAAGCAAAACCAAGAATTTTGGAGTCTAAATATGACAATAGAATGTACCTTCTCGAAAGCGCATCAGCCACTATGTTATCTTTACCTTTTTTGTATTTTATAACATAGGGAAACGATTCAAGAAACTCCACCCATTTTGCGTGACGTCGGTTCAGTTTATGCTGACCTTTAATGTGCTTTAAAGCTTCTTGATCAGAGTGTATAACGAACTCCTTTGGCCATAAATAATGTTGCCATGTCTCAAGGGCTCGTATGAGCGCGTACATCTCTTTATCATATACCAGATAGTTGAGTACAGCTCCACTAATCTTTTCACTAAAATAAGCCACAGGTCATCCTTCTTGTGTCAAAATAGCACCGATTCCAATGCCTGAGTGTAACACACCTCACCCGTATCCGTCGCTGGAGGGGTAAGGAATATTACCAAACAAACACTAATCTCATTTCTAAGTTTCATTCACATAATAAAAACATTTCAAGTATTTATCGATCATCGTCCAGACACACACACATTGCTTATGAAAAGCACATATGTTAACTTAATAAGCCATTTTCGCATGGCTATACATATATACATCACCAAAAGATACTAGGTCAACATACAAAGTCAATCCTATACATGCCATTATCAAAATTTCATCAAAAAATGTACCAAAAGGCATAGATAGTGTGGTCGACTTCGACTTTGATACTCCCGAATCCGATGGCCGACGAACAAAAATCTATGAAACAGAGAATTAAAACAAAAGAATAAGCATTTCGATGCTTAGTAAGTTTTAAGTAATGAAATCATCTAAAAGAGTGGCATAATAATGTCAAGTTTGTATGTTTCATCCCTTGGCTGAATATAAACATAACTAAGGTACTACTTTTATCATTCATATTACAAAGGAGAAATCAATATATCCAACTATATTCAGCCTATTGCCGAATACGTTCGTCTCAAATTTCCATGTGAATCTCATGCATATATATACATACATTTCATATTTGCAAAGTTGAACTCTCTAATTCAGAACTCATACATCATAATCAAACCATAAATGTTCAAATGATTTAAAACAATGGTCTAAGCATACTTACCGAATTTCATAATACTAAATTAAAGATAATCATATTCTCAACGAGAGTAAGTTACTTACTTGGTTATTTCACGGTAAGTCGCACATGTGTTTAAAATTATTTTGACATGTATTATATAATTTCTCTTACAAATACTTACGGGTTATCAACCCAAATATTATGCCGGCATAGACGTCCTTCGGAACTAAGCCCGATTCTTAGCACTGGCTCAGAAGCCCTTCGAGACCAAGCTCAGTTTATGTCACTGGCTCGAAGGCCCTTCAAAACTAAGTTCGGTTACAACACGGCTCTAAGCCCTTCGGAACTAAATCCGGTTATGACACTGGCTTAAAGCCCTTCGAGACCAAGCTCGGATTTAAACCCAGATTAACATTCACACATATATGCACATTTAGATATCATTTCTGATACTCGAATACAATTACAGCATTTTTACTAACCATATCTTGATCGGTTCACTAATCATAAATAAATAACATGATCACGTTTCGTTATTCCACAAGCTTTCTATAACCATACGGCTACAAGCAAAAAATCTACTTATTTATTTTGGTCATGTAACATAAGTAGAACCACTAGATTATAAATTATTTATCATGCTCATAAGTATATAATTGCTTTATCTAAACATAAGCTAAGTTCCATTACTCAAAGACTTACCTCAGATATTTTGAATAGTTGCGGATGGACTACTCGATTGCTTTTTCTTTTCCTTTATCCGATTTTGACCCTCTTAGCTCTTGAGCTTGATTCAACAAATAGATCTTATTAATTGAGCTATTCGATTTAATACATGTATATCATACAATTAAGTACGAATGATGTTATTAACTAGTTATTAAGCATCATACATATGCTCTACTCATACACCATCGAACATAATACTAGTTTAATACCATGCATATTCGAATTTCTTAAACATCATTTAGTTTCATAATAAAAAAATATATCGACTCAATCGACACAAGAGTCAAATGCATCACTCAAAATGCCGAAATCCAACTAAGTTTACCATTATAGCATTCTCAACTTTATACTTAGTTAGTCACATTCAAACACATTTGGCAATATGTATCGGCTCAAGTATTTCTTTTAACATTGAATTCAACTTATAACCTTCTCCAAATCCGAATGCTAATTAAGCATTAAGCTCATATTCTTTTTCATTTTTAAGTAAGGGTTATAACTCATGCCAAGACCATAATCGAAACAACCATAAGAATCACCCAATCATCAACTATTTTAACACACATAACTACTCAAAATCAACCTTTCATACACTCATATCTAATATCATAGGTAATGCCGAAAGCTCAAATTCAACTAAATTTAAAGATTTAATCCTTCATCATTTTAATTAATCACTACCTATTCTTCAAAACTTCAAATACAAGGTAATTAACACATATATTCAATTTATTTGAAATTATATCCTTAATTCCTATACAATGCCGAACCTTTTATTACTTGATTCTCTATTTATTTTTTTCAATCTTCCAATCGACATTTGCTCCCCATTTGGCATTTAAATACAACATCACTCAAGGATATTCTTAACTCAAATTCGGTAATTACACTAGTGCACAAAATGGTTAAATTATTATTCTTAATTCATCCAAATTACTTACAAATACCTTAACTAGAAGACAACCATGTATTTTATTTTATCTCCACCATGACCGAAAGCTCAAATTCTTTCCAAAACTCAAAATTTTAGCATGGGTTGGAATAAGAACTTGATAACTAACTTAAAAACAACTAAAATTTTAAGAACTAATAAAAATTCTTACCTTGATTTAAGCCTATGGCAGCCGAATGAAGTTTTCTCCCCTTTCCTCTCTTACATTTCGGCCAAGAAGAACCAAGGTGGAGCTTTGTTTTCATCACCCATTTTCTCTTTATTAATTCATTACTAAATTAAAATTATAAAGCCATTATAATTAAAATTAAAGCCATCACTTATTATAATACTAAAACAAAATATATATTATACATTAACCATCATTTATGGCCGGCCACTAAAAAGAATTGGTGCATTTGACATGCAAATCCCTCATGTCATCATTTCATGCATTATTTGGTACTTTAAAATTTACCTATCACACTTTCAATTTTTATCACTTAAGTCCTATGTTAAAATTTCACATACAAATAACCAAATCAAAGCATAGAACTTTCACACATGATTTACACATATAATAAACACAGAATTTAACAGTTAATTATTATATTTTTTTGACTCGATTTTGTGGTCCCGAAACTACTCTCGACAAGGGTCAGATTAGGGTTGTCACAACTCTCCCCCACATAAAGAATTTTTGTCCCCGAAAATCTTACCAGTGAATAAATTTGGGTATCACTCTTTCATAGTGTTCTCGGTTTCCCAAGTAGCTTTTTCGATCCTGTGTTTGAGCCATAACACCTTTACTAAAGGAACCTTTTTGTTTCGCAACTCTTTCACCTCACGAGCTAGGATACGAATCGGTTCTTCCTCATAACTCATATCGGATTGAATTTCTACTTCCGATGGATTAATTATGTGCGAAGGATCAGATCTATAACGTCGAAGCATCGAAACATGAAAAACATTGTGAATCTTTTCGAGTTCAGGGGGTAAAATCAATCTATATGCAACTGGACCAACTTGTTCGGATATTTCATACGGCCCAATGAACCTCGGACTCAATTTGCCCTTACGGCCAAATCTGAGTATTTTTTTCCAAGGTGAAACTTTAAGAAACACTTTGTCTCCCACCTGATACTCAATGTCTTTTCGTTTCAAATCCGCGTACGACCTCTGGCGATCTGAAGCTGCCTTCAGACTTTCACGGATTATTTTTACTTTCTGTTCAGCATCTTTAATCAGATTAACTCCGAAAATTTTACTTTCACTGAGTTCGGTCCAAAATAACGGTGTACGTCATTTACGACCGTACAAAGCCTCGTAAGGTGCCATCTTAATGCTTGATTGAAAGCTATTGTTGTAAGCAAATTCAATCAAAGCAAATTCAATCAAAGGCAAATATCGTTCCCACGAACCACTAAACTCAAGGATGCAACATCTCAACATATCCTCGAGTATCTGAATAATCCGCTCAAATTGACCATCAGTTTGGGGATGAAAAGTGGTGCTAAAATGCAACTTGGTACCCACTGCTTCTTGCAACTTCTTCCAGAATCGTGATGTGAATCTCAGATCTCTATCTGACACAATAGAAATAGGTACCCAGTGTAACTTCACAATCTGAGAAATATACAACTCGGCTAGTTTGTCAAGTGAATAATCTGTGCGTACGGAAATAAAATGAGCCAACTTTGTCAATCTATCAACAACAACCCAGATCGCATCTTTCTTGCTTGACGACAACGGTAGCCCAGAGACAAAATCCATCGTTACTCAATCCCATTTCCATTCTGGTATCATAATCGTTTGAAGTAATCCTGAAGGCACTTGATGTTCCACTTTCACTTGTTGACATACCAAACACATCGAAACAAAGTCAGAAATGTCTCGTTTCATACCAGACCACCAAAACTGACATTTTAGATCGTTGTACATTTTCGTGCTACCAGGATGGATCGACATTCGGCTATTATGAGCTTCATTTAAAATCATCGAAATAAGTTCTGAATTTCTTGGAACACATAATCAACTTCTGAATCTCAAACAATCGTTGTCGTCAATTTGAAACTCTGAATCCACATTCGAAACACAATCAGCTCGCTTAGCCACCAATTCATCATCAACTTTCTGAGTTTCACAAATTTGATGAATCAATAACGGTTTGGCTTTTAATTCTGCTACTAACACAGTATCGGATGGAATGGACAAGTAAACATTCATTGCTCGTAAAGCAAACAGTGATTTGTGACTCAAAGCATCGGCAACCACGTTAGCCTTTCCAGTCAATGACAAGATCATAATCTTTCAACAATTCAAGCCAACGTTTTTGTCTCAGATTCAAATCTTTTTGAGTCATTAAATATTTGAGGCTTTTATGATCCGAATATACAAGACCTCTTTCTCCAAACAAATAATGTCGCCATATTTTTACAGCAAAAACTATGGCGGCTAATTCGATATCATGGGTCGGATAGTTTTTCTCATGTGGCTTTAATTGCCTCGATGCGTAAGCTACAACTCGACCATCTTGCATCAATACACAACCCAGCCCATGTAAGGACGCATCACTTTGTAAATGACAAACTCTTTCTTCGGATTCAGTTGCACCAACACTGGGCTTCCACAAAAGCGTTTTGGTTGGTGAAACTTTTACGCACTTTTCTGACCATTCGAACTTAACATCTTTCTGTAGTAGTTTTGTCAACGGTGTGGCTATCATCGAGAAACCCTTTACAAATCGTCTGTAATACCCAGCAAGTCCCAAAAAGCTCCGAACTTCAGTAATATTTCTTGGAGGCTTCCAATTAAGTATGGCTAAAATTTTACTCGGATCAACTCGAACACCCGATGTAGATACCACATGACCCAAAAAGCTAACTTCTCTCAACCAGAACTCACACTTACTGAACTTAGCATATAACTGCTCATCCCATAAAATCTGCAACACTAATATCAGGTGCTCAGCATGTTCGATTTCATCTCTCGAATAGACCAAAATGTCATCGATAAACACAACTACAAACCGATCCAAATATGGTCTGAAGATCCGATTCATCAAATCCATAAATACCGCAGGGGCATTAGTGAGCCCAAACGGCATCACTAAGAACTCGTAGTGACCGTATCTCATTCTGAAAGCAGTTTTAGGTATATCTGAATCTCGAACTCGCAACTGATAATAACCCTATCTCAAATCTATCTTTGAAAACACTGAAGCTCCCTTCAGCTGATCAAACAAATCATCAATACGCGGTAATGGATATTTATTCTTTATCGTCACTTTATTCAACTGACGATAGTCGATGCACAATCTCAAGGTTCTGTCCTTCTTTTTCACAAACAAAACTGGTGCACCCCACGGTGAAAAACTCGGTCGAGTAAAACCTCCATCTGTCAACTCTTGCAACTGAGTTTTCAATTCTTTCAATTCCGTGGGTGCCATACGATACGGAGCTATCAAAATTGGAGTGGTACCAGGTGCTAGTTCGATGCTGAATTCAACCTCTCGAACGGGTGGTAATCCTGGTAACTCCTCAGGAAAAACATCTGAATACTCACAAACCACTGGCACTGATTCAAGTCTCTTTTCTGACTCTTTGCTATCGAGTACGTACGCAAGATATGCTTCACACCCCTTTCTCACATATTTTTGAGCCAGCATAGAGGATATAACTGCTGGTAACCCGTTCCTATCAGTAGACTCAACTCGAATTATCTCATCGTTTGCGCATCTCAAATCAATAATCTTTCTTTTGCAATTCACAACTGCATCATGGACGGTCAACCAATCCATACCGAGGATAACATCAAATTCATCAAACGGTAAAAGCATCAAATCAGCCAGAAAACAGGAACCTCTGATTACTAGGGGACATTTCTTACACACCTTGTCCACAAGTACATAACGACCCAAGGGATTTGACACTCGGATTACGAACTCAGTAGACTCAACAGGTAGAGTCTTACTGGATGCTAAAGTCTCACATATATATGAATGAGTAGAACTAGGGTCAATCAAAGCAATCACATCAGTATCAAAGAGAGTAAAAGTACCGATAATAACATCTGGCAAAGAAGCATCCTCGCGTGCGCGTATAGCATAAGCTCTAGCAGGAGCACGAGCCTCAGATCTGGTTGTAGCATCTCTAGATCCTCTCTGACCGTCGCTAGCATTCCCTGCATTTCTAGATGGTCGACCTCGAGTAGTAGTAGCACTCGGTTTCCCACTCTGATTTACATTCTGTTCAGACAGTTTCGGGCAATCCTTGATAAAGTGGTCAGTTGATCCACACTTATAATAGGAGTGATCATGGAATCTACATCTCCCCGAATGCCATTTACCACAATACTGACACACTGTCCTCTCCCGACGATCATTTCCAACACTGGCAACCGAAGTGACTCACGTACTCATAGGGGGTCGATCACGATCTCGTCTGGAAAATCCTGAAGTGACTCTAGACCGGTTTAAATCATCTCTAAATTTCTTTGATGACTGTTGAAAGGGTTTTCCCGAAGATCTCTTATGAAACTCTTTGGCTCCCATATCAGCTTTTCTTTTCTCCTTACTGAGCTCTTCGGCTATGCAAGCTCGCTCGACTAGTACTACAAATTCTCTGATTTCTAGAATGCCAACAAACATTTTTATATCTTCATTTAGCCCATCCTCAAAACGTTTACACATAATAGCCTCAGATGATACACATTCTCGAGCATATCTACTGAGTCTGACAAACTTCCGTTCATAGTCAGTAACTGACATGGAACCCTGCTTAAGCTCTAGAAATTCCTTTCGTTTCTGATTGATGAACCTTTGACTGATATACTTTTTTTGAAACTCGATCTGGAAGAATTCCCACGTCACTCGCTCTCTGGGTACAACAGAAACCAATGTGTTCCACCAATAATAGGCAGAATCACGTAGCAAAGATATAGCACACTTCAGGCAGTCATCGGGTGTGCAAGATAGTTCATCAAATACCCGAATAGTGTTATCCAACCAAAATTTAGCTTGCTCGGCATCTTCGCTGTCTGTAGCTTTAAATTCAGTAGCCCCGTGCTTTTGGATTCTGTCAACTGGGGGCTTATTTAACCTCATCTGATCAATCACCGGAGGTATCGCAGGTGCAGGGGGTGTCTTAGTCAGAAGTGGGGGTTGTGGAGCAGCCGCATTGGTTCGAATATACTGATTGAACCAATCATTCATCACGCTATAAAAAGCCTGTCTAGCTTCATCGTTCTGATTACTAGCCATAGGTTGAGAGTTCACCGGTGCTGTCCCTTGCGCCGGAGCAGGCGCTACACTCTCAACATCATCAACTATCGCTCGATTGGGATCGAGATCCATTACTATACATAAACGCAATTTTAATTGTCAAAAATCACCACATTATCAAATAAACACATAATGGCATGTATAGCTAGACCCATACATATTACGGTAGTCCTAGAATCGACTAAACCGTAGCTCTGATACCAATAAAATGTAACATACCTCACCCATCACCGGAGGGGTAAGGAATATTACCAAACAAACACTAATCTCATTTCTAAGTTTCATTCACATAATAAAAACATTTCAAGTATTTATCGATCATCATCCACACACACACACATTACTTATGAAAAACACATATGTTAACTTAATAAGCCATTTTCGCATGGCTATACATATATACATCACCAAAAGATACTAGGTCAACATACAAAGTCAATCCTATACATGCCATTATCAAAATTTCATCAAAAAGTGTACCAAAAGGCTTAGATAGTGTGGTCGACTTCGACTTTGATACTCTCGAATCTGATGGCCGACGAACAAAAATCTATAAAACAGAGAATTAAAACAAAAGAATAAGCATTTCGATGCTTAGTAAGTTTTAAGTAATGAAATCATTTAAAAGAGTGGCATAATAATGTCAAGTTTGTATGTTTCATCCCTTGGCTGAATATAAACATAACTAAGGTACTACTTTTATCATTCATATTACAAAGGAGAAATCAATATATCCAACTATATTCAGTCTATTTCTGAATACGTTCGTCTCAAATTTCCATGTGAATCTCATGCATATATATACATACATTTCATATTTACGAAGTTGAACTCTCTAATTCAGAACTCATACATCATAATCAAACCATAAATGTTCAAATGATTTAAAACAATGGTCTAAGCATACTTACTGAATTTCATAATACTAAATTAAAGATAATCATATTCTCAATGAGAGTAAGTTACTTACTTGGTTATTTCACGGTAAGTCGCACATGTGTTTAAAATTATTTTGACATGTATTATATAATTTCTCTTACGAATACTTACGGGTTATCAACCCAAATATTATGCCAGCATAGACGTCCTTCGGAACTAAGCCCGATTCTTAGCACTGGCTCAGAAGCCCTTCGAGACCAAGCTCGGTTTATGTCACTGGCTCGAAGGCCCTTTGAAACTAAGTTCGGTTACGACACTGGCTCAAAGCCCTTCGGAACTAAATCCGGTTATGACACTGGCTTAAAGCCCTTCGAGACCAAGCTCGGATTTAAACCCAGATTAACATTCACACATATATGCACATTTAGATATCATTTCTGATACTCGAATACAATTACAGCATTTTTACTAACCATATCTCGATCGGTTCACTAATCATAAATAAATAACATGATCCCGTTTCGTTATTCCACAAGCTTTCTATAACCATACGGCTACAAGCAAAAACTCTACTTATTTATTTTGGTCATGTAACGCAAGTAGAACCACTAGATTATAAATTATTTATCATGCTCATAAGTATATAATTGTTTTATCTAAACATAAGCTAAGTTCCATTACTCAAAGACTTACCTCGGATATTTTGAATAGTTGCGGATGGACTACTCGATTGCTTTTTCTTTTCCTTTATCCGATTTTGACCCTCTTAGCTCTTGAGCTTGATTCAACAAATAGATCTTATTAATTGAGCTATTCAATTTAATACATGTATATCATACAATTAAGTATGAATGATGTTATTAATTAGTTATTAAGCATCATACATATGCTCTACTCATACACCATCGAACATAATACTAGTTTAATACCATGCATATTCGAATTTCTTAAACATCATTTAGTTTCATAATAAAAACATATATCGACTCAATCGACACAAGAGTCAAATGCATCACTCGAAAAGCCGAAATCCAACTAAGTTTACCATTATAGCATTCTCAACTTTATACTGAGTCAGTCACATTCAAACACATTCGGCAATATGTATCGGCTCAAGTATTTCTTTTAACATTGAATTCAACTTATAACCTTCTCCAAATCCGAATGCTAATTAAGCATTAAGCTCATATTCTTTTTCATTTTTAAGCAAGGGTTATAACTCATGCCTAGACCATAATCGAAACAACCATAAGAATCACCCAATCATCAACTATTTTAACACACATAACTACTCAAAATCAACCTTTCATACACTCATATCTAATATCATAGGTAATGCCGAAAGCTCAAATTCAACTAAATTTAAAGATTTAATCCTTCATCATTTTAATTAATCACTACCTATTCTTCAAAACTTCAAATACAAGGTAATTAACACATATATTCAATTTATTCGAAATTATATCCTTAATTCCTATACAATGCCGAACCTTTTATTACTTAATTCTCTATTTATTTTTTTCAATCTTCCAATCGGCATTTGCTCCCCATTTGGCATTTAAATACAACATCACTCAAGGATATTCTTAACTCAAATTCGGTAATTACACTAGTGCACAAAATGGTTAAATTATTATTCTTAATTCATCCAAATTACTTACAAATACCTTAACTAGAAGACAACCATGTATTTTATTTTATCTCCACCATGACGAAAAGCTCAAATTCTTCCCAAAACTTAAAATTTTAGCATGGGTTGGAATAAGAACTTGATAACTAACTTAAAAACAACTAAAATTTTAAGAACTAATAGAAATTCTTACCTTGATTTAAGCCTATGGTAGCCGAATGAAGTTTTCTCCCCTTTTCTCTCTTACATTTCGACCAAGAAGAACCAAGGTGGAGCTTTGTTTTCATCACCCATTTTCTCTTTATTAATTCATTACTAAATTAAAATTATAAAGCCATTATAATTAAAATTAAAGCCATCACTTATTATAATACTAAAATAAAATATATATTATACATCAACCATCGTTTATGGCCTGCCACTAAAAAGAATTGGTGCATTTGACATGCAAATCCCTCATGTCATTATTTCATGCATTATTTGGTACTTTAAAATTTACCTATCACACTTTCAATTTTTATCACTTGAGTCCTATGTTAAAATTTCACATACAAATAACCAAATCAAAGCATGAAACTTTCACACATGATTTACACATATAATAAACACAGAATTTAACAGTTAATTATTATATTTTTTTGACTCGATTTTGTGGTCCCAAAACCACTCTCCGACTAGGGTCACATTAGGGTTGTCACACTGAGGCATCACACTCAACCCCGAAGGTCTTCGAGAAATCTAGAAGAGCAAGTAAAGGAGCATTAGTAAGAAAATCCTTAATTTTAACAAATGACTTTTCTTGCTCATCATTCCAATAAAAAGCAGAGTTCTTTTTAATGACGCTCGTAAAAGGGGCAGCAATGGTGCTGAAATTAGGAACAAAACGTCGATAGAAACTCGCTAGGCCATGAAAACTCTAGACTTGCGTGATACTCGTTGGCCTTGGCCAATCTTGAATGGCCTTGATCTTTTCTTGGTCTACTTCGAAACCTTCTGCGCTAACCACAAATCCTAAAAAGACAACTTTATCAAAATAGAAAGAACACTTTTTGAGGTTAGCATATAATGTTTCTTTACATAAAACTTCCAAGATAGATTTAAGGTGCCTTACATTGTCTTCAACCGACTTGCTATATATCAATATATCGTCGAAATAAACAACACAGAACTTACCAATAAAGGACCTTAACACATAGTTCATTAACCTCATGAAAGTGCTGGGGCGTTGGTTAGGCCAAATGGCATAACCAACCATTCATATAGCCCATGCTTGGTTTTGAATGCCGTTTTCCACTCGTCTCCTTCTCGCATCCTAATCTGGTGGTAGCCACTTCTTAAGTCAATTTTCAAAAATACTTTGGCTCCGCTGAGTTCATCAAGAATGTTGTCAAGGCAAGGAATTGGATGACGGTATTTGATGGTGATCTTATTTACGGCTCGACAATCTACGCACATTCGCCATGTTTCATCTTTTTTCAGTACTAACAAAATAGGTACAGCACAAGGACTAAGACTCTCGAGAATGTAGCCTTTTTCCAATAGATCATTGACTTGTCGTTGCAATTCTTTAGTCTTTTCCAGATTGGCTTGATAAGCGGGATGATTTGGAATAGCAGCTCCCGGCACAAAGTCTATTTGATGTTCAATTCCACGAAGTGGTGGTAAACCATTCGGGACTTCCTCTGAAAAAATATTTTTAAAATCCTGCAACAAAGACAAAACAGAAGAAGGTAGGGTGTCGGGTAATTCATTAGTAGAAAACAAGGTTTCCTTGTACATAAGTATAAGAATAGGGCGATTCATTACTAACGCTTTTCGAATATCACTAACTCTTGCAAAGACACTCATTTTTTTCAATTTCCTTCTCTTTTTCTTCTTTTTCTTTGCTGATTTTCTTTTCGCTCTCTTTTGTTTTCTTTTTCTTATTTTTTTCTTCTTTTATTTTTTTACAATCTTCTTTTTCTTTCTCTCTCATCTGTTCAACGGATGCCTTCAACTTCAATTGGTCATTGTAAACTTGTTTGGGAGTTAACGGTGCCAACGTAATATTCTTTCCCATAAACTTGAAAGTATACCGATTGGTATACCCGTTGATACGACCATACTTCCCGAGTTGTCAGCTGCAAATGAAGATCCTCTCGAGTTGCCCGTAGGACCGATCACCCGAGCTCGAGCAAAGAGATTCAAAGACGCAACAACAACCTTAGTTGATAGAGTTTGGGGTGAAACCGTTGCTGGACTTTTTGAAAGCTCATGGACCAGCAAACCAATCAAACCATGCATACTCCTTCAAGCTCAAATCAGCTCGTCTTCAACTTAACTTAGCTCAACGAGCTCGTTTCAGCTCATTTCATTATTGTGTTTAATATGCTGGAATAAATCATTTAAATTGCTGTTAGTTTTATTAGTTATTTAGTTTTAATAATTAATTTGTCATAATCTGGACATGTTTTAATTATGTTCTAAATTAATTACTTAATTAATTAGGACCAATTAAATATGTCTTAACTATTACAAAGATTAATTATGTCCATCTTAATTTATGATGCAAGATTTATTTGTTTATGTTGCCGAATTTAATGTGTCTAAAAGGGATTTAATTTGCTGAATTAATTGTTGTAGGTACATTACCCCTTGGATGGCATAGGTGCATGGATGATTTAAAGTTGGTGTGCTGATCTTTGGTGTCCCCTAAGTGACCGTTCGGCCAAACCTTACAACTCTTCAAGAAGACCGATTGGCTGCCCAAGACAAATTAAAGCTGTTCACACCCACCTGATTATTCCTTTCACACCAAGGGCTGTTCGGTTTTGTTTGTTCACACAATGTGTGGCTGTTCAAATCGGTTTGTTCATATTCTAAGACTATTGAAGTGCTTTAGACAGCTCCTTAATCACATGAAGATTTGGCTGAACCAAGTAGCAGAATTAATTCAAATTCAAGCATTTGGCCGAACCTATTGATTGCATGTCAGCTTCCCAAACAACCCATTCAATGTTCCTATTGAATGAAGGCATCTAGAAGCTGTCCCTTGCTGTTTTCCATGCACAAGAAACTTCAAAGAAGCTTCATCAAAAATTCTGGAATTTTTCAGCAACCATTTAGCTACCTCAAGAGTCTATTCGACTACCCCTTGTATTCACTATAAATTGTGGCTTGTGTTACTTTGGAAAGGACTTTTGCAAAATTGATAATCGAACTTTTGTTCTTGTGAGAATTTTCTTCTCTAAGTCTCGTTTAAGATTTTTGTTGGCTTATCTACCTAGTAGTGGCGTCAACCTATTTCTTTTACGAAAACTGAACTTATCACTAATTTTAGTGTGGCGTTCAAAAACCCTTTATACCGAGGTTCCTATCTGTCTAGATAGTGGGTCGAGGTCCATTTTGTTTCAACCAACCTTTCTTAAGAACTCATAAGTCTCGGGTCGATATTTACTAATATCGGTTCAACTTGTTCTTAGGACCAACCTTACCTTATTTCGTACATCTCCCAAATATTCCAAATTCAACCGACTTTCGTTTCTCTTCTGAACCATACATCGTCTACCAACTATCCAACTTCCTTCTTTCTTAAACCTAAACTAAACACCCTTATTGAACCTAAACTTTGACATTCAAAACTCTTCCAAATCTGAAATCACTTCTCCATTCCAATTCCCATCAACGCCTTCTTGTTGACGATCAGGCAATCTACATACGATTTAACTCTCCTCGAGGTGGTTCGTATAATTTTGTATTAGAGCTACTAAAATGAGAAGATCGTGCGACGAAATCAATTCCAGACTAGTCCAAGTTTACGCGAGTAAGTAGGATCCAGAAAAAAAAAGAGTATAGAAAAAAAAATTTCGTATACCGAAGTTTTCTCATTTTGATTAGTTTGTTGCTGCTATTATAAAAACAAAAATCTACAAAAGTGTTTCTATTATATTTAGTTTGTCGATATAGTACAAAAAAAAAGTTATACAAGTTAAAAAAAATTCGAAAAAAAATTCAAAAAAAAAGTGTGATTTATGCAATTCAGTTGTTATTTGATCGTCAAGATTTGATCTAATATAGTTCCCGATCCTTCTTTTATTCTACTCTCCCTAATTCGCCACACTTTTTACCCAATTCCCTGTTCTTTCAGCCAACCCTAAACCTATACGTATCTCCATTGTTACCCTTTTGAAACTGACTCACAAACTAGAAGATCAAGCCTAGTAAATCCTTTACGAGGTTATAAGAGAAGAAAGGAGTGGAAAAAGGCACGAGTGAGTGAGCGCATTCGAGGGGAGGTAAAAGCCAAACGAGCGTAAACACGAGTGTGAGTGCCATCATTCTTTCTTTCTGAGAGATTTTTTGAGGTTTGTAGTGAGGTTACAACATGTCGCGAAGTCCGAAATGTAACATGAATGAAGGACTAACAAGACAATCTATAAGGAACGTGGCTCCCGGAGGCGGAGGAGTCCCTGATCTAGGCCAGCAAGCCCTCCTAAGAGAAATCCAACGTATGTTTCGCAATGAACTCGAGTCCATAAACGAGAAACTAGATCGAGTCGAAGAGAGGGGGCAACGAGAAAGAACGCCTCAAGGCCCTAAACGTGAAAGAGGACGAGCAAGGCCGTTCGAAGACGAGATGTATGACCCAAGTGATTTAGAAAGTGACCAAGGTTCAAATCAAAGTGAACGACGCCGAGGTCAGCGAAATCAGGGTCAAAGGGATCGAGGCCGAGTTGATGATGATTTGAAGAGCATTAAGCTCTCCATACCACCCTTCCAAGGCAAGTCTGATCCGGAGGCATACTTGGAGTGGGAAAAGAAATAGAATTGGGGTTCGACTGCCATAACTACTCAGAGGCCAAGAAAGTTAAGTTGCCGGCAATCGAATTCTCCGACTATGCCATGGTGTGGTGGGACCAATTAACAACAAGTCAAAGATGAAACAGAGAGAGACCAATCTCAACACGGCAAGAGATGAAGGTGGTGATGAGAAAGAGATTTATCTCGTCTTATTACCATCGGGAATTATACCAAAAGTTGCAAAACCTTTCGCAAGGCCACAGGAGCATGGAGGATTATTTTAAAGAGATGGAAATAGCAATGATTCATGCGAATGTGGAAGAAGATCGCGAGGCAACCATGGCTAGGTTCTTAGCCGGGCTAAATCGAGAGATTGCTAACGTGGTGGAGCTTCAACACTATGTCGAGGTGACCGATATGGTTCATGTTGCGATTAAAATTGAAAAACAACTCAAGAAGAAAAGCTCCGTTCGGACCTATGCCAACCCCGCAAACAATTCAAAGTGGGGACAAGGTACGAGCAAAAAGGACGTCCCTAGTTGCTCGAAGGAACAAAGCAATCCTGCAAAGTTTAACAAACCCGTTGGTGAATCAAGCAAAGGCAAAGAAGTTGCCAATCCAAATCACATGAGGGATATCAAGTGCTTTAAGTGCTTGGGACGAGGGCATATCGCTAGTCAATGCCCTAACCGAAGAACAATGGTGATGAGCGCCAGCGGCAAAATTGAGTCAGAAGACGAGAAAGAAGAAGAATCCGACACCCCTGTCAGTGATGAAGAAGGCGATCTTGAGTATGCCGTCGAAGGTAAAATCCTTGTAATCAAACGTAGCCTAAGTGTACAAAGCGCGAAGAATGAACAACAACGCGAGAATATCTTCCATACGTGTTGCCTTGTGCAAGGCAAGGTGTGTAGCCTTATTGTGGATGGCGGGAGTTGTACAAACGTCGCTAGTACGTTAATGGCGGAGAAACTCGGCTTGACCACAACGAAGCATCCTTGTCCATATAAGCTTCAATGGCTTAATGATGGTGGGGAGTTGAAGGTGACAAAACAAGTATTGGTGCCATTTTCCATCAGAAAATACAACGATGAAGTTCTCTGCGACGTGGTTCCCATGCATGCCGGGCACCTATTATTAGGCCGTCCATGGCAATTTGATCGAAAGGTGGCACATGATGGCTACACCAACCGATACACCTTCAAGCATTTGGGCAAGAACATCACTTTAGCGCCTTTGACACCAAGACAAGTATCCGAAGATCAAGTGAAGTTGTGTGATTCAATTGAACAATTTAAAGAGAATGAAAAGAAAGAAAAGAGTGAAAAGGAATTCGAAGATGTATTTCCCGACGAAGTTCCGAGTGGCTTACCACCTATTCGGGGAATAGAACATCAAATCGACTTCATTCCTGGCGCGTCTATACCAAACCAACCGGCTTATCGTAGTAATTCCGAGGAGACCAAGGAGCTGCAAAAACAAGTGAATGAACTCCTTGAAAAGGGATTCATCCGTGAGAGCCTTAGTCCATGCGCTGTTCCTGTTTTGTTGGTGCCAAAGAAGGATGGGACTTGGCGCATGTGCGTTGACTATGGCGCCGTGAACAAAATCACGATTAAGTATCGTCATCCCATACCGCGCCTAGATGATATGCTCGACGAACTAAGTGGTGCTCAGTTGTTCTCCAAAATTGACCTCAAAAGCGGTTACCATCAAATACGGATGCGCGAGAGAGATGAGTGAAAGACAGCGTTTAAAACCAAACACGGTTGATACGAGTGGTTGGTAATGCCATTCGGTCTTGCTAACGCTCTTAGTGCCTTTATGCGTTTAATGAACCATGTTCTTCGCGCTTGCATTGGTAAATTTTGCGAGGTTTATTTTGATGACATTCTTGTTTATAGTAGGTCTTTAGATGATCATTTGACGCATTTACGAGCTGTTCTTGATGTGTTGCGAAAGGAAACTTTATATGCCAACCTTAAGAAATGCACGTTTTGTTCTAACCAAGTTGTTTTCCTAGGATTTGTTGTCAGCTCGCAAGGACTTCAAGTTGATCAAGAAAAGGTGAAAGCCAATTGAGAGTGGCCTAGACCGACTAGCATAAGTCAAGTACGAAGTTTCCATGGCTTGGCGAGCTTCTACCGTCGATTCGTCCCAAATTTCAGCACATTGGCCGCACCTTTCACTAGCGTGATCAAAAAGAATTCAGCCTTCTTTTGGAGCGAGGAGCAAGAAAAATCATTTATTTTACTTAAAGATCATTTAACTAATGCCCTATTACTTGTATTGCCTATTTTTGATAAAATGTTTGAAATTGAATATGATGCTTCAGGTATCGGGATTGGTGCTGTGTTGACCCAAGAAGGGAAGCCCGTGGCGTATTTTAGTGAAAAGCTAAGTGGCGCACCATTGAATTATCCCACATACGATAAGGAAATGTACGCTTTGATCCGAGCATTGGAAACGTGGCAACATTATTTGTGGCCGAAGGAGTTTGTCATCCATTCAGACCATGAATCGCTCAAGCACATCAAAGGCCAACACAAGCTCAACAAAAGGCACGCAAAATGGGTAGAATTTCTTGAATCCTTCCCTTATGTTATACGGTATAAAAAAGGTAAGGAAAATATTGTGGCCGATACACTATCTCGTCGATATACCTTGTTAAATCATTTGGATTCAAAACTACTTGGGTTTTTTGAAAGATTTGTATAACTCTGATACTGATTTTGGGGATGTATATAAATTGTGTGAACATACTGCTGTTGATAAGTTTTTCAGGTTAGATGGCTTCCTTTTTCGAGAAGGTAAGCTTTGTATCCCACAAAGTTCTGCGCGAGAATTGCTAGTACTCGAGGCACATGGTGGTGGTCTCATGGGCCATTTTGGCATTGCAAAGACTTTAGCCATGCTGCAAGAACACTTCTTTTGGCCACGGATGAAACAGGATGTCGAGAAAATATGTTCGCGATGCTTGGTTTGTAAGAAGGCAAAATCAAAGGTTAACCCACATGGACTGTACATGCCTTTGCCTATTCCTGAAGGTCCCTGGATTGATCTTTCAATGGATTTTATCTTAGGTCTACCTCGAACTCGAACCGGAAAAGATTCTATTTTTGTTGTAGTAGATCGATTTTCAAAAATGTCACATTTTATTGCTTGTTCGAAAACTGATGATGCTGTTAATATTGTTAACCTTTTTTTAAAGAAGTTGTTAGGTTGCATGGAATTTCGAATACGATAGTGTCTGACCGCGATGCAAAATTTCTTAGCCATTTCTGGAGGACACTTTGGAGCAAGCTAGGCACGAAGCTCTTATATTCCACGACATGTCATCCTCAAACGGATGGACAAACTGAGGTGGTAAACCGTGTAATATCCACTCTACTACGGGCCATCATCCGCAAAAATCTCAAATCGTGGGAGGAATGCCTGCCTCATATAGAGTTTGCATATAATCGAACTGTTCACTCTACTACTAAATTCTCTCCATTTGAAATAGTTTACGGTTTTAATCCTTTATCTCCTCTTGATCTAATTCCATTACCTAACGATCAAATTATTAATATAGATGCCAAGAAGAAAGCGGATTATGTGAAACAATTACATCAAAAGGTTAAACCTAATATCGAGGCTAGGACGGAGCAATATGTACGCAAGGCCAACAAAGGGTGAAAACAAGTCATATTTGAACCCGGAGATTGGGTGTGGGTTCATATGCGGAAGGAAAGATTTCCAGCTCAGCGAAAGTCGAAGTTATTGCCAAGAGGAGATGGGCCATTTCAAGTTTTGGAATGAATAAATGATAATTCTTATAAACTTGATCTCCCAGGTGAGTACAGTGTAAGTGCTACCTTTAACGTAGCTGATCTCTCTTTCTATGATATAGGTGACGATTTGGGGGCAAATCGCTTCGAAGAGAGGAGGAATGATACGACCATACTTCCCGAGTTGTCGGCTACCAATGAAGATCCTCTTGAGTTGCCCGTAGGATCGATCACCCGAGCTCGAGCAAAGAGATTCAAAGACGCAACAACAACCTTAGTTGATAGAGTTTGGGGTGAAACCGTTGCTGGACTTTTTGAAAGCTCATGGACCAGCAAACCAATCAAACCATGCATACTCCTTCAAGCTCAAATCAGCTCGTCTTCAACTTAACTTAGCTCAACGAGCTCGTTTTAGCTCATTTCATTATTGCGTTTAATATGCTGGAATAAATCATTTAAATTGCTGTTAGTTTTATTAGTTATTTAGTTTTAATAATTAATTTGTCATAATCTGGACATGTTTTAATTATGTTCTAAATTAATTACTTAATTAATTAGGACCAATTAAATATGTCTTAACTATTACAAAGATTAATTATGTCCAGCTTAATTTATGATGCAAGATTTATTTGTTTATGTTGCCGAATTTAATGTGTCTAAAAGGGATTTAATTTGCTGAATTAATTATTGTAGGTACATTACCCCTTGGACGGCATAGGTGCATGGATGATTTAAAGTTGGTGTGCTGATCTTTGGTGTCCCCTAAGTGACCATTCGGCCAAACCTTACAACTCTTCAAGAAGACCGATTGGCTGCCCAAGACAAATTAAAGCTGTTCACACCCACCTAATTATTCCTTTCACACCAAGGGCT
Organism: Gossypium anomalum; assembly: GCA_025698475.1. NCBI lineage: Eukaryota > Viridiplantae > Streptophyta > Magnoliopsida > Malvales > Malvaceae > Gossypium > Gossypium anomalum. The sequence continues at coordinate 23,722,395 of CM046962.1, read as the reverse complement.
GTTTGGTTTTGTTTGTTCACACAATGTGTGGCTGTTCAAATCGGTTTGTTCACATTCTAAGACTATTGAAGTGCTTTAGACAGCTCCTTAATCACATGAAGATTCGACTGAACCAAGCAGCAGCATTAATTCAAATGCAAGCATTTGGCCGAACCTATTGATTGCATCTCAGCTTCCCAAACAACCCATTCAATGTTCCTATTGAATCAAGGTATCTAGAAGCTGTCCCTTGCCATTTTGCAGCACAAGAAACTTCAAGGAAGTTTCATCAAAAATTCTGGAATTTTTCAGCAACCATTTAGCTACCTCAAGAGTCTATTCGACTATCCCTTGTATTCACTATAAATTGTGGCTTGTGTTACTTTGGAAAGGACTTTTGCAAAATTGATAATCGAACTTTTGTTCTTGTGAGAATTTTCTTCTCTAAGTCTCGTTTAAGATTTTTGTTGGCTTATCTACCTAGTAGTGGCGTCAACCTATTTCTTTTACGAAAACCGAACTTATCACTAATTTTAGTGTGGCGTTCAAAAACCCTTTATACCGATGTTCCTATCTGTCTAGATAGTGGGTCGAGGTCCATTTCGTTTCAACCAACCTTTCTTAAGAACTCATAAGTCTCGGGTCAATATTTACTAATATCGGTTCAACTTGTTCTTAGGACCAACCTTACCTTATTTCGTACATCTCTCAAATATTCCAAATTCAACCAAATTTCGTTTCTCTTCTGAACCATACATCATCTACCAACTATCCAACTTCCTTCTTTCTTAAACCTAAACTAAACACCCTTATTGAATCTAAACTTTGACATTCAAAACTCTTCCAAATCCGAAATCACTTCTCCATTCCAATTCCCATCGACGCCTTCTCGTTGATGATCGGGCAATCTACATACGATTCAACTCTCCTTGAGGTGGTTTGTATCACCCGTCGTGTAGCACTCGTCGATCAAACTGCCACAGACGTCCAAAGAGTAGTTGACCCACGTGCATCGAGACAACGTCACATAATAGTTCGTCCGAGTACTTTCCAATGTTGAAAGAAATAAGAACTTGCTTGGTCACTTTAAGTTCTCCACCATCAGTGAGCCACTGAAGTTTATAAGGGCTCGGATGCTTGGTAGCTAGAAAACCAAGCTTTTCAACCATCATTGTACTTGCTACGTCTGTACAACTACCACCGTTGATGATGACACAACAAAATTTTCCTCCTACTTGACATGGTATGAAATATGTTCTCCCATTGTAGCTCATTATCCATGCCTTGGAGACTAAGACTCCTTTTGACAACGAGTATTTCACCTTCCAAGGGCTGTTCTAAGTCCTCCTCAACTTCAGAAGCCGATTCAGACTCCTTTTCTAATTCATCTTTCGTCTCAATTTCACTATCGACACGAATCACCATAGTCCTTCAATTTGGGCACTGGCTAGCTATGTGACCTCTCTCGAGACATTTGAAACATTTGACGTCTCAATTACGATTAATAATAACCTTAGGTGCCTTGCCTTTGTTCACTTCGGTATTAGGCTTGTTGGTTTTAGGAGGTGCTATGGTATCCTTTCCTCGAAATGTTGGAGAACCTTTACTCGAACTTTGGCCCCAGTTGGATGTGTTAGAAGTGGAAAACCCTTGGCTTGGGCCTTTACGCTTGAGTTGCTTTTCTACCTTAATGGCCATATGAACCATGTCCACCACTTCAAGTTAGTGTTGAAGCTCTATAACATTTGCTATGTCTCGATTTAATCTGGCTAAAAATCACACCATTGTTGCTTCGGGATCCTCTTGGACATCTGCCTGAATCATCGCAATTTCTATCTCCTTGTAGTAATCTTTGACGCTTTTGGTCCCTTGTGTAAGATTTTGAAGTTTTTGGTGCAACTCCCGATGATAGTAAGAAGGGATAAATCGTCGCCTCAGAACTACCTTTATCTCGGTCCATGTAGAGATTGGTCGTTCTCTGTTGCGTCTTCGACTAATAGTTAGTTGATCCTACCAGATCATGGCGTGATCCAAGGTTCGATTGCTACTAATTTCACCTTTTTGTTTTCAGAGTAGTTGTGACAATCAAACACCAACTCGATCTTCTTTTCCCACTCAAGATAGGCTTCCGAATCTGATCTATCTTGGAACGGTGGTATTGAAAGCTTGATGTTCTTAAGATCATCATCTTCATGTCTCCGATCTTGATGTTGTGGTTCCCTCTGGCGATTACTTACATTTGACTCTTGATCGCTTTCAAGATCACTAGGATCGTTTACATCATCATCTTGAGCTCTTTGTCTTTCTCGTTGTTGGTTTGGTCTCTCCCATCTATGTTGGACTACTTCAGAAGGTCCTTCACGTTGCTCTCTCGCTTCGACTTGCAATAAGCGATCTTCGAGAGGATTTAATCTTCGGTCTAAGAGTCTTTCCATCTCTTGTAATAGAGCTTGCATGTTCAAATCAGGAATGTTGCGAACAGGTTGTCGTGCGGGACGACCTTCCATGTTAGGATCAGCTTCTTGTGACATTGAATTCAGTAAGGAACCTCACACAAAACCTCACGATCACTCGGAAAAAAAGAGGAATTTCACTCACGCTCATGTTTTCGCTCGAGAATAGGCTTTTATTTCCACTCTATTGCGCTTACAAATCTCATGCCTTTTACCTCTCTTTACCTTTCTCGTGATTTTGTAAGCAGATTCTCCAAGGCTTAACCTTAGTCTAGGTGGTCGGTTTCAAATGGGTAACAAGAGATGATGTGATTTAAAACTGGGTAGGATTACAAGAAAGAAAATAATTCGAGTATAGTGTGGCGAAAAGGTCAAGGATAGAAGTGGATGGAGGGTAAGAGTTTCAGGATCGAAAAATGGAGAAGAAGTAAAACAATGTTCAAACTTCAAACTTTTTTATTTTTTTCGAATTTTTTTAAATTTTTTTTCGAATTTTATTTTTTAACTTTTTTTTCAAATTTTTTTGGAACTTTTTTTTTGAATTTTTTTTGAAACTTACTTGATGAGTCACAGACTATCCCGGGAGTAATTTTGAATGCTCGTACTCCTCATTTTTGTAACTCTGATACCAAATGATACGCTCCACCTCGGGGTGAGTTGAGTCGTATGAAAAATGTCCGATCGTCTACGAGAAGCAATTGACAATTTAGTTTAGAGAAATTGGTATGGAATGAAGTTGTTTGACAAATTAGTAGTTGGTTTAAGAATATGGTATGAAAAAGGGTAAGATGTGAAAGAAGGAATTTAGTTTAGTTCGAAATGGTAAGAAAAGAAAATGGATTGAACCAAAAGTGCAAACAAGAGCCAATACCGATTTGGTAATGACCTGTTGCTTATAAGCCCTTTAGTTCAGTTTAAGAGTGGTTAAGGTGACCTCGACCCACTATCTAGCAAGATAGGAACTTCGGTATGTTTGAACGCCACACTACGAGTTGTGATAAGTTCAATTTTCAACAAAGAAAATGGATGACACAACTAGAACACTAGGTAGCCAACAAATCTTTGAACGAAAACAGAGAAAAGTTTGCCTCACAAATTTGGCAGTATAACATTAACAAAAATATCCCAAAGTTTTTTTTTCTCAAAAGGCTGGTTACATGAATTTATGTGTCAAAAGGAAGGCTAGCTGAATGGTCACTTTTAATGAAGCTAATAATGAGCTCTAATGAGCTGAATAAATTTAGTTTTAAAGCTTGATCATTTAAAAGGTCATAACAGCCCTTTTAATTCCCCTTTGGACAGTCAAATGGTCATAAGCCTAGAATGAGTATCTTTTGGCACATGAACGGTTCTCCTTGTGTAAATGCTGAATGTAAACAACCAAAAGTGTAAATGAACAGCCACCATTATGAAGAAAACATTTGGAAGCTTATTGGTTTGTGAAAATAACTCCTTGTAACTCTTTTGTCCATTAAATTCAGCTGCTGGCCTTCAATATGATTTACTTCTTCAATTAAATGGCTTTCAAAGTCTCCATGATCAACCGAAAAGACACCAGCTTCTTTAATTGATTAAAACAACTTCTTAATGATGTATAAAGCCTCTTTGTAATAGCCCTATCTTTTGTAACCGAAATTTCTTGAAAGGTCACTTTATTGAATGCATTATAGCCTTTAATAATAATAGATGGGAGCTGAAAAGTCACCTGCAATTAACACATGTAACCGTCACATTTATTCATTTATTAAGCTTAAAACAAATTAACAACTAGCTTAAATAAATGAACTAACACTTATGCATCATTTATTCCAGCAACTAGTTTAATTAATAGAAGCATTATTAAATGAACTTTAACTCATGCATCAATAAATTATCCTAGTAACTAGTTTATTTAAAGAAGTATCTATTAAATCAAGTTCATAAAAAACTCAATTAATTAAACTAAGATGAATTGAATTAATGACCAATAACTCATTATTAAACTAAGATACTTAAATGCAACTAAATGCAATGCTGAAAAATAAAAAAATAATAAAAAATAAAAAAAGTTCAATTTAATTGGAAGGGTTCAAAGAGCTGGAATTGAGCTGAAATTGGTTTGCAACATGTTGCAAGGAAACTTTATTGAGCTGGTCCCAACTCGTTCTATTCCTCTAACCAAAGTCTCGTCCCACAACTGGATAATTAAGGCCGAAATGGCCTCTTTGAATTGTTTATCTTGAGCTCGAGTGATTGGTCCTTGGGGCAGCACCGTTGAATCCTTGCTTGAACTTGGTGCACTCTGGGACGCGATCGTATCAACTTCAGTGTTTGGGTCAAACCATAACACTCCCACGGCACCAGCAGCAAAATAAAACACCCCAATGCGCCAACTAGCACTCGAACCTCAGACCACAAGTAACTACAACACGCCACTTATCCTTTAGACCAGCAGGCCCATTCTGACACAAATTACCCATATTTATTTAAAAGCCTACTGACTAGAGACTGATGTATGCACGCCCGGGGCACCCTCAAGATTGAATCAAGATCCTATCGAGCTGCCAAAAGGACCCATAACTCGAGCTCATGCTAAGCATTTCCTACAAGCTATTTTAGCTTCTAGTGCAACACCTTGGTTTGAAACAAGGCCCAATGCTCACAAAGTTAGCTTGAAGCAACTATCCAAAGAACCCATGCATTGTTGACAAGCTGATCCTAGCTCGTTTCTAGCTCCTCGAGCTCCATCCAGCTTAATCCAGCTCATTTGAGCGCATTTCAGCTCGTTTAAGCTCAACTGAGCTTACTTTTAGCTCGTTCTTCATTTCAATAAATTAAACTAAGTTTTAGTTTTATACTAATTAGTTTGCTACAGCTCATTAACGAAAATCCTAGCTCAAATAAGGTCATTAAATGTTTTCACTTAGTTTGAGCTAGCCGAACTTAATGCTACTAGCTAGTCTTTAATTAATGTGTTTAGTTTAGCTTAACATAATATTTATGATGTCTAGTTCATGCTCTTAACATGTTTAGCCAAATATACATTGGGATTTAATGTGTTCATGTTTCTTGTAGGTTCAACCGAACGTATTAAGTACATTAAATGAGATTCATGCACGGCCAGGTACATGGATTATGAGAGTTCATGCATGAACGATTTTATGCATGGTGGGCTGGCTATTGGTGATCCCTAAGCAACCTTTTGGCCAAGAGTTAAGTTCCACAAAGTGACCGAATACATGAAGGAGCCATTAATGCAAGTACATGCATGGCTTAAATACATCGTATGGAAGGATGCATGCACAACTAGTGTTCAATGGATGGCATTTGAAGGAGTTCATGTATTGGGGACATTCATGCAAGTGGGGGCTATTTTATGTACATGTATTTGAAGATTGATGGATCTTAATTAAGGAAGAACATGCATTGGGACGTTTCATGCATGCATCATGCATATCCAAGATGTCCATTCAAGTATTCAAGGCTAAGTATGCATGAATGCATCAAGTGAAGCAACATGATGGTTCTGCCAATTCATGCACCATCTTTAAGCATGAACCGAATTTTAATGGTTTTGTGTGAACAAGCTAAATACAAATGTGAATAGAATTTAAGTTGTGTGAACATCATAGATGGCGAATATCAATAGACATCTTAGGCTTATAAATAGTTTACTCATTTCTTTGTAAAAGGACTTTGCCAAATTATTGAATGAACATTGTTCTTGTGAGGTTGCTTCCTCTCATATTTCGTACAAGTTTCGAAGACTTATCTAGTTTGTGCTAGTGGCGTCTACCGATCTTGTTTGAACTTATCACCATCTTTGGTGTGGCGTTCACCTATTCTTCTATTCCATTTATTCACCTTAACAATATAGGAACTGGGATGACACTTTTTAGTGTTGAATCATTCCTGACGTTAAGTTCGTTAATCCATTTCCACCTTTCAAATTTCTTTCTTGTTATTACCAAAACCAAACCATCTATCCAACATCCATCTTTACTTCCCTTAGCTGAACCTATTATACTCTTTCATTACTTTGAACCCCTTCCGGTTTAATCAAACCTATCCATCTAACTTCTACTTTCAAAACCAAGGCACGAATGACTCTTCTCGTCTACGATTGGGCAACTATGTGAATTCGACTCAATCACCTGAGCAGGATCACATCAGAGACAGGGTTTATTCATATAAAAACAAAACTTTTGTACAAGCTAAGGCTTGAACCCAAGACTTCTCAGACTCTTCGCAGGACACTTAACCACTGAAGTAGACATGCCTTTGTGCACACAAACATATGAAAATAAACATTAAGGATTTTTGGGGCGTTACAATAATAGATTGGAAGCCTCTGAGAAATGTTTCTGAGGTCCACAGTTTTCTGGGACTAGCTAGCTATTATAGATGATTTATGAAAGGCTTTTCTATGATTGTGACTCCGTTGACAAGATTGCTTCATAAAGATATAAAGTTTGTATAGTTTGAAAAATGTCAGAAAAGTTTTGATCAGCTGAAAGCTCTTTTGACTGAAGCTCTAGTGTTAGTACAACCAGAATCGGGTAAACAATTTATGATCTATAGTGATGTCTGGGCTACATTTTGATGTAGGAAGGCAAAGTCATAGCTTATGCCTCAAGATAGTTGGAGCCGCATGAAAAGAATTACTCGACACATGATTTAGAGTTAGTAGCCATTGTGTTTACGTTAAAGATTTGGCGCCATTATTTGTTCGGTGAGAAATTCCATGTTTATTCATATCACAAGAGTTTGAAATATCTAATGACTCAAAAAGATTTGAATTTGCGACAGTAGAGATGGCTAGAATTGCTAAAAGATTACAAGCTAGTGATTAACTATCATCCGGGAAAGGCAAATGTAGTTGCTGATGGATTAAGCCAGAAATCTTTGTTTGCTCTACGTGCAATGAATACTCAGTTGGCTCTATCTGATGACGAATCAGTTGTAATTGAGTTGAAAGCAAGACCGTTGCTTATACAGCAGATTTATGAAGCTCAGAAGATTGATAATGAAATGTTAGCTAAAAGAGCTCAATGTGATTCCAACCCTGATTTAGAATTTAAAGTTGATTTCAATGATTGTTTAAGATTCAGAGGCCGAATATGTGTTCCGAGAAATTTAAAATTAATTCAGATGATTTTGAATGAAGCACATAGTAGTTGTTTATCCATTCATCCGAGAAGAACGAAAATGTCTAATGACTTGAAACAACTTTATTGGTGGCATGGCATGAAACGAGATATTTCAAGTTCATTTCTAAATGTTTGATTTGTCAGCAAGTTTATTACAATCGATTATGATTCTTGAGTGGAAATGAGATAGAGTGTCTATAGATTTTATGTCGGGACTGCCCCTATCTCTGAGAAAGAAAGATGCGATCTGGGTTATAGTTGACAGATTGACAAAATTAGCTCATTTCATTCTGGTACAAACAGACTATTCGTTGAAAAGTTAGCTAAGTTGTATATCTCTGAGGTTGTGAGATTACACGGAGTACCTATTTTTATTATTTCGGATAGAGATTCGAGGTTCATATCGAGGTTTTGGAAGAAACTACAAGATGCACTGGGTACAAAAGTACATTTTAGTATTGCATTTCACCCACAGACAGATGGTCAATTTGAGCGAATTATATAGACACTTGAGGATATGTTACGATGTTGCATTCTTGAGTTTGAAGGTACGTGGGAAAAGTATTTTTCGTTGATTGAATTTGTATAACAAAAGTTTCCAATCGAGTATTAAAATTGCATTGTACGAAGCTCTGTACGGTTGTAAGTGTAGAATACCGTTGTATTGGACTGAGCTAAGTGAGAATAAGATTCACAGGGTTGATCTGATTAGAGAAACAGAAGACAAAGTAAAAGTAATTTGTGATAGTCTGAAATCAGCGTCAAATCGTCAGAAATCCTACGCAGACTTGAAACGAAAAGATGTTGAATTTTAGATAGGGGATAAAGTGTTTTTGAAAGTTTCATCGTGGAAGAAAATACTTTGATTCAGTCGTAAAGGTAAATTAAGTCCGAGGTTCATCAGATCGTATGAGATTATTGAGCGAGTTGGGCCAGTGGCATATTGGTTAGTATTACTGTCTGAGTTAGAGAAAATTCATAATTTATTTCATGTATCGATGCTATGAAGATACAGATTTGATCCCTCGCATGTTATTTCCCCGACCAAAGTTGAAATTTAGCCAGATTTATCGTATAGTGAATAACCGATTGAATTTTGGCTCATGAGATCAAATAGTTGAGAAATAAAAGAATATCATTAGTGAAAGTCTTGTGGCATTGACTCGGGATCGAAGAAGCTACGTGGGAACCCAAGGATGGTATGAGAAAGCAATATCTAAACCTATTCACTGGTAAGATTTTCGGGGACAAAAATCCCTAAGGGGGGAGAGTTGTAACAGCCCGATTTTAGATAAATCAGAACAGTAGTTTTGAAACCACAAATATGAGGTCAAAAATTATTTTAATATTATTTTTGGTGTTTATAGCATGTGATTATATATGTGTGAAAATTTTGTGAAATAATTTTAGCGTTTGGATGCTTAATTTGATAAAAAGGACAAAATCGCGTAAAATGCAAAAGTTACATTCTAATTGTTGAATGTGTTTATTTGCTATGGATTATTAAACCAAAGGTCCTTATGATGTTATTATGCCATTGAAAAGGTTAATGGACATTAATGGCCTTATAATTGATGTTTTAAATATTTATAAACAAAGGTTAATTAGGTAATTTATGAATTTAGTATAATAAAACAAAACAAAAACTTAAGATGGTGTTCATCTTTCATTCTACTACCAAAGAATCAAAAGAAAAAGAAGTTTAGAATGTGTTTTAGGGTTTGACCCTTTGAAGCTTTTGATACGAGCTCGTCTCGGCTTGAATTGAGTCGTATGATAGATGCCCGATCGTATACGAGAAAGTGTCGTCAGAGATAGAAGGAGATTGATAATTCGAAGTGAAGATAATTTGGTTGTTTAAGTTTGGGTTCAAAGACGGTTAATTAATCTTAGGTTTAGGAAAAAAGGAAGTTAGGATAGTTGGTAGGTTGTTTATGGTTCGAGGAAAGAAATGAAATTCGGTTGAACTGGAAGATTTGGGAAATTGACGAAATATAGTATGGTTGGTCCTAAGAACAAGTTGAACCGATATTAGCAAATATCGACCCGACACTTATTAGTTCTTAAGAAGGGATGGTTGAAACGAAATGGACCTCAACCACTATCTAGGCAGATAGGAACCTCGGTATAAAGTGTTTTGAATGCCACACTAAAACTAGTGATAAGTTCAATTTCATAAAAGAAATAGGTTGACGCCACTACTAGGTAGATAAGCCAACAAAATCTTAAACGAGACCTAGAGAAGAAAATTCTCACAAGAACAAAAGTTCGACTATAAATTTGGCAAAAGTCCTTTTACAAAGAAATAAACAAACTATTTATAACATTAACTTGTGCTAGCCGAATGGACAAAAAACTAGCTTAAGGATTAAGCAAATTCAGCTATGAATAGACTAGAATGATCTAGAACAAAACCATAAGTCTTCCATGTCTAAGTGCAGCCCTTGGAATGCCACAAGTCAGCTTCTTAATGAAGGAATTTCGGCTGAATGTATTTGGGATGCATGAGGAGTTGATTGGACATGTCTAGGTTCGGCCATGAGCTTAATGGAGTCATTCAATTTGCAATGCTTGGCCGAATAGGTGTGAGTATTAATGGGGCATTTTGAAAAAGTGTGAACATCATGGTTGAAAGGTCTCTTGAGTGTGAATGCTTCAAACCGAATAGACAACAAGTGTGAAAGGAAGCTTGGCTAGTGTGATCGCCTTGATGGATACCTTAGGAAGATATTTGGCCAACTTGGGGAATTAAAGGGGCAACTCTTCCTTGGCCGAATAGTTACTTAGAGAAACTAAATAATCAGCCACCATGCATGTATGCATGAATCCTCTAAGGCCTTGAATCTGGTCGTGCATGTATCCTCCCATTCATTGAAGCAAACCGTGCATGCACCTACATGAATGAAAAACAATTCATTAAATCCCATGTGAACACCTTAAATTCGGCACAAACATTCCTATCATTAATTCGGTTATTACATAATTAAAACATGTGAGATAAAACACAACTTAATTACTAATGTGAACTTAATTAAAAACTTAGTTAATTTATAGCAGCTAATAATTGAACTTATTCAAGTAAAGAGTCAACACTATTATAATAAGCTATAAATAACCCATGAGCTACGATTAAACTCGTTAGCTATATTTGAGCTAAGTCCAAGCTCGAGAGCTGTAGTTGAGCTGAAAATAAGCTCATGAGCTGGAATTGAGCTGGATGTGAACTTGTTAAGCTGGAACTGAGCTTACTGAGCTGGTTGTGAGCTAGATGAGCTAGGAATAAGTTACGAGGACGACTTGGTGAGCTAACCCATGAACTCTCGAGTAAACTGGTGATAGATTTGGCCCAAACTCGATCAACTAGAGCTGAAATTGCATCTTTGAACCTCTTGACCCGAGCTCGGGTAATCGGTCCTACAGGTAGGTCAAGAGGATCTACATTGGCAGCTAGCAACTTGGGAGGTGTGGTCGTATCATCCCCCCTCTCTTCAAGGCGATTTGCCCCCAAATCGTCACCTATATCATAAAAAGACAGATTAGCCACATTAAAGGTAGCACTTACATTGTACTTACCTAAGAGGTCAAGTTTATAGGAATTATCATTTATTTGTTCCAAAACTTGAAACGGCCCATCTCCCCTCGGTAACAACTTTGACTTTCGCTGAGCCAAAAATCTTTCCTTTTGCATATGAACCCACACCTAATCTCTGGGTTCAAATATGACTTTTTTTGCCCTTTGTTGGCCTTGCGCACATATTGCTCCGTCCTAGCCTCGATATTAGCTTTAACCTTTTGATGCAATTGTTTCACATAGTCCGCTTTCTTCTTGGCATCTACATTAACAATTTGATCGTTAGGTAATGGAATTAAATCAAGAGGAGATAAAGGATTAAAACCGTAAACTATTTCAAATGGAGAGAATTTAGTAGTAGAGTGAACGGTTCGGTTATAAGCAAACTCTATGTGAGGCAGGCATTCCTCCCACGACTTGAGATTTTTACGGATAATGGCCCGTAGTAAAGTGGATATTACACGGTTCACCACCTCAGTTTGTTCATCCGTTTGGGGATGACATGTCGTGGAGAATAAGAGCTTCTTGCCTAACTTGGTCAAAAGTGTCCTCCAAAAATGGCTAAGAAATTTTGCATCGCGGTCGGACACTATCGTCTTTGGAATTCCATGCAACCTGACAACTTCTTTAAAGAAAAGGTTAGCAATATTAACAACATCATCAGTTTTCAAACAAGCAATAAAATGTGACATTTTTGAAAATCGGTCTACTACAACAAAAATGGAATCTTTTTCGGTTCGAGTTCACGGTAAACCTAAGATAAAATCCATTGAAAGATCAACCCAAGGCCTTTCGGGGATAGGCAATGGCATGTACAGCCCATGTGGGTTAACCTTTGATTTTGCCTTCTTACAAACCAAGCATCGCGAACATATTTTCTCGACATCTCGCTTCATCCGTGGCCAAAAGAAGTGTTCTTGCAGCATGGCCAAGGTCTTTGCAATGCCAAAATGGCCCATGAGACCACCGCCATGTGCCTCGAGTACTAGCAACTCTTGCACGAAACTTTGTGGGATACAAAGCTTACCTTCTCGAAAAAGGAAGCCATTGAACCTGAAAAACTTATTAACAGCAGCATGTTCACACAATTTATATATATTCCCAAAATAAGCATCAGAGTTATACAAATCTTTCAAAAATGCAAAACCAAGTAGCTTGGAATCCAAATGATTTAACAAAGTATAACGACGAGATAGTACATCGGCCACAATATTTTCCTTACCTTTTTTATACCGTATAACATAATAGAAGGATTCAAGAAATTCTACCCATTTTGCATGCCTTTTGTTGAGCTTGTGTTGGCCTTTGATGTGCTTAAGCGATTCATGGTCCGAATGGTTGACAAACTCCTTCGACCACAAATAATGTTGCCACGTTTCCAATGCCCAGATCAAAGCGTACATTTCCTTATCGTATGTGGGATAATTCAATGGTGCGCCACTTATCTTTTCACTAAAATACCCCACAGGCTTCCCTTCTTGGGTCAACACAGCACCAATCCCGATACCTGAAGCATCACATTCAATTTCAAACGTTTTGTCAAAATCAGGCAATACAAGTAATGGGGCATTAGTTAAATGATCTTTAAGTGAAATAAATGATTTTTCTTGCTCCTAACTCCAAAAGAAGGCCGAATTCTTTTTAATCACGCTAGTGAGAGGTGCGGCCAATGTGCTAAAATTTGGGACGAACAAATGATAGAAACTCGCCAAGCCATGGAAACTTCATATTTGGCTTATGTTGGTCGGTCTAGGCCACTCTCGGATGGCTTTCACCTTTTCTTGATCGATTTCGAGTCCTTGCGAGCTGAAAACAAATCCTAAGAAAACGATTTTGTTAGAGCAAAATGTGCATTTCATAATATTAGCGTATAAAGTCTCCTTTTGCAACACATCAAGAACAGCTCGTAAATGCCTCAAATGATCATCTAAAGACCTACTATAAACAAGAATGTCATCAAAATAAACCACGCAAAATTTACCAATGTAAGCACGAAGAACATGGTTCATTAAACGCATAAAGGTACTAGGAGCATTAGTAAGACCGAATGGCATTACCAACCACTTGTACAAATCGTGTTTAGTTTTAAATGCTATTTTCCACTCATCTCCCTCACGCATCCGTATTTGATGGTATCCGCGTTTGAGGTCGATTTTGGTGATGCGATCCGGCTGGGGTGATTGAGTCGAATTCACGTAGTTGCCCGATCGTAGATGAGAAGGGTCATTCATACCTCAGTTTTGGAAGTAGAAGTGAATGGATAGGTTTGAATAAGTGGAAGGTTTCAAATAAATGTAAGAATAGTGATAGGTTCGGCTAAGGTAAACAAGATGGATGTTAGATAGGTGGTTCGGTTTTTGATGATAACAAGAAAGAAATTCGAAAAATGGGGATGGAAATCAAACTTAACATCAGGAATGATTCAACACTAAAAAGTGTCACCCCGGTTCCTATATTGTTAAGGTGAAAAGGATGGATAGAGGGATAGGTGAACGCCACACCAAGATTGGTGATAAGTTTAAACAAGAACGGTAGACGCCACTAGCACAAGCTAGATAAGTCTTCGAAACTTGTACGAGATATGAGAGGAAGCAACCTCACAAGAACAATGTTCATTAATAATTTGGCAAAAGTTCCTTCACAATGAAATCAACAAACTATTTAAAGGCAATCATGTAGTAACCAAATGGACAACTAGCTAGCTTAAAGGCTAAGCAAATTCGGTCCTGAACTAGCAAGAATATTCTAGAATGAACACATTAATTGTCTAGTCTTGATTCGGCTGATGGGAGTATGTTTGGACAGCTTCATGCATGAGCTTAAGTCACTTCATGGATGTACACCTTTGGGAGCTCAACGGGTTGTCTAGGTTCAGCCAAGGTGTGCATGATACTTCCAAGAGGTGTCTCTTGGCCGAATAGGTGCTTAGGAAACACCAAGAGTCCTCCCACATGCATCGGCTATACATGGAACTTGGTAGGAGGCTTGAATCTAGTCGTACATGTACTTGCATTTAAGGTCCCTCATACATGCATGTGTACCGTTCATGGGAGATGCATCTTCAATATTCATTAACCCTCTATGTTCATGAATGTATGGCCTCCAAACATTGAACTGATCCATGCATGTATCTTCCCATTCAATGTACTTTCCCGTTCATGCATCTTGTTATGAATGAATCTTCCACATTCGACTAACCTACATGAATTAATCACATAATTAAATAAAATATAACTATTCATGTAGTTATAATTTAAATTAATAACTAAACATCTTAATGACATTAACTAATTCAAACATAATAATTATAAGTCAACTATCCAGTAAATTCGGCTAGCTCAAAATAGTCAAAATCACTTAGTGAGCTAAGTTGAGCTAGGGGTTTCGGCATGAGCTGTAGAAAACTTGATTAAAAACTAAATTAGAACTTAGTTTATTGGAATGAAAAAGAAATGAGCTGAAACAAGCTAAATTCGAGCTCAAACGAGCTGAATCAAGCTCAAGTGAGCTGATGGGAGCTGAATGGCGCATAGGGAGCTAAAAAGGAGCTGAGATCGTGATACAAACCACCTCGAGGAGAGTTGAATCGTATGTAGATTGCCTGATCGTCAACGAGAAGGCGTCGATGGGAATTGGAATGGAGAAGTGATTTCAGATTTGGAAGAGGTTTGAATGTCAAATTTTAGGTTCAATAAGGGTGTTTAGTTTAGGTTTAAGAAAGAAGGAAGTTGGATAGTTCAGAAGAGAAATGAAAGTCGGTTGAATTTGGAATATTTGGGAGATGTACGAAATAAGGTAAGGTTGGTCCTAAGAACAAGTTGAACCGATATTAGTAAATATCGACCCGAGACTTATGAGTTCTTAAGAAAGGTTGGTTGAAACGAAATGGACCTTGACCCACTATCTAGACAGATAGGAACCTCGGTATAAAGGGTTTTTGAACGCCACACTAAAATTAGTGATAAGTTCAGTTTTCGTAAAAGAAATAGGTTGACGCCACTAGTAGGTAGATAAGCCAACAAAAAATCTTAAACGAGACTTAGAGAAGAAAATTCTCACAAGAACAAAAGTTCGATTATCAATTTTGCAAAAGTCCTTTCCAAAGTAACACAAGCCACAATTTATAGTGAATACAAGGGATAGTCGAATAGACTCTTGAGGTAGCTAAATGGTTGCTGAAAAATTCCAGAATTTTTGATGAAGCTTCCTTGAAGTTTCTTGCGCATGGAAAATGGCAAGGGACAGCTTCTAGATGCCTTGATTCAATAGGAACATTGAATGGGTTGTTTGGGAAGCTGACATGCAATCAATAGGTTCGGCCAAATGCTTGAATTTGAATTAATGCTGCTGCTTGGTTCAGCCAAATCTTCATGTGTTAAGGAGCTGTCTAAAGCACTTCAATAGTCTTAGAATGTGAACAAACCGATTTGAACAGCCACACATTGTGTGAACAAACAAAACCGAACAGCCCTTGGTGTGAAAGGAATAATCAGGTGGGTGTGAAAGGAATAATCAGGTGGGTGTGAACAGATTTAATTTGTCTTGGGTAGCCAATCGGTCTTCTTGAAGAGTTGCAAGGTTTGGCCGAATGGTTACTTAGGGGACACCAAAGATCAGCACACCAACTTTAAATCATCCATGCACCTATGCCGTCCAAGGGGTAATGTACCTACAACAATTAATTCAGCAAATTAAATCCCTTTTAGACACATTAAATTCGGCAACATAAACAAATAAATCTTGCATCATAAATTAAGCTGGACATAATTAATCTTTGTAATAGTTAAGAAATATTTAATTGGTCCTAATTAATTAAGTAATATTTAGAACATAATTAAAACATGTCCAGATTATGACAAATTAATTATTAAAACTAAATAACTAATAAAACTAACAGCAATTTAAATGATTTATTCCAGCATATTAAACGCAATAATGAAATGAGCTGAAACTAGCTCGTTGAGCTAAGTTAAGTTGAAGACGAGCTGATTTGAGCTTGAAGGAGTATGCATGGTTTGATTGGTTTGCTGGTCCATGAGCTTTCAAAAAGTCCAGCAACGGTTTCACCCCAAACTCTATCAACTAAGGTTGTTGTTGCGTCTTTGAATCTCTTTGCTCGAGCAAGGGTGATCGGTCCTACGAGCAACTCGAGAGGATCTTCATTGGCAGCTGACAACTCGGGAAGTATAGTCGTATCAGATCGAATTGCAAAATGGTGCATGGAGTCTTCAAGGTATTGTCTTTAGCTCCTCCAACGTCATGAACCTTGTTGTCATCCCAAATGCACAACACTAATACGGATAAAGCATCTTGAATTTGCTTGGTTCGAGCTCGAGTCATGGGGCCTTTTGGAAGCTCGATTAATTCTTGTTTTGCATTCGAGGATGCCCTGGGTGTGCTCACATCATTCCCCCCGTCTTCAAAGCGACTGGTCCTCAAGTCGAGTCGACAGTTAATTTTGAAACAGGGATGCCTAATTGTTCGTGCTTGGATGGAAGCTTTTAGTTGTCGCCTCGTGCCTTGCTGCAAAAATGTCCCAAAACTTGCAAACAATTGATAACCATCATTGTACGCAAACTTGTTCAAATGATCAAAGAGACAAGTCATCTTAATCTCAAAACAATTGCAACAAGATAGTAACAAAATTCCATTTTCATTATCAACTATACATGTTTCATTGCAGCCTAAGGAATTATCGAACAAAGATTTTAGAAACATAATGTCCATTGTTCGCTCGAGTATCTCAAATTGTTTTTGCAAGGCATAGTGACTTCGACAAGGATTCATGCAACAGCTCAAAAATTGCAAATAATCATCAAACTCAACAATTTCACGTATACCAAGAGTCTTTTGTCCATCAATCCAAACAGTTATATCTTCATCGTTATTGTTTTCTTCATCAATCAAATTGGACAAAGATGTAATAGAATTTTCAGATACCATACCTTGAACAAGTAAACAAGGATTAGATTTACCTTTTCCTACCATTACAAACCTTCGTCCTTCGGGAATGTATCGCAACCGCAACTTATGATTTGAGTCAACCTGAAAAGATTTAGAAAAAAGAAATTTTTGGTTAATCAAAACTGATGTGATCCGGCCCAGAAAGTTGAGTCGAATTCACGTAGTTGCCCGATCATAGACGAGAGAATTGTTCGTGCCTCAAATTTTAGTAATAGAAGTAAAAGAATAAGTTAGGATAAGCGGAAAGTTTCAAGAAGTGTGGAAGTAGCAATAGGTTTGGCTAAGGGTAGCAAAGATGGATGATGGATAAATGGCTCGGTTTGGTTAATAAAAAGAAATTTGAAAGATGGGGATGGAAATTGAACTTAACGTCAGGAATGATTCAACACTAAAAAGTGTCACCCCGGTTCCTATATTGTTAAGGTGAAAAGGATGGATAGAAGGATAGGTGAACGCCACACCAAGATTGGTGATAAGTTCAAACAAGAACGGTAGATGCCACTAGCACAAGCTAGATAAGTCTTCGAAACTTGTACGAGATATGAGAGGAAGCAACCTCACAAGAACAATGTTCATTCAATAATTTGGCAAAAAGTCCCTTTACAATGAAATGTGTAAACTATTTATAGGCTAACAAGTAGTAACCGAATGGAAAAACTAATATCTTAAAGACTAAATAAATTCAGCTATGAATGCACTAGAATAATCTAGAACAAGTCTTTAATTTGCTAGGACTAGATTCGGCTGATGGGAACTCCATTGGACAGCTTCATGTGTAAGCAAAGCATCTTGGATGAATGTGAAGTCTTGGGAACTCAATAGCTTGTCTAAATTCAGCCATGGAATGAATGAAATATTCAAGAAGTGTCTCTTGGCTGAATAGGTGCTTAGGGAAGTCATTTGGGTAGCAAACGATTCATGTATTTCACTCACATACATTTGGCCATGCATGAACTAGAAGGGAGCTTGAATCTGGCCGTACATGAACATTCATTAAATGCTCTTCATTCATGCATGTGTGCCGTCCAAAGTGAATGTATCTTCTCAATCCACATGCATGTAGTTAACCTTCCATGTACATGAAATTAATTCCTCCCAAGCATTGAACCAGGCCGTGCATGAATCTTCTCATTCATTGAACTTTCCCGTTCATGTATCTCTTCATGAATGAACCTTCCACATTCGGCTAACCTACATGAATTAAACACACAATTAAATAAAATATAACTATTCATAAAATCATAATTAATAATTAAACAACTTAATGAAATTAACTAAATTCAAACATAATAATTATAAGTCAACTATCAAGTAAATTCGGCTAGCTCAAAAATAGTCAAAACACTTTAATGAGCTGAATTGAGCTAGGGTTTTCGGCATGAGCTGTAGCAAACTTAATTATAAACTAAATTAAAACTTAATTTATTGGAATGAAAAAGAAATGAGCTGAATTCTAGCTCAAACGAGCTGAATCGAGCTCAAGTGAGCTGATGGGAGCTGAATGGCGCATGGGGAGCTGAAGAGGAGCTGAGATTGGATTGTAAAATGGTGCATGGAGTCTTCAAGGAGTTATCCTTAGCTCCTCCAACGTCATAGACCTTGTTGTCATCCCAAATGTGCATCATCAAAGCTGATAAGGCATCTTGAATTTGCTTGGTTCGAGCTCAAGTCATAGGGCCTTTTGGAAGCTCGATTAGATCTTGATTTGCGTTTGAGGATGCCCCGGGCGTGCTCACATCAAAAACTCTTTTCTTTTCTTCTCTCACGTCTTTTTGAGTTTCCTTTTCTCTCACTTGGGTTTTATCACAACTCTTTTTTGTTTCTCTCTCATTTACTTTTCTTTCTTTTTCATTTTCTTTTCTTTCATTTTCTTTTCTTTCTTTTTTATTTTCACTTTCTTTTTCCACTCTCATTCGATCCAAAGATTGTTTCATTTGTTGTTAATCCTCCATAACTTGTTGTGGTGTCAAGGGTGCCAAAGTAAAATTTCATCCATGGTACTTGAAAGTATATTGATTTGCGAACCCGTTGTGTTTCACTCTTCGGTCGAATTGCCACAGCCTTCGAAGTAGAATATGGCCCACATGCATGGGCACCACATCCCAAAAGACTTCATTTCATATTTCCCAAT
The DNA here is from genome assembly GCA_025698475.1 of Gossypium anomalum. Classification (NCBI taxonomy): domain Eukaryota; kingdom Viridiplantae; phylum Streptophyta; class Magnoliopsida; order Malvales; family Malvaceae; genus Gossypium; species Gossypium anomalum. Next base: position 23,703,168 of record CM046962.1, on the reverse strand, counting down.
TGAAAATGGAACAAGAACTTGCTTGGTTACCTTTAGCTCAACTCCGTCATTAAGCCATTGTAGGTTGTATAGACTCGGATGGACGCTTGTCGGCAGATCAAACTTTTCAACTAGAAGGGTACTCGCAACATTTGTACAACTTCCTCCATCAATCACTAAGCTACATACTTTTCCATGAACAAAACAACGGGTATGAAAAAGGTTCTCTCGTTGCGGATCGATTTCGGTACCTTGCGCACCTAAGCTTCTCTTAACAACAAGCATCTCACCTTCAACCACATACTCCAATTCCTCCTCGGCATCAGAAGGGTTTTCAGCATCTTTTTCAACTCTTTCATCTTCCTCCTCCTCCGATTCAATATCGCCATTGGGTCGAATCACCATGGCACTTCGATTCGGACATTGACTCATAATATACCCTCTTCTGAGGCACTTAAAACACTTGATGTCCCTCGACAGATTTTGGGCACCTTCAATAGCCTTGCCTTTGTTATTTTCAACCATGGGCTTAGTAGTTTTGGCGGGGGCCATAGGATCTTTTGCTTGGCTCATCGAAGCACTCTTGCTTGTGCCTTGGTTCCATCGGGGCATATTGATGGTTGAATAACCACGAGCAGCACCTTTCTTCTTGAGTTGCTTCTCGATCTTGATGGCCATGTGGAACATATCAACTATCTCCACATAGTGTTGTAGCTCCACAATTGATACGAACCGGCCCGGCGATGAGTCGAGTCGTATGCGAGTTGCTCGATCGTCTACGAGAAAGTATCATTCAATTCGGTTTTGGAATGAAGTTGATAGGAAAATAGGACAGAAGCTATGTATAAAGGTTCAATGATGGTTTATGGATAAGAATAATATGCATAGGCTCGGTTAAATTGGAAGGGAAAGTGAAAAAAGTTAATAGATGATGGATATGGAAGAAAGGGTTCTTAAAAGCAAGCACGAACCAATATTAGATAATATCGACCCAAATGCTTATAGGCTTTCAAGGTGGAGAATGAAAGTGATAAACCTCGACCCGCTACTTAACAAAGCAGGAACCTCGGTATAGGGGTGAACGCCACACTCGGTTGAGTGATAAGTTCAAAAGAAGAACAAGGCTGACACCAACTAAGAACTAGATAGGCCAACAAGTCTTCAATGAAATATGGGAGAAAGATCATCTCCAAATAGTTTCATTAATTGAAAAGTCTAAAAAAAAATGTCTGCCCTACAAATGAAATAACATATATTTATAGCCTAAATAAAAGTAGCCGAATGGACAAGCTTAGAGGCTACAAAATTCGGCCATAAACACCTAGATAATTCTGGAAGAAAAATCATGAATATCCATGAATGTGCAGCCCTTTAATGTTCCATCATCCCCCTTGGTCGAATGAAGCTTTAATACACCTTGAATACTTGAATAGTTAGCTTGAAAATGCATGGATCATGCATGAAACGTCCCAATGTATGTTCCTCCATAAATTCGGTCCATGAACCTTCAAAAACATGAACATTAAATATCCCCTACTTGCATGAACGTCTCCAATACATGTACTTCCTTAAATGCCGTCCATTGAACCCCAATTCTACATGCACCTCTCCATACATTGCACCAAGTCCTACATGAACTTGCATTAATTTCCTTCCATGCATGAATTGTGTACCGTCCAAAGGGATTGGATCTTCTAGATACATTCATGCTTGAATCTTCATCATTCATGTAACTGAATGTGCATTTGAACCCAAACATTCATGTATTTTGTGCATTCATGTATTTGACAAATACATGAACTTGTAAACACCTTGAATCTGGTCATGCATGCACCTAATTAAATGTTATTCATTCATGCATGTGGGATGTCCAAAAGAGATGTTTCTTCAAGCATTCATTGCGCCGTCCATGAGCATTGCACCTACAAGAAATAAAACAATTCATAAGACATCATGTGAGAACACATAAATTCAGCACAATGTGAACACATTTATGTCATGCATTAAATCGGCTAAAATGTGAACATAATTAAAATATGTAATAACTATGACATATTAAAACAAATATTAATATAAGTCAAATTTGATGCTTAAATAATCATGTTCAGATTTTATTTAATGCATTAAAGTCTAAAACCGGGTTTGAGCTAAAATGAGCTAAGCTTTAGCCCTTAAGCTAAAGTTGAGCTGAGATTAAACTCCTAAGATGTAGTTGAGCTAAGGTTTAGCTCGTGAGCTGAATATGAGTTAGGAGTGAGCTCGGTTTAGCTCAGGCAAGTTGGATTGAGCTTGAATAAGTTGGATTTGAGCTGGACGGAGCTCGTGGAGCTGGAAATGAGCTGGGATCAGCTTGCCAACATGTCAATGCTCGGCTTGACAGACTTGTCCGATAAAGTTCACGGGGCGTGCTCATATAAACAATGTTGGCGATCTCACGATTAAGTCCGGATAGAAATCTAGCCATAGTTGCCTCTCGATCCTCCTCCACGTCTGCACGAATCATAGCAACTTCCATCTCTTTGTAATAATCCTCGACACTCCTCGTACCTTGGGTAAGGTTCTGGAGCTTTTGGTAAAGTTCTCGATGGTAGTCCATTGGAATGAACCTCCAGCGCATGATAGCCTTCATTTCGGCCCACGTGTTAATAGGTCGCTCGCCATTTTGCCTCCGAGTTATGGTAAGTTGGTCCCACCAAATCATAGCATAGTCGGTGAATTCTATGGCAGCTAACTTAACTTTCTTGGCCTCTGAGTAATTGTGGCACTCGAAAATGAGTTCGATCTTTTTCTCCCACTCCAAATATGCTTCAGGGTCCGAACGGCCTTGGAACGGGGGAATTGATAACTTAATGCTTTTCAAGTTATCATCGAACCTTTCTCGCTCTCGTTGACCATGATGACGCTAGCTTCTTCGCCGGTCACTAATATTCGAACCAGCTTCACTTTCGGCTTCACTTGGTTTGTTCCTCTCAAACTTGCCTTCGACTACGGTCTCTAGGTGGACTTATTGGGGTCCTTGCTCGTCGGTCGCTTCCCTCCACTTGATCTAGTCGATCTTGTATTGGCTCCAACTTGCGATCAAACAACTGCTCGACTTCACGTAGCAAGGCTTGTAAGTTCAAGTCCGGCACATTCCGAACAGGTTGCCTTTCCTCCACGTTTCGTTCCATGTTGATTTCAATAATTTTAAAACCTCACCACAAATCTCACTATTTCACTCGAAAAGAAAAAAATTGATGAGCACTCCACTCGTGTTTGCACTCGTTTTAGGCTTTTTTTTCAACTCTTGATTGTTCTCACACTCTCTAGCCTTTTACCACTCACGTCTTTATTTCGTTGACTATCTTGGTGCTTTGGGGTCGGCTTCAGAATGGTTACAAGGGAAAAGATGTATGGTGTACGGGTAGGCTAAAAGAAAATTTTGGTGATGCGAGCGCGCCCAGCGAACCCCGTCAGTCAAGTCTCCTCAGTCGAGCCTTGCATTGCTGGCAAGCTGATCCCAGTTCGTTTCCAGCTCCACGAGCTTCGAGCAGTTCAAATTTTGCTCATTTGAGCTCGAATCAGCTCAATACTTTAGTCTTTAATTATGCCTTGTTTAATTAAATGAATCTGTAGTTAATGTCATGCATTATTGATCTACATATTTTAATTATGACATGCATTATGTGTTTTGCATTTAATAAAGCCATGCATTATGTAACTCCCATGTTAGTTTAAGTCAGTTTCATTAACTTAAGTCTTGCATTAAGTAACTCATTTGTTCATTTAGTTTGCATTTTAAAACCATGCATTTAAGCATCTTAGTTTAATAAATGAGTTGCTGGGCTTTTATTCAACTCATCTTAGTTTAATTAATAAGTGTTTTTGTTGAACTTTATTTAGTAAGTGATGCTCTTAATTAATCTAGTTCCTAGGATTATTTATTGATGCATGAGTTAAAGTTCATTTAATAATGCTTCTCTTAATTAAACTAGTTGCTGTAATAAATGATGCATAAGTGTTAGTTCATTTAATTAAGTTAGTTGTTAATTTGTTTTAAGCTTAATAAATGAATAAATGTGATGGTTACATAAGTTAATTGCAGGTGACTTTTCAGCTCCCAACTACTATTATTAAAGGCTGTTATGCATTCAATAAAGTGACCTTTTAAGAAATTTCGATTACAAAAGAGAGGGCTGTTACAAAGAAGATTTAACACATCATTTAAAAGAGTTTAAAGAGTGGATTATTGCTTCTTTAAACTTGGCAGCAAGCTTTTCAACTTCTAACCGTTTTGCTACTTCAAAAGAATTAATTCAAGCATTCAAAACACCATTAAGGTGCGGGTGACTATTCGGCTAACCAAAGGACACTTCAAGAGTCACTTTTCAAGCATACAAGGTCAATTATGTAGCTGAATTGAAGTGAATTAAATGGTGGAGTTATTTGGTTCAAGAATTCCAAGAGACTTGAGCTTTATTTCAGCTTTTAAGATGAATACTTATGACCGTTCAGCTAGCCTTTTCCTAGCCTTATAAATATGTATGTAATCAGCCTTTGTTAGTAGATCTTTTTGCTTAGTTTAAAACATTATTGAACTTATATGAAATTTGTGAGATTTCTTTCTTTCATATTTCGTTGAAGAACTCGTTGGCTTATCTAGGTCACTAGTGGCGTTAATCTGCCTTCTTCTTTATCCTGAACTTATCACTATCAAATAGTGTGGCGTTCACCCTTATACCAAGGTTCCTACTTTGCTAAGTAGCGGGTCGAGGTTCTCCTATTCTCCATCCGACCATCTTGAAAACTTATAAGCATTTGGTTCAATATTTTCTAATATTGGTTCGTGTTTGTTTTTGAGATCATTTCCATTCCATTCCATTCTATTCCATCCTTTCGTTTCATCATAATCGAACCATCAATTCACTTCCCATCTGTTGTTTGTTATCCAATTACTCTATTTATTTCCATCTTTTATTATTTTTCTATAAGTAACCTACATAAACTTCATACCCATAAACCCATCTTTGAACCCTTCTTACATAGCTTCTGCCATTATTCACTTAAAACATCCTTTGAACAAACTAAACGATACTTCTTCATAGACGATTGGGCAAACTCGCATACGACTCGACTCACCCCGAGGCTGATTGTATCATTTGGTATCAGAGCTATTAAAACGAGGAGTACTGACATTCGTAGCATCACTTAAAGTTAGTTTGTAAGTAAAAAAAAGTTCAAAAAAATTTAAAAAAATTCGAAAAAATTTTGAAATTTAAAAAAAAAGTGTGTTAAATGTTATTCTCTTTGTATTGATACTTTTCTTGTCATCCCGATCAGGTACGTTCGTTTCTACCATTCACCCTCTACCCCAACACCACATTTCCAAACCATTTTCATCTTTCTTTCAGCCTACCCTATCCCTCATCATTATTTCCCTTGTTTCCCAATTTGCGATCGACCCCTAAGCCTACGATAAGGCCTTGGCGAGTCCAAATACAAAATTACGAAAGAAAGTTTGAGAGGTAAAAGGCACGAGAGTGTGAGACTATTCGAGCGGAGGTAAAAGCCAATCGAGTCTAAACACGAGCGAGAGTGCAAACCATTAATTTTTCTTTCCGAGTGACATTGTGAGGATTTTGTTGTGAGGAATTTAATTTTTGTTTTACTTAACAAATTTCTTTTCAGCAATCAAAGATGTCTCGTGAAGAATTTACTGAGTTAGAATATCAATATTTGGCGTAAGAAATGCGAAGCATGGTGAATACTAAGTTTGAAAAATTGCACGAGAGATTAGACCGTGTGGAGAAAAGAGACCAACGGGAAAGAATGTCATCAAGTCAAAAAGCGGATTCAAGAACATCACGGAGATACATATCCAACGACTACTCGAGAATAAACTCGAATCGAGATTCCTTTTCATCAAGGAATTCGAGACAAAGAGAAGTCGATTTTGATTTTGAATCCTTCCGAGAAGATGTGCGAGATGAAAGATACACCTCTTCAAGAACTCCAAAGAAAACATCCACGGAGAGATCTTCACGAAGGATTGTTCGTGAACCATATGTAAATAATTTTCCTTCTTTTAAACAAAATCATCGTTTTCATGATTCTTTTGTATCTTCTTGTAAAAAGAAAACGGGAAAAGCAAAAGAAGAAAAAGAAAAAGAAATAAAAGAGAGGCAAGAGGTGAGTAAGAGAGAAAATGAGAGATTCTTGAAAGAGTTTGAAAAAGTCATTGAAAAAGCCGATGAAAAAGAAAAAGAACAAAAAGTGAGTGAAAATGAGATTGAAAAAGAAATTGAAAAAGAGAACGAAAAAGAGTTTGAGAGAGAAAAAGAAGTTGAACAAGAACAACGAGTGGAAAAAGAGATTGAGGAAAAAGAAAAGAGAGATCTCGAGAAAAAAGAATCAAGTGAAAAAGAAAGTGAGCAAGTAAGGATTGTTTCCACTACTAACCCACCTGTTCGATTTTCTTATGATGTAACTTTTCAGGTTCTTAAAGTCTTGTACGACCAATTCCAGCTTCATTACCTTCCAAACGAGAGATGTTTTCAGCTATTCGAGAAAGGTAAGTACGCAAATGACGATCATCCACTTGTGATTGAAGGTAAGGAAGGTAAGGATTCCCTGTGTATCGAATTAAGGCTGTGTGATTTCAAAGTTTCTCATAAAGATTTTGATAACTTATTTCCTGAAAGACTTGCATCTTTTGATTTGGCTAGTCATTATCTATCTTTTGGAGTTAATGCTCTTGTTTCAAAAAGTGCCATAAAAAGCATTTCCTATGACATTTCTTATAATGGCAATTCTGTTGATTCTTTTGGATCTGAACAGTTGATTTGCAAAAGGTTTCTGTATGAAACATTTCATCCGATTGATTTTTATCTTCAAGATAATGCCTTAAATTTTTGTGCGAATTCTCCATGTCTTGATTTGCATTTCCGATTGAGATTCTTGAAGCATAAGTCTTTGTTTATTGGTCTACCTGGTTATGCCAACTCTACGTTCCTGATTGATCGAGTAAGGTTTGAATCATGTGATGGACTCCAACGTTTGAAAATTTGTCTGTTTACCACTTCTTTGATTGCTCGAGTGGAATTTCAATCATGTGGTGAGTTGATTATATTTTCTTCTAACTTGTTGCCTGTTGGAATTCATGATCAAGTACGAGTGTTCAAGCCTGGCATATGTTACATAGATTTGTTTTATGGAACATTTAAGTATTTTGCATCTTTTGCATTCAACTTATGTTTGCTTGATGTTCAAATTTTTGTTAAGGAAATGAAATTCGATGATTTGGTTTCCAATTTTGAGTTGTTCATTAATCATTTTGCTTGGTCACACATAAAGGATTTGTTTCATTTTAACAAGGTAAGGTCGACTTATGCTATGGGACTTGAATTAAATTTCAATTATGATTTATCTTTTCCATTTAAGCCCATTGTTTTCGTTAATACTAACCCCTCTCATTTTTGTGAATTTCACCCTTGGAGAAGCATGAGATGTCGTCGTGCCTCATTGTTCATTCAAATTGATCGAAGTAAAAGGTTTGTTTTACATTACCTTTTCAAGGAGAGAAGATTTGTTTTGATTGAAAAAGGTAAAACTGTTCATGAGATTTCTTCTCCTAAAGGCCGTCAAGGTAAAGTCTCTGAAAATTTTCAAATACCTTTGCTTCATTCAAATGAAGATGAAAATTTTGTTGATGGGATGTTTGAAAATTATTTGAATCATGATGTGTTTGATTGTAGTTTTTGGCCTAGTATTGATTCGTTTGTGTTGGCATATATATATATATATGTATTTTCGGGCAAGTGGTATAAAGTTGATTTCGAGTTTAGTATTTCGTAATGTTGATTTACAAGTCAAGTTTTCTTTTTATCTGTTTGAATTACTTAAGACTTACTAAGCATCATTATGCTTACTTTGTTGCCTTGATTCTTTGTTTTATAGATCCTGTTCGTTAGCTATCGTTCTCGGGAGTTTCAAAGTCGAAGTCATCCACACTATCTAAGCCCTTTCGGTACTCTTGTATCTGAACTTTGTTAATGGCATGTATAGGACTGACTTTTGTTCTTAATTAAGTATCTTTTTGGTATTGTATATTCGTATAGCCATGCGAAAATGGCTTGATAAGTTATTATACGTATTTCATATAGTAAATGTGTATGTGTGGTTGATATTCGATTAGTGTTTTAAATGATTTGGAAATGAATTGAACTTAGGAATTACTCTATAGTGTTAAATGAAATTTCATGCTTGATTTGTAATACTTCTTAATCCCTCCGGCGATAGATACGGGTTAGGGGTGTTACATTTTTTTGCTATCAGAGCTACGGTTTAGTCGATTCTAGGACTACCGTAATACGTTTGGGTCTAGCTATACATGCCATTATGTGTTTATTTGATAGTGTGGTGATTTCTGACAGTTAAAAATGTGTTTATTTATAGTAATGGATCCCGATCCCAGCCGAGCGGTAGCTGATGATGTTGAGAGTGTAGCGTCTACTCTCGCACATGGGACAGCGCCTGTGGACTCTTAACCTATTGCTAGTAATTAGAACGATGAAGCTAGGTAGGCTTTTTATAGCGTGATGAATGATTGGTTCAATCAGTATATTCGAACCAATACGGCTGTTCCACAACCCCCACTCCCGACTAATACACCCCCTGCACCCGCGATACCTCCGGTAACTGACCAGATGAGGTTAAATAAGCCCTCAGTTGACAGAATCCGAAAGCACAAGGCTACCAAATTTAAAGCTACAGATAAATGATGATGATGCCGAGCAAGTCAATTTTGCTGGACAACACTATTCGAGTACTTGATGAACTATCTTGCACACTCGATGAATGCCTGAAGTGTGCTATCTCTTTGCTACGTGATTCTACCTACTATTAGTAGAATACGATGATTTCTGTTGTGCCCAGAGAGTGAGTAACTTGGGAGTTTTTCCAAATCGAGTTTCGAAAAAAGTATATCAGCCAGAGATTCATTGATCAAAAACGGAAAGAATTTCTTGAACTTAAACAAGGTTCCATGTCAGTTACTGATTATGAATGAAAGTTTGTGAGGCTTAGCCAGTACGCTCGAGAATGCATTTCTTCAGAAGCTGTAATGTGTAAACCTTTCGAGGATGGACTGAACGAAGATATAAAACTGTATGTTGGCATTCTAGAAATCAGAGAGTTTGTAATACTTGTCGAGCGAGCTTGCAAAGCCGAAGAGCTTAGTAAGGAGAAAAGAAAAGCTGATATGGGAGCAAAAGAGTTTCGTAAGAGATCTTCGGGAAAGCCCTTTCAACAGTCATCGAAGAAATTTAGAGATGATTTAGGCCGATCTAAAGACACTTCGGGTTTATCCAGACGAGATTGTGATCGACCCCCTATGAGTACGCGAGTCACTTCGGTTGCCAATGTTGGAAATGATCGTCGGGACAGGACAGAGTGCCAGTATTGTGGTAAATGGCATTCAGGGAGTTGTAGATTCCATGACCGCTCCTGTTATAAGTGTGGATCAGTTGACCACTTTATCAAGGATTGCCCAAGACTGTCTGAACAGAAGGTAAATCAGAGTGGGAAATCGGGTGCTACTACTGCTCGAGGTAGACTATCTAGAAATACGGGGAATGCTAGTGGAAGTCAGAGAGGATCTAGAGATGCTACAACCAGATCTAAGGCTCGTGCTTCCGCTAGAGCTTATGCTATACGCGCACGCGAGGATGCTTCCTCGCCAGATGTTATTACTGATACTTTCACTGTCTTTGATACTAATGTGATTGCATTGATTGACCCTGGTTTTACTATTCATATGTATGTGAGACTTTAGCATTCAGTAAGACTTTACCTGTTGAGTCTACTGAGTTCGTAATTCAAGTGTCGAATCCCTTGGGTCGTTATGTACTTGTTGACAAGGTGTGTAAGAAATGTCCCCTAGTAATCCGAGGTTCCTATTTTTTGGCCGATTTGATGCTTTCACCTTTTGATGAATTTGATGTTATCCTCGGTATGGATTGGTTGACCATACATGATGCAGTTGTGAATTGCAAAAGAAAAACTATTGAGTTGAGGTGTGTAAATAATGAGATAATTCGAGTTTAGTCTACTGATTTGAACGGATTGCCAGCATTAATATCCTCGATGTTGGCTCAGAAACATGTGAGAAAGGGGTGTGAAGCATATCTTGCGTACGTACTTGAGAGCAAAGAGTCAGAAAAGAGACTTGAATCAGTGCTAGTGGTTTGTGAGTATCCAGATATTTTTCCTAAGGAGTTACCAGGATTACCACCTATTCGAGAGGTTGAATTCAGCATCGAACTGGTACCACTCCAATTTCGATAGCTCCGTATCTTATGGCACTAACGGAATTGAAAGAATTGAAAACTCAGTTGCAAGAGTTGACGGATAGAGGTTTTGCTCAACCGAGTTTTTCACCTTGGGGTGCACCAGTATTATTTGTGAAAAAGAAGGACGGAACCATGAGAATGTGCATCGACTATCGTCAGTTGAATAAAGTGACAATAAAGAATAAATATCCATTATCGCGTATTGATGATTTGTTCGATCAACTGAAGGGAGCCTCTGTATTTTTGAAGATAGATTTGAGATCGGGTTATTATCGGCCATGAGTTCAAGATTCGTAAATACCCAAAACCGCTTCGTAACGAGATACGATCACTACGAGTTCTTAGTGATGCCGCTTGGGCTCACTAATGCCCTCGCGCGATTTATGGATTTGATGAATCGGATCTTCGCATCGTATTTGGATCGGTTTGTAGTTGTGTTTATCGATGATATTTTGGTCTATTCGAGAAATGAAACCGATCATGCTGAGCACCTGAGATTAGTGTTGCAGATTTTATGGGATAAGCAGTTATATGCTAAGTTCAAGAAATGTGAGTTCGTTGAGAGAAGTTAGCTTTTTGGGTCATGTGGTATCTGCATCGGGTATTAGAGTTGATTCGGGTAAAATATCACCATACTTGATTGGAAGCCCCAAGGAATATTACGGAAGTTTGGAGCTTTTTGGGACTTGCTAGTTACTACAGATTTATTTGTAAAGGGTTTCTCGATGATAGCCACCCCAATGACGAAACTACTTCGTAAAGATGTTAAGTTTGAATGGTCGTAAGAATGTCGTAAAAGTTTTGATCAATTGAAAACTTATTTGACCGAAGCTCCTGTTGTTACACATTTAATCCTGTAGAAAGAATTTGTCATTTACAAAGTGATGCATCCTTACTTGGGTTGGGTTGTGTGTTGATGCAAGAAGGTCAAGTTGTAGCCTACGCGTCGAGGCAATTGAAGCCACATGAGAAAAACTATTCGACCCATGATCTCGAATTAGCTGCCATCGTATTCGCTTTGAAAATATGGCAACATTACTTGTTTGGTGAGAGGTGCCATGTATTTTCGGATCACAAAAGTCTCAAATATTTGATGACTCAAAGAGATTTGAATCTGCGACAGAGACGTTGGTTTGAGTTGCTAAAAGATTATGAGCTTGTCATTGATTATCACCCGGGAAAGGCTAATGTGGTTGCGGATGCTTTAAGTCGTAAATCACTGTTTGCTTTACGAGCGATGAATGTATACCTATCTGTTTTATTAGATAATGTGTTAGTAGCAGAATTGAAGGCTAAACCATTATTGATTCCTCAAATACGTGAGTCCCAGAAAGCCGACGATGAATTGATTGCTAAACGAGCTGAATGTACTTCTAATGTGGAATCAGAGTTTCAAATAGACGACAATGATTGTTGAAGGTTCAAAGTCGATTGTGTGTTCCAAGAAAGTCAGAACTTATTTCGATGATCTTGAGCGAGGCTCATAGTAGCTGAATGTCTATCCACCCGGGTAGTACGAAAATGTACATTGATTTGAAACGTCAGTTTTGGTGGCCTGGTATGAAACGAGATATTTCTGACTTTGTTTCGAAGTGTTTGATATGTCAACAAGTGAAAGCGAAACACCAAGTGCCTTCGGGATTACTTCAGCCGATCATGATACCCGAATGGAAGTGGGATCGAGTTACGATGGATTTTATATCTGGATTGCCTTTGTCATCAAGCAAGAAAGATGCGGTCTGGGTTGTTGTTGATAGACTGACAAAGTCAGCTCATTTTATCCTCAGACGCATTTGATTATTCCTTGACAAGCTAGCTGAAATGTATGTATCCCGTGATTGTAAGGTTACATGGAGTACCCATTTCTATTGTATCGATAGAGATCCGAGATTCACATCACGATTTTGGAAGAAATTTCAAGAAGCTTTGGGTACCAAGTTACATTTTAGCACCGCTTTTCATCCCCGCATCGATGGTCAATCCGAACGAATAATTCAGATACTCGAGGATATGTTGAGATGTTGCATCCTTGAGTTTAGTGGTTCGTGGGAACGGTATTTACCTTTGATTGAATTCGCTTACAACAATAGTTTTCAATCAAGCACTAAGATGGCACTCTTTATGGCTTTGTACGGTCAGTGAAATGCCGACACCATTGTTTTGGACCGAGCTCAGTGAAAATAAAATTTGCGGAGTTGATTTGATTAAAGATGCTGAGCAGAAAGTAAAAATAATTCGTGAAGGTTTGAAGGCAGCTTCAGATCGTCAGAAGTCGTACGCGGATTTGAAACGAAAAGACATTGAGTATCAGGTGTGAGATAAAGTGTTTCTTAAAGCTTCACCTTGGAAAAAGATGCTCAGATTTGGCCGTAAGGGCAAATTGAGTCTGAGGTTCATTAGGCCGTATGAAATATCCGAACGAGTTGGTCCAGTTGCATATAGATTGATTTTACCCCCTGAACTTGAAAAGATTCACAACGTTTTTCAAGTTTCGATGCTTCGACGTTATAGATCTGATCCTTCGCACATAATTAATCCATCAAAGGTTGAAATTCAATCCGATATGAGTTATGAAGAAGAACCGATTCGTATCCTAGCTCGTGAGGTGAAAGAGTTACGAAACAAAAAGGTTTCTTTAGTAAAAGTGTTATGGCTCAAGCACGGGATGGAAGAAGCTACTTGGGAACCCGAGAACTCTATGAAAGAACGATATCCTAACTTGTTCACTGGTAAGATTTTCGGGGACGAAAATTTCTTATGTGGGGTAGAGTTGTGACAGCCCTAATGTGACCCTAGTCGGAAAGTGGTTTTGGGACCACAAAACCGAGTCATAAAAATAATTAACCGTCATATTCTATGTTTATTATATGTGAATATGAATGTGTGAAAGTTACTTTAATTTGGTCAGTATATGTGAAATTTATTAGTAGGGACTTATGTGAGACAAATATGAAATGTGTTAGACTAATGTAAAAGTGATCTAATAGTGCATGATGTCAAAAAAATGTACTTGCATGTCAAATTAGCCAAATTTTGGATAGTGGCCGGCCATGATATTGGTTATTAATGATAATATGTATTTTTCTATTAATATTTTAGTTTACAAAATGTATTAATGAATTAAAAGTAATAAAATATTGGGTGAGTGGGAGGAGAAACCAAAGTTGGTTCATCCTTGCTCCTCCATTGCCGTAACTTGAGGGAAGAAGAAGAAAAGAATTTTCTTGTTTCATGTTCGGCTTGGATGATTTTTAGGAAGAGGTAAGTACTTTGAAATTCTTGGAAATTTATGTATAAATAAGGTGATTAGTTCAAGTTCTATTCATTCCATGGATTAAGTTTTGGTTGTTTGGAGGTTTGATATTCGGTCAAGTAGTTTGAAACTCTTAGTATATATATATTTTTTATTGTCTTTAAAATGGAGGGTAATGTATTACATGAGGAGTTGTTCATGGTTTTTAACTTGAAAGTTGAAATTAGTTTGTTTATAGGGAGGTGCTGAATGTGGTCATTGAAGGGTCTTAATGAACAATATGTGTGTGGCTTGGGGTAATAACATACGGCTAAGGAATTTTGTGTGCTAGCAAGTTTGGTTTATTATATAGATGTAAATCACCTTGTATTTGATAATTTGAAGAATAGGAAATGGCAAATTAAAATGATATTGGATAAATTTTTAGTTTAGTTGTGTTTAAGCATTCGGCCTTAATTATTAATATTGGTTATGAAAGTATGAAAGATTAGAGATTATTTTTAAATGAATTATGATATTAATATGAACAAGATAGAAAATCGGGTATAGATGTAATTCGGTCATTGATGGGCATTATTGTAACCTAATGGTATTTTGCTACTTTTAACTTCGAGATGGAATTTGTATATGAAAGCTAAGTAGAGCTAGTTAGAGCCGAATGAGGTAGATAAGATATTTAAGCATGCTAGAATTATACATTAGTGAATATGTGTGATTGTACTAAATTCTCTACTTGAATTCTAAGTTAGGTATAATCATGGTATGAGCTTATTAGGGATAATACCTTATAAGTGAATGTAGTTTTAGTTAACTTTATGTGTTATGCGTGTGTTAAAATAGTTAATAATTTGGATGTTAATTTAGGTATTTATGCTAAAGATTTTTCGGCTATGTTTTATATCCATGTAATAATTCTAATGGCTAATATATATAAGAGTAATTTCGGCTTGTATAAAAAAATGTAGTACATGAATGGCAATTGTATAAACATGAGGCATTGAAGTTACCCTATAAGACCGAATTGGGTAATTAAATTATTAATGTGTATGCATTTCGATTTTGTGTAGCTTAACATATGAGATGGGTATATGTTAGTTAATAGCTTACTTAAAGTGTTGGGTTAAATAATTAGGTATATGGTTGGTTTCATTATTAAATATAAGGGTTAAGTACCTTAAATTTATCTTTGATGTTCAAAATGACTAAATCAATTCATTTGTTAAATTAAGCTCAAGAGCAAAGGGGAACTAAATCAGATAAAGGAAAGGAGAAAGCAATCGAGTAGCCTATCCGTAACTATTCAAACATACCCGAGGTAAGTTTTAAGTATCTTCCTATAGTATATGATTAATGATGCCATTATAAGAGGATAGTATGTAAATCCGATTTTTGACTTATACTTGATCTAAGATGTATAATGGATAACGCATGTATATGCCTTATAGTCTAATGATCACTTTGAGTTTAAGATCTAATGACAAATAGAGTGAGTAATATGAGATATAATCATTGAATTGAAATGTGAATGATGAAGTGCAATTTGAATTGATATTTGAATGTAATATATGATCATTAAGTGATAGGATGGTTAAGATGTGTCAAAGTATGATCATAATTGTATAAGCTAGAATTATATCCGGACTTTAGGTCCGTAGGCAATGTGCTGGAAGTATAACCGGACTTTAGGTCCGCAGGCAATGTGCTGGAATTAGATCCGGACTTTAGGTCCGCAAGCAATGTGCTGGAATTATATCCAGACTTTAGGTCCGCAGGCAATGTGCTGGAATTATATCCGAATTTCAGGTCCGCAGGCAATGTGCTGGAATTATATCCGAACTTTAGGTCCGCAGGCTATGTGCTGGAATTATATTCGGGCTTAAAGTCCCGAAGACTTTGTGCTAGTGACTGGACTCAGGTTTTAACCTAGCAGGTTTAACGTTGGTAATTCGAGTATGGTTATGAATTGAATGCATGAGGTAACTGCTATGAAGTATGTATTATACAGTATGAAAATTAGGGACGTATTTCATACACATAAGTGAACCAATCTTTAGATTGAAGTATCATTAACAAGGAATGGATTATGCATATGTGTGTATAGATATATGTAGGGATGAATACCGAATCTACGAATAGGAGAATAACCATTTTTATTTTTATGTCTTTTATTATATGAAAGTATACGATTAATTTAATTATATAATCCATGTTGATGATCGAGGTTTAGGTTGTAAATTCCTTTGTGTTGGCATATATATATATATGTATTTTTGGGCAAGTGGTATAAAGTTGATTTCGAGTTTAGTATTTCGTAATGTTGATTTACATGTCAAGTTTTCTTTTATCTGCTTGAATTACTTAAGACTTACTAAGCATCATTATGCTTACTTTGTTGCCTTGATTCTTTGTTTTATAGATCCCGTTCGTTAGCTATCGTTTCTGAGTTTCAAAGTCGAAGTCATCCACACTATCTAAGCCCTTTCTGTACTTTTGTATCCGAACTTTGTTAATGGCATGTATAGGACCGACTTTTGTTGTTAATTATCTTTTGGTATTGTATATTCGTATAGCCATGCGAAAAATGGCTTGATAAGTTATTATACGATTTCATATAGTAAATGTGTATGTGTGGTTGATATTCGATTAGTGTTTTAAATGATTTGGAAATGAATTGAACTTAGGAATTACTCTATAGTGTTAAATGAAACTTCATGCTTGATTTGTAATACTTCTTAACTCCTCCTATGACGGATACGGATTAGTTAGTGTTACATAGGGTGTTACAATATTAATCTGATTAGGTAGCTTTTTGTAATATTTATGGATTAGTGCAATTTTTTAAAATGCTTTGAGCTGACACATTTTCAAAGGTACTTAACAGAAACATGATGAGTTGGACACGTATTCAGTAGAGTTACAGAAAACGCCTAACCTGGCATGCTTTCTTGCTCACAACAAAACAATTCCAGCTGGACGATTTTCCCATTCTCTCTCCTAACTTGTTTAGAGTTTTTAGGGTCTTTAGGTTTTTAGGGTTTTTAAGAGGCATATTAGGGTTTATAGGATAAAGGCTTAAGGTTTAGATCATTTTAATGTTGTTCGTGTTTGAGGGTTAAAACCCTAGGAGTTTTTGAATTTACCAATTCAACTCAATCTTATCACCAATAAATTTTTATTAAATTCATTGAGTGTTATTTTAATTTTTTGTTAAATATACTGTGACCATGTAACAAAAAGACATTCTAATAGACGTAAATTTAGTAGAAAATTTTAGTAGCTGATGTGGAATTAAAAATATTTATTCCAACACATTATACAAAAGTACATTTTCTTTGTTAGAATAGTATTTTGTTTAAAAATTCATGTAATTTTTTTATCAAAGTAATCAACAATATTAACCATTTGAAAGTAAAATTATAATAAAAATAAAAATAAAAATAGGACCAAATAAATATGTCTATGTATCATTATTATATCTTTACCATTATGTACACATTTTTTAATTAAAATCGTATTCGATTAAACTGTACAATTAATTGATTAATCAATTGAATTCTTAATTGTGTTCATCTTTGAGGTAGACATTGTGAGGGGTTGACAATGGGAACGAGTAAATATGCAAAAGCTACTCGCATGCCCTGAAAATATTATCCATGAATCCTGGGATATCTGAAGGACTCTCGCGTGAGGAAAAATTTTCACAATATGCAAACATTTTGCCTAAGAAGCATGACTTGGAAAAAACATTCAGTGGTGGGATGACAATAGGGTTCTCGGATTGAAGCAACCTAAGAATGTTAATGAGATTTGGAGTTTTCTCGCACTTGCTAGGTATTATCTAAGTTTGTGGAGGAATTCTCATTGGTCGCGGCTTCGATGACTAGGTTATTGAGAAAGACTCCACTGTTTAAGTGGAATGCTGAGCAGCAAGCTAGTTTCAAAAAGCTCAAGGCAATTCTAATTCAGGACCTTGTGTTGATCCAACCTGAATCCTGGAAGGACTATGTAGTCTATAGTGATGCCTCTCATTCCAGTCTTGATTGTATGTTGATGCAAGATGCGAAAGTTGTGGCCTATGCTTCGACACATGATTTGGAGTTGGCTGCTGTGGTTTTTGCTTTTAAGATATGGAGGCATTATCTTTATGGGGATAAATGTATCATCTATATAGATCATAAGAGTCTTAAGTATCTTTTCACCCAAAAGGAGTTGAACTAAAGAAAGAGGCGTTGAGTACCATCTGAGTAAGGCTAATGTTGTGGTGGATGGATTAAGTAGGAAGTCCATGTCAGAATTAAGGGCAATGTTTGCTAAATTGAGTTTGTCTAATAACAATGGTTTGCTTGTGGAATTACAAGTGCGACCAACTTTGATTGAGGAGATTAAACTAAAATAGATTTCAGATTCGTACTTAGAGCCTCATGTGAAACTCATTAAGGAGGGTAAGGCTTTAGATTTTGCTTATAATTCTGAGGGAGTTTTGTGTTATCGTGGAAGATTTTATGTACCTTCTGATTTTGAGTTGAGGAAATCCATACTTTGGGAAATAGATAGCAGGCCCTACGTTATGCATCCCAGAGGTAGTAAGATGTATCGGGATCTTCGTGAGCAGTATTGCTTGTTGGGACTAAAAAATGATGTGATAGACATTGTGGCAAGATGCTTAACTTGTCATCAAGTCAATGTTGAACATCAATTTCCTTCGGGTTTGCTTCAGCCTATTCAAGTTCTTTAGTGGAAATGGGAGTGTATCACCATGGATTTTGTTATTGGGCTGCCAGTAACGTCATCTAAGAAAGACTCCATATGGGTGATAGTTGATCTGTTGACTAAGTCTACTCACTTTTTGCCACTACGGACCGATTATTCCTTGCAGAGATTGGCTAAATTGTATATCGTCGAAATTGTGAGACTTCATGGGGTACTGGTGATACGAACCGCCTCGAGGAGAGTCAAGTGGTATATGAAATGCCCGATCGCTCACGAAGAAGTATCGTTAACATAGTTTAATAACTTAGATGTAAGCCGGGTTTGAAAAGAAAAGGTGTTTGAAGGAAATGGTATAAATGGAATGGCACAAAAATGGTTTGCTTTGGTATGTTTTGGTAAGAAAGAAATGGGATCGAACAAAGAATGCAAACAAGAACCAACACCGATTTGGCATCGACCGCTGTTTATATGCGCTTTTGGTTCAGGCTTTTAGATTTGGTAAAGGAACCTTGACCCACTATCTAACAAGATAGGAACCTCGATTTAGTTTGGGAACGCCACACTACAAGTAGTGATAAGTTCAAGATCGACAAAGAACACGGTTGACACAACTAGAACGCTAGGAACGCCAAACGAATCTTTGAACAAAATATAAGAAAAGTTTGCCTCACAATTTCGGCAGGATAACATTAACAAAAGTTTCAAAAGTCCCTGAACAAAGAAATGAACTAGCTATTTATAGCATTTAGAAGGCTAACTGAATAGCCAACTTAAACTAGCTGAACAGCCCTTGTTTTCAGCCCAATTAAGTTAGAAAATTCCAGAATATATTTAGGAAAATTCCTTGAAACTTCTCAGCCATGGAAAACGTCAATGGATAGCCTCTTGAAGCTTCTAGTAGCTGAACAATTATGGAGAAGCTGAAATGAACTGAATGGGCAAGCTTGAATTCGGCCAAGGGGGTGTACTCCATTAATTGGTCACCCTTGGTTAGCTGAAAAGTGTTGAACTAATTAAAGGCAACTTGGAGCACCTCAATAGTCCTTTAAATGTGAAAACAAATGTGAGCAAATCTCCCTTGTATGAACACACTAAACCGAACAGCCTATAGGTGTGAAAGGTATGTTCAGCAAATGTGAAAGCATTCAAATTGCTTTGGAGAGCTGACCGGACACTTTGAAAAAAATAAACAGTAGGTTGAGGTGGCTGTTGCAATAATCGAACCATCATGCCTCTTGGAAAAGATAAAACAAAGCAGCTATTCAGCTTTAATGTCGTCCCTTCAATGTACTGCACCTAAATTAATTGAGCTCATTAATTCAACTTAGACACATTAATTCCAATAGCTCAAAGACACGCTTAAATCATGTAATAAGCTAGGACAAATTAAAAACATGTCGGGACTAAGACACATTAAATTCGATCATAATAAATAACAAGAAATAAATTGGCCCTAATTTAGACACTTTAAATTGCTGTAGCATAACACATTAATTCCATGTTCTGATTTTGGACAAATTAAATAATTTAATATTTGTTGAGCTAAAAATAATGTGCAATTTATTTAATTAATTAAAATGCAAAGCTGGAAAAATAAATAAAAAAGGAGCTCAATTGAGCTAAAAACGAGATATAGATGCATGAGCTAGTGATGAATCAAAAAGCTCTTCAGAGCTAATAATGAGCTGATTCTGAGCTAATGAGCTGGTGTGGAGCTACATGGGAGCTAACTTGAGCTGAAGGGGAGCTCGGTAAGCTGAACTGGACTTGTAGAAAAGTTCGGCATGGATTCCCAAAATGGCCACCAACTAGTTTGATAGGTCTAGCATTGACATCATCCCACACATGCTGAACTAAAGCTATAATAAATTTCTTTAAATTATTTTGCACGAGCCCTCAGGATCAGCCCTTGAGGTAGCACCATCTGATCTCTCTACTGCACTCGACTTATGGAATAGCGGATCGTATCAACCGGTATCTATTATTTCTAATTGAGATCCTCATTTTACGTTACATTTTTTGGAAGAGTTTGCATGAGGCATTGGGTACGAGATTGAATTTTAGTACAGCCTTTCACCCACAGTTTGATGGACAGTTTAAGGGGTTGATTCAAATTCTCAAGGACATGTTACGGTTGTGTGATGCGAGCGTGCCTTATGACTCTCGTAGTTCGAGCAAGGATCCCATGGAGCCGCCTCAAGGTCTTGTTACAAGAGCTCGAGCCAAGGCTTTTAAAGATTCTATTTTAGCCTCGTGGCTCAGATCTGGATGATATTCCGCTCTGGTCACATCAAGGAAGATTGTTCCTCTAATTCACCTTGTATTTTTCTCGCAAGTCCACTTTTTAGTTTATTAAGTTCACTAACTATTTCAGCTCATTAAATTAGTTTTACTTTTTAATTTAATAAGTTCCTTAATTAGTTAGTTAATATGATAAGTATTAAATTAAGTTCACATTAGTTGCTTTAATTATGTCTTAATTTAATAAGTGTTGCTCTTAATTAATCTAGTTCCTAGGATTATTTATTGATGCATGAGTTAAGTTTATTTAATGATGCTTCTTTAATTAACTAGTTGCTGGAATAATTGATGCATAGTTCATTTACCTAAGTTAAGTATTAATGTGTGTTATGTTTAATAAGTGTTTACATGTGTTTAATAAGCTCATTTTAATGTGTTTATTGCAGGAGTCTTTTCAAGTCATAACTATATAATTCAAGGTCATATACAAATTAAATAAAGTGGCTTTTCAAGTCATTTTCAGTTACAAAGCAAGGGGCTGTTATAAGAAGGGTTATACATCATTTAAAAGAGGTTTAAAGAGCATTATATCATCCAAATTAATTTTGCCAGCAACCTTTTCCATTACTTTCAGCCAATTTTGCCACTTCAAAGGTCATTTCAAGCATTCAAAGCACCAATTAAGAAGTAGTTAAGAGTTGGTGTCCATTCTGTGACAACCCTAATTTAACCCTAGTTTGAAAGTGGTTTCTGGACCACAAAACCGAAGTTATAAAAATATTTATGAATTATATTTCATGATTTCAAGTGAGTAAATACAAGGGTGAAAATTTCCACTTTGATTTGGTCATTTGCATGTGAATTCATTCAATAGGACTAAAATGTGACACTTTTGAAATGTGATAGGCTAATTTAGAGTGAGTAAATAATGCATGTGTTTAAAGGAATGGTTTTGCAAGTTAAATGTCCCATTTTTAGATAGTGGCCGGCCATGTGCTAGTTATGTTATAAAATATGAATTTTCTATTAGTTTTATTTAGTTAAATGATATAATAACATGAATTAATGAAATAAAATAAGGAACTAAAATAGAAAGTGGGTGAAAATAACAAAGTTAGCACCTTGTTCATCCCAAAAGCCGAAAGTGAAGAAGAGTTGGGGAGAAGAACCATTCGGTCACTTAGATCTTCTTTAAGGTATGAGATTCATGTGAATTTTTGAAATGCTTGATAAATTTGAACAAATTGCTAAGTTCTTTAGGTAACCCATGTTAGAAATTTTGATATTAGGATGACTAGCACTTTCTACCATGGTAGTTTGAGGATTAAGGATTTTATTTCTTGTTAAATTGGATGGATCCTAGTGTGTGAGTGTTTGAACTAACTAAGGATCAAAAAGATGCATAGGTACAAGTAGAAAGAATCGGCTATTATGGTTGATGCTAATGCCGAATGTGAAAATGCTATATGTGGATAATGTATGTGATTTGAGTTAATAATGTGAAAAGAATATTTAGATGTATTATAATTGATTAGGTATTAAGTTAAAAGTTGCTAAAATTGCCATTTCTTTAGCCGAATATGTGGTTGATCAATGAAGAATTTGTTGAAGAATATAGGTGAACTTGGTGAGAGTATTCGCCTAGTGTATAAATGATATAAAGATGTTAGAAATTATTTTTGATTAGGTGTATGTATAATTAAGATATAATCTACCAACATAGACATGCATATTCTACCATAGGAAGAAGATTGGTGTTGCATGCATTCGGCTAGAGGCAAGCATATTGATGCTTTTATCTTGGCCTAAACAATCCGCTAAAAGAGAGTGTGGGTTAATATGTTGAGTTGATTCATGATTTCATATGTAAGTGACTCTAATGTCTAATGTGTATATATATGGGCTAAGTACCTTGAGTTCCTCTTTTCGATGCTCAAATGACTAAATCAATTTATTTGTTAAATTAAGTTCAAGAGCAAAAGGGAACTAAATCCGATAAAGGGAAGGAAAAAGTGGTCGAATAGTCATCGAATCGCTCGGACACAACATCCGAGGTAAGTTTTCGAGTAATGAGACTTAGTTTACGATTTAATTAAGTTATGACGCATTTGAGCATAACAAATATATGGCGATATGATGATTCTACTTGAATTATATGTTGAATTAATTAGTCTATACGCATGACTCGTAGCCGTGATGTACATAGAGATCGTGGTCGTAAAGCAAACTAAACCATGCCGTTTGTATGTGACTAGTGAGCCAAAAATGGGATTGCTTAATACGTGATTTGTGTTTGAACTCTAATTACAAATGAAATATAGATATGTCATGATTTATGGATATGTGCATGAATATTTGATATATCCGGCTATGTCCCAAGGCAATTGTGCGAAGTTACTATATCCGGCTATGTCCCAAGGCAATTGTGCGAGCACTATATCCGGCTATGTCCCGGCGGCAATTGTGCGAGTTACTATATCCGGCTATGTCCCAAGGCAATTGTGCGAGTTACTATATCCGGTTATGTCCCGGAAGGCATTCAAGCGAGTAGCTATATCCGTTAAAACTCAAGGTACTTGGCTTGGGAATGAGCAACTTTGTCGTAATAGTTTCAATTGATACGCCAGAGAATCCAAATGATGAGGTATGTTTCGTGGTTTGCATTGAATTAGTTGATCACTTATAAGTAGTTTTCGCTTTCTGGCCGATAAATGGACTACCGCTTTGACTAAGTTGATCTTTGTGCATGAGTATAAGGGTAGTAATGTGATGTAGGTATGATTTTGAGAATATGTATGCATGAAATTATTCGCTTAGTCGCTTGAATGTTATACTTCAACAGTGCATAATTTCATTATTCAATCTTACTAAGCATTAAATGCTTACTCCGCTTCTTTGATTCTCTGTTTCATAGATTTTGGTTTGTCACCATCTGACTTGGGATTGTCGGGTTGAAGTCGCCCACACTATCAAAGCCCCTTTCGGACACTTTTGGTTGAACTTTGAAATGGCATGTATAGGACTACCCTTTTGATGTTTGTCTTACACCTTTCGGTTTTGTACAAATTAGATAGTCATGCGAAAATGGCTTATATATATATGTTTTGAGCAAATTGTTATAATCTTCGTGTATGTATATGGTTATTGAGAAGTGTTGATATGCTTGGCAATGATTGACCATTGGGATGGTTAATCACAATCTTATTTTGTGCTATATATACTAAAGGGTTGGTTAAATCATGGAAACTAAGTAATAGATAAAGTCTACCCTAAAGGCGTATGTTGACAGATCAGAGTGTCAATTTGAAAATCATTAAAAATAGTAGGAATGGAGTTAATTAGTGAATAAATTATGTAATCGAACCTTGATGAATCTACTTTCATATGGAAGAAACGAAACGGCCAAATGAGTCGGATTTTAAGAGATATTTAGGTTTTCGTGAAACAGGGCCAGAGCGATTTCTGGATCCCCTGTTCTGACTTTGAAAATTTACTATAAATTAACCAGAGATAATTGGAAGTCATGCCCTATATTTACAGATTCCTTGTCGAGTCTAGTTTCTTTAGAAATAAACGGAATAAGTTTTGAAGTCCTGTATAGGGAGATACCTGTTGCAATGCATGAAGGTCTTAGTAGTCGACCCTGTAACAGGGGAGACTTAAACTAATAAACTGTACTGTTTTGCCTGATCAAAAATTCTAGAAAAAAATTTTTCGATAGATATATGAGTCTAGTTTCAGGGAAAATTTACGGAATAAGTTTTCGAGCTTCGGAACTCGAGATATGATTTTTAAAGTGGCTGTGATGTAGTTAGCCAAAGATGTCCGAAATTTTAAAATGAACCGTAAGTCAATGAATTAAGTCCAGAAATACCTCGTGTTAAACCCCGGTAACGGTCTCGGGTATGGGGTGTTACACATTCGGCTGACCAAGGGCTAACTCAAGAGTCATTTTTCAAGCAATTAAAGTCATTCATTCATCTGAATTGAAGTGAATTCAAGGATGGAGCTATTTGGCTCAAGAATGTGAAAAGACTTGAGTTTAATTTCAGGTTTTAATTGGCACATTAAGTTGAATGTTTGTGACTATTCAGCTAGCCTATTCTAGCACTATAAATAGGTGAAATCAGCCTTTATAAAGGGGACTTTTGACTCTTTGTTAATGAAACTCTGCCAAAATTGTGAGGCAAAATTTTTTCCAATTTCGTTCAAAGATTCGTTGGCTACCTAGTGTTCTAGTTGTGTCAATCATTTCCTTTGTTGAAAATCGAAATTATCACTACTCGTAGTGTGGTATTCGAGCATACTGAGGTTCCTATCTTTCTAGATAGTGGGTCGAGGTCACTTTAACCAAACCAAAACTGAACTAAAAGGGCTTATAAGCAACGAGTTGATACCATATCGGTATTGGTTCTTGTTTGCACTTTTGTTCAATTCCATTTCTTTCCTTTACCATTTCGTACCAAAACTATATTCAAACTACCATTTCTTATCATATCGATTATTATTATTCTTTACCAAATTCACCAAGACATATCATTCCATTCAGTACAACTTATACCGAACCAAAACTTCCTCTTATCCTTACTTCTTTCAACCCCTTAATTTTTATTCCATCAAACCTTTCCATTTATTTAAACTGAATTAAAGCCTTCTCAAATACAATTATTTTAAAATTCCTTCTTCTAATTAAATTTTCAAACTAAATTATCGGTACTTTCTCGTCGACGATCAAGCACTTGACATATGACTCGACTTATCCGAGGCTGATCTTATCATTGTGTAATCGATTTTTGAGGTAATTTGGGAGGAACATCTACCACTTGACGAGTTTCCATATAATAACAGTTTTCAATCGAATATTCAGATGGCTCTATATGAGGCACTTTATGGATGCAAATGTAGGGCACCTTTGTGTTAGACAGATTTGGGGGAAAAGGAAAGTGCTGGGACCAAATTTAGTGCAAGAGACTAGGATCAATGTGAAGAGTATGTGGGATTGGTTGAAAGATACATCAGATAGACAAAAGTCTTATTCTGACTTGAATAGGAGGGATATTGAGTTCAGTGTGAGTGACCTAGTCTTCCTTGGAAGAAGGTCCTGAGATTTGGCTACAAGGGAAAGTTAAGTCTGAGGTTCATTAGACCCTACCACATCATTAAAAGAGTGGGACCAGTGGCATATCAGTTGGAGTTACCTCCAGAGTTGGATTGCATTCATGATATCTTCCATGTGTCTATCTTGTGATGTTATCGATCTGACCCTTGTCACGTGATACCAGTTGAAGAGATAGAGGTCTATCATGACTTGACTTTTAAGGAGGAACCAGTGTAAATTATCGAACAAGATGTCAAAGTGTTGAGAAGGAAACAAGTTTCGCTTGTGAAAGTGTTGTGGTGGGATCACAATTCTAGTGAGGCTACTTAGGAGTTGAAAGATGCGATGTGACAGCAATATTGATACGAATTGGCCCGGCGATGCGAGTCGAGTCGTCTTAAGTTGCCCGATCGTCTTCGAGAAAGT
This sequence comes from Gossypium anomalum, assembly GCA_025698475.1. Lineage (NCBI taxonomy): Eukaryota > Viridiplantae > Streptophyta > Magnoliopsida > Malvales > Malvaceae > Gossypium > Gossypium anomalum. The sequence goes on along the minus strand of CM046962.1, from coordinate 23,677,133 downwards.
ATCGTTTGGTTTGGAGAAAAAGATGTATTTGGCTATTTGGAGCGGAAGTTATCAAAAGAGTTCAAAATAAGGCTAAAATGATGAAGATAGGTTAGGTTGGAAAGGAACAAGATAAGAGCTATATGAATGGCTCAGTTTAGGATAATAAGTAAAATAAAGATAGATGGTGAAATGGAGATTGAACTGAAACTTCAAGATCGATTCAACACCATGTAATGCAATGTTGCCTAACTTATGTTGTTTAAGGTGGATTAACGAAGGATAGCAAAGCGACTCTTGACCCACATTTAGAAAAGTAAGAACCAAAGGTATAAGAAGATGGATGAACGCCACACTTAGAGAGGGATAAGTTCGAAAGACAAGGACTAACGCCAATCGACTAAATGATAAGCCAATCAAAAGATGGAAGTTTTTAGAAGTTATGCCATCAAAATCTTTATGAGTAATTTTTAAATGAGGCGCCTTGATTCGATAAACAAAAATTCCTTACCTTCCTTACGCTTGATTTCCAATGGGTGGCGGTCATCCACGCATTTACCTTTTCAAACAACCGAAAACGGCTCTCGCTTTGAAGGTATCGAGTTGGATTTGGTCGACGGACTTTTAGGAACCTCGAAAAGAAAGATCACAAAAAGATCGAGCGTATGTTAGTAGAAAGAATCCTCGCTTGCTCACTAACTTCGCTTTCACTCGATTCTATTTCTTCCGAATCACTCGCTTCTTTTATCTCAATTTCTTGTTCCGCTATTTTTCTCTGTTCACATTCTTTGTCTCTCTCAAACTCTTTTTCATTCTCTTTTCAATCTCATTTTCTTTTCTTTTTCTTTTTCAAAGGCTTTTTCAAGTTCTCTCAAGATTCGCCATTTTCTTTCTTACTTGCCTTTGCCTCTCTTTTTCTTTTTATTTCTTTTGTTTTCTCAAGCAAGAATGTACAAAAGAATCATAAGAATAGAGATCATGTTCGAAAGGCCAAGAACTATTTGCATGTGATTCACACTTCATGTAGAACACTCCTTGAATGATTTCTTTGAAGTTCGGGAAGAAGTATATCTATCTCTTCGCACATTTTCTTGGAAGGAGTCAAAATCATAGTCGCTCCTTTGTCGCCTCAATCTCCTTGATGAAAAATACTCTGCTCAAGTCTCTTCTCAAATAGGAGTCATAGTATGAATCTCTTTGCCTCAAGTCAATGGCGAGAAAGAATCACGATAGGAACTTTTGTTCAAGTAGTATTGGCGTGTATATCTCTGTGGTGTTTTTGGTTCCGTTTTTTGACTTGAAGAAACTCAATCACTTTGGTCTCGTTTTTCCAATCGATCTAGCCTCACTTGTAGTTGGCCAAACTCAGAATTCGCCATTCTTCGCATTTCTTGAACCAAGTATTGAACTCCAACTCAAGAAATTCTTCACAAGAAATCTTGATTACTAAAAGGAAAATATGTTAGATCAAAACAAAAATTTAAGTTCCTCACTACAAAATCCTCACGAGTTCACTCTAAAGAAATAATAGATGAACACTCCACTCGTGTTTGCACTCGCTTTAGGCTTTTTAGACTCTCAAATGCTCTCACACTTTCTAACCTTTTACCACTCAAGCTTACTCTCGTAACCTCGTACTTTGTTTCTCTTGACTTGTCTTGGTGCTTTGGGGTCGGCTTCAAAAATGGTTACAAGGGGTAAGATGTTACGGTGTACAGGTAGGCTAAAAGAAAGCTTTGGTATAGTGTGGCATTTTGGGGGGGTAAAAAAAATTGAAGAAGAAGAACACTTGACAATCGGAACTAAATATAAACAAACGGAAGAACTTGATCACTTCACTTTTTTTTTTAAATTTTGTACCTTTTTATTTTTTTTTACTACTTCACAATACCACTATTACAATAGAGAAAAAACAAAAATTACAACTTGAAATTTTTTTCTTTTTTTTTAGTTTCAATTTTTTTTAATTTCAAATTTTTTTTACACTACGAACCTATTTCGATCTTGATACGAATGTCAGTGCCTCTCATTTTACAAGCTCTGATACTAAATGATGTGATTTGGCCTAAGAAGTTGAGTCGAATTCACGTAGTTGCCCGATCGTAGACGAGAGAATTGTTCGTGCCTCGAATTTTAGTAATAGAAGTAAAAGAATAGGTTAGGATAAGCGGAAGGTTTCAAGAAGTGTAGAATTAGCAATAGGTTCAGTTAAGGGTAGCAAAGATGGATGATGGATAAATGGCTCGGTTTGGTTAACAAAAAGAAATTTGAAAGATGGGGATGGAAATCGAACTTAACGTTAGGAATGATTCAACACTAAAAAGTGTCACTCCGGTTCCTATATTGTTAAGGTGAAAAGGATGGATAGAAGGATAGGTGAACGCCACACCAAGATTGGTGATAAGTTCAAACAAGAACGGTAGACGCCACTAGCACAAGCTAGATAAGTCTTCGAAACTTGTACGAGATATGAGAGGAAGCAACCTCACAAGAACAATGTTCATTAATAATTTGGCAAAAGTCCCCTTACAATGAAAAAAACAAACTATTTATAAGCCTAAGATGTCTATTGATATTCGGCATCTATGATGTTCACACTAACTTAAATTTTATTCACATTTGTATTTAACATGTTGACACAAAAGCATTAAAATTTGGTTCATGCTTGAAGATGGTGCATGAATTGGCCGGACCATCATGTTGCTTCACTTGATGCATTCATGCATACTTAGCCTAGAAGAAAAACCATAGTTCATGAATGTGCAGCCCTTTAATACTCCTACATCTCCCTTGGCCGAATAAAGCTTGAATGTACCTTGAATACTTGAATGGACATCTTGGATATGCATGATACATGCATGAAACGTCCCAATGCATGTTCTTCCTTAATTACGGTCCATGAATCTTCAAATACATGTACATAAAATAGCCCCCACTTGCATGAATGTCCCCAATACATGAATTCCTTCAAATGCCATCCATTGAACACTAGTTGTGCATGCATCCTTCCATACGATTTATTAAGCCATGCATGTACTTGCATTAATGGCTCCTTCATGTATTCAGTCACTTTATGGAAGTTAACTCTTGGCCAAAAGGTTGCTTAGGGATCACCAATAGCCAGCCCACCATGCATAAAATTCGTTCATGCATGAACTCTCATAATCCATGTACCTGGTCGTGCATGAATCTCATTTAATGTACTCAATACATTCGGTTGAACCTACAAGAAACATGAACACATTAAATCCCAATGTATATTCAGCTGAACATGTTAAGAGCATGAACTAGACATCATAAATATTATGTTAAGCTAAACTAAACACATTAATTAAAGACTAGCTAGTAGCATTAAGTTCGGCTAGCTCAAACTAAGTGAAAACATTTAATGAACTTATTTGAGCTAGGATTTTTGTTAATGAGCTGTAGCAAACTAATTTGTATAAAACTAAAATTTAGTTTAATTTATTGAAATGAAGAATGAGCTGAAAGTAAGCTCGGTTGAGCTCAAACGAGCTTAAATGAGCTGAATTGAGCTGGATGAAGCTCGAGGAGCTGGAAACGAGCTAGGATCAGCTTGCCAACAATGCATGGGTTCTTTGGATAGTTGCTTCAAGCTCATTTTGTGAGCAATGGGCCTTGTTTCGAACCAAGGTGTTGTACTAGAAGCTAAAATAAATTGTAGGAAATGCTTAGCTTCACTTTTCGAGTTATGGGTCCTCTTGAAGCTCGACAGATCTTGGTTTGCACTCGAGGATGCCCCGCGCGTGCTTACATCAAATATCCTCATCTTTTCCCATCATGATGCGATCGCACCCCATGGCTCAATAGTTCGAGCAAGGATTCTTTGGTACTACCACAAGGTCTTATTACTCGAGCTCGAGCTAAGAAGTTTAAAGAGTCTATCACAGCCTTTGTAGCTCAAACTTGAATGAAACGCTATTAGACACTCCGACAAAGCAGATTCCACCTCTTTGAACTCACCATGCAACTACTCCGCACGCCCACCAAATTTCATCGAGCTCACTTCCAGCCTCCCACTGAGTCCAAACTACCAAACTTCATGAGTCCAAGTCCAGCCTCTGGTTTTAGCTCATGAGTTGAATCCTAGCTCATGAAGACTACTTTGACTTCATTTGATCATATTAAATTTTTATTTAATAAAATTATTAATTAGTTAATTAATAAACCACATATTAAGTTAGTTCACATTAGTTTTATTAAATCTGTCTTAAAAGTGTTTATTGATGTTAATTAATTTGTCATAACCAAATTTAATGTTTGCATTTGCGCTCACATTGGTGATTAATGCTTGTGTTAATGTTGCAGTACATTCCTGATGGCGATGCATGTAAGGAATTAATGCAAAGGTGCATGCATAGAAAGGTTCAATGGACGGCAACAAAGAGGCATATGCATGTTCATGATGGTCATTCATGCATTTTGAAGATTCATGGATCAAATTAATGAAGGAACATGCATTGACGGTTCATGTATTGATCATGTGTTCACACCTTGTGTTCACACCATGATGACCATTCAGCTGGCTGTTCATACACAAGAGTCTATTCAAGCTCCTTGTTCACACCAAGTTTGACCTTCATGAGGCCTCATTTAATTAAGCCACTCTTGGTGAAACAACACGAATTAAAGGCCCCATTAAAGGAGTTAGCTGAATCTAGCCATGCATGCATGAAGAACATCTATCCAAGTACATCAATGTATGAACATGAAGTCTTCCATCCTCCTCCCATTCTACCGAACATGGACATGCACATTGAAAGTCATTTCTAGAATCTTCATAGCCATTAATAGTTACATTGCTTAGTTGTTAAGCCTATGAACTTGGCCATTCGGCTAGCATAGGTTACTAGTATAAATAGTTGTTCACTTTCATTGTAATAGGTAACTTTTGGACTTTGTTAATGTTATGCTGCCAAAATTGTGAGGCAAAACTTTTCTTAAATTTCGTTCAAAGATTCGATTGGCTTCCTAGAGTTCTAGTTGTGTCAACCGTTGTTCTTTGTCGAAACCGAACTTATCACTACTCGTAGTGTGGCGTTCAAGCATACCGAGGTTTCTATCTTGTTAGATAGTGGGTCGAGGTTTTTCCTTTACCAAAAACCAAACCGAACTAAAAGAGCCTATAAACAACGGGTCGATACCAAATCGGTATTGGTTCTTGTTTGCACTTTTGTTAAAACCCTTCATTCCATTCGCACTCATTTCATAATACTATTCCTTTCTTACCTTTTTTAACCATTACGATCATTACTTCAATACCTTTTCCTAATTGAACCAATTCATTCATCGATACCCATTCGCACCCTAAACCCGAACTTTCAATTCTTCTTACCCTATCCTAATTCGACCAAACCCATATCCTTCTTTCTCTTACCCGACCTTTCAAGTAAACTTAACGTAACTTCTTGTCGACGATCGGGCACTCTATCACGACTCCGACTCCTCCGAGGCGATCAGATCACATCGTGTAATTTTGAAGACAAAATTTTCTTTTAAGGAGGGTAGAGTTGTCACATCCCACATTTTAATTAATTATAAAAGAGTGATACTGTCATCTCCTATGTTTTAAATTAATTACACAATAGTGAAAACAAGGAAGTGTTGTGGCTTTTGGATCATTGGGATGCCTCGTGGCACAATGGAAAGATTATTCCGGTGATCCAAACTAGGAATCCATGCATGAGGAACAAATTAGGAAGAAAAGGTTTGAAAAATATGCCTTTCGTACTCTGAAAATTAGGAAAGAACCATTGCTGTTTTAAGCCCCTTCACACGCTGCCAATCCAAAGCCGCAACAGAATTGTCCCAGTCTCTATGTAGTCCACACTGTTGCAAACAAATAAAACAAAAACTCTCACTGAATATTCCAGAGAGTTTTTCGAAAAGAAATGCAGCTGCTAGACCTAGGTTCTTTTTCTTTTTTTGTGGTTAATGCTGGTTAACACTCTTCTGCACCCTAGGATTTTTTTTATGATTCCTTTTATTTAATATCCCCTATAAAAAATGGAATCCCCTTTTTGGTGCCAGAATTTATATGAAAATATCACAGTGTAATATCCTTTCCAAAAGGATATTAATTTCCATATATATATATATATACTTTATGTTTGATCAAAATTAATTATTATAATACTTTATTTTAATAATTTTGGTAAACATATCATAATTAATATTTTAGATGAATCGAATTCATATATTTATTTTAACTATGTTCTCTATTCTTCTACAATGGATTTGTACATATATTGTGTTTATTATTTAACTATCAAATTAAATTAATTCAATAATTAATATAATTCCCGTGACAAGTAAATTTAATATCAACAAAGGTTTAGATTCGCTTGTTTCAACCACGTGGTGTGACCATGTAGGTCATGTAACATTGGTAGTAATACTAGAACACTTATAACGCTACAAAAAATGAGTGGCATCTAGCAATGCATCATCGCTACCCAAGTTGCAAGAAGTCTTGGTTCAACATAACCTTTCTGTGATAAATTTTCATGTATTATATCCTTTTGTCCTTTATATCTCAATTGGACACAAGTCATGGAATAATCACACTTGTAAAGTCCAATCTCATGTTTCTTGATACCCGAAGTAGAATACAATAAAAAAATAAGTGTAATATCTCATATTAACTTATTTGAGCATGGCCATGCATTTATAGTCTCACTTCATCAAGTGGCCTAAGATATTTCTCCCATTATGTATGAGGGAAAAATCCTACTTTGATCAATCATATCCAACTACATTGATCATGGCATACCCAACATCAGCCTTTATAGTACAACCTATTACAATAGCGCTTTGATCAGATCAAAATATACGACTCACTATGTTGGGACAATGATGATTTTAAGTCTAAGGATCGATATATAGTTATCACTATGAGTAATGTTGTGACTATTATAATAATCCAAGAAACATACTCATAGTAGGTCACTCTAATATGTCATTCTTTAGCATATACTCATGTGTTGATTTTGACATCCCTATATTAAGGACAAAGACTTTGTCATCAATCAACTACATGTCACCTTAATGCATTGTTGTTTTCCAAGCCCACAATAATACTCGACATGGACGCTTAAGAATAATCATATTATTCTCGTGACATTATTATAAAACATTTTATTTATATACACGTAAAAGAAACTAAAATAATAATGCCAATGCCTTATATTAGTACATGAGGTAAAACAAAAACGTTATTACAATAATCCCATGATTGGTTTGGGCATACTCTAATAGTGGCTTAGTGGTAGGAAGCACCTTAACTATCCTAGAGGTCCCTAGTTCAAATTCCTTGTTTTATTTTTCTATTTTTGGCACAATTCCCATGTGCACAATAAATGCCAACCATCCACCCCTTGTTGCCTAATGTGAAGGATTCCATTCCTCCTTTTGCAAGTCAAACTTGCCATATGTTGTGAGACACATCCCCCTTTTTTCTCTTTAGTTTCCTCTCCTGCCTTACACTATTTTCTTACCAAAACAAAGGTGTTCACCACCTGAAAAGCCTCCCAAACCGTCCACCACCCTCATTTCCTCCCATTTCTTCTTTTTTTCTTTCAACAACCACCATTTCTCTTCATCTTTGCTTCCATTCCTCCACCGTGAGCCTTAGTTGCACCACCACCTCACCACTATCCCACCCCTTTTCTCTCCTCCTCCTCTCGACACACCCCTTTGCCACCATTGTCTCCACCGTGAATCGCCAACTGGACCATCACCATTGTCGACGCTGATTGTCACCTGGATTTGGGTTTTTCTTTTTCCTCTCTTTTCTCGATTTCTTTAACCTTTTCTTCCAATTGAGTCATTCTTTATTTTTTTCACTCTACTTGTGTATATATCTCACTGATCACATGGTCCTTTGAAGATCGTTAAACCTCTAAACTTTTCTCTGGGATTCACCTTCGACTTTATTGTGCTTTTTGATACAGCCCAGGCTGCATCATGTTTCGATACAACTCAACGACACCGGGATTGGCCTAAACATGAGGGGCCCAAGTGCAAAATGGAGCTTAATTTTAGCTCAATGAACTCATTCTTAGTTTTCCCCAGCTTATCTAGCTCGCCTCCTTGTAACACCCTCTAACTCAGATCCGATGCTGAAATAGCATTATGAGGCATTACCAATCAATACACATCATTCACATACATAACACATACATTTATGCATTCATATATAAAACCCATCCAACACATTCACATTGTCCCTTATAAGGCTCTACGAGGCCTTAAAACATGCTTGGAAAAGGTTTGGGACTAAATTGATAACATTTGCAAACTTTAAGAAACTTAGAAATTTTTCATATATTTAAGGGTCACACGCCCATGTGAACAGGCAGTGTGCCTCACACAACCACTAGACACGCCCATGTCACAGGCCGTGTGAAAACAGGCCATACATACTGACTTGCACCACACAGCCAGAGACACACCCGTGTGCCTTGGCCGTGGGAAAACTGGAGGGGTTACTGACTTGGGTCACACGGCGGGCCACACGCCCATGTGCCACCTCGCAGCTACATTACGTGCATTAGACACGCCCGTGTTCAGGCAAAGGTCAAACCTATAGTTATACTGACTTAATTCGAAAGGGTACCCCAGGGGGCATACGGTCATGTAACATGACCGTGTGTCACACACGGTCGAGATACACGCCCGTGTCTCTGTCCCTGTGTGATATGAACTTAGATATGGATGTCACGAGTCGTGTTGTTGCCCGATCATTTAAATTGGGTAAGATGAATAGTTTATAAAAATAGTGATACGATCTACCTCGTGGTGAGTCGAGTCATATGCGAGTTTGCCCTATCGTCTACGAAGAAGTATCATTTGATTTGTTCAAAGGATGTTTTAAGTGAATAATGGTGGAAGCTATGTAAAAAGGATTCAAATATGGGTTTATGGATATGAAATTTATGTAGGTTTGGTTATAGAAAAATAATATAAGATGGAGATAAATATAGTAATTAGATAACCAACAATAGATGTGAAGTGAATTGATGGTTCGATTATAATGAAATGAAAGGATGGAATGGAATGGAATGGAATGAAAATGATCTCAAAAATAACCACAAACCAATATTAAAAAATATTGACCCAAATGTTTATAAGTTTTCAAGGTGGTCGGATAGAGAATATGAGAACCTTGACCCGCTACTTAGCAAAGTAGGAACCTTGGTATGTTTCAACGCCACAGTACGAGTAGTGATAAGTTTAGTTTTTGACAAAGAAAACGGATGACACAACTAGTACACTAGGTAGCCAACGAATCCTTGAACGAAAATAGAGTAAGGTTTGCCTCACAAATTTAACAGAGTTTTATTAACCAAGAATCAAAAGTTGCCTTTACAAAGGCTGATTTCACCTATTTATAGTGCTAGAATAGGCTAGCCGAATAGTCACAAACTTTCAACTTAATGTGCCAATTAAAAGCTGAAATTAAACTCGAGTCTTTTCACATTCTTGAGCCAAATAACTCCTTCCTTGAATTCACTTCAATTCAGCTGAATGAATGACTTGAATTACTTGAAAAATGACTCTTGAGTTAGCCCTTGGTCAGCCAAATGGACACCAACTGTTAACTAGCTTCTTAATTGGTGTTTGAATGCTTAAAATGACCTTTGAAGTGGCAAATACGGCTGGTAGTGGAAAAGGTTGCTGCCAAAATTAATTTGGATGATGTAATGCTCTTTAAACCTCATTTAAATGATGTCTAACCCCTCTTATAACAGCCCCCTTACTTTGTAACCGAAATCTCTTGAAAAGTCACCTTATTGAATGCATAACAGCCTTTAAATGTAATGGATGTGAGCTAAAAAGTCACCTACAATTAACACATGTAACTGACACATTTATTCAATTATTAAGCTTAAAACAATTTAACAAACAACTAAAATAAATGAACTAACACTTATGCATCATTTATTCTAGCAACTAGTTTAATTAAAAGAAGCATTATTAAATGAACTTTAACTCATGCATAAATAAATAATCCTAGGAACTAGATTAATTAAGAGCAACACTTATTAAATAAAGTTCAACAAAAACACTTATTAATTAAACTAAGATGAGTTGAATAAATGTCCAGCAACTCATTTATTAAACTAAGATGCTTAAATGCATGGTTTGAAATGCAAACTAAATGAACAAATGAGTACTTAATGCAAGACTTAATTTAATGATGCAGACTTATACTAACATGGGAGTTACATAAATGCAAAACACGTAATGCATGTCATAATTAAAATATGTAGATCAATAATGTAAGACATTAACTAAAGATGCATTTAATTAAATAAGGCATAATTAAAGACTAAAGTATTGAGCTGATTCAAGCTCAAATGAGGCAAATTTGAACTGGAAATGAGCTGGGATCAGCTTGCCAGTTATGCAAGGCTCGACTAAGGAGACTTGACTGACGGGTTCGCTGGGCGCGCTCGCATCATTCCCCCCTCTTTTAGACAGAGCTCGTGGAGCTAGAAACGAACGGGGATCAGCTTGCCAGCTATGCAAGGCTCGAATAATGAGACTTGACTAACTGGTTCACCAAGCGCGCCGCATCAAATAGGCTTAAAATGGTTGAAGAGTAAGCTAAAAGAAAAAGGTTTCAAAAGGTTAGGGAAACAATGATAGATGGTAGGCTAAAGCTTAAGAGTGAACCAACACAATAGTTTTGTGTTGACCCGAAACTTAGAAAGCATTTAGGCTAAAAAGGGTGATGGAAAAATGGTAAAGATCGTTTAATAGTAAACCTCAACCCACTATCTACAAAGATAGGAACCTCAAGATGGTGAATGCCACACTTGGATACAAGTGATAAGTTCTAAAAAAAAACAGAATTGATGCCACAAGGGTTGCTTGATAAGCCAACTCAATCTTTGGAGAACAATGGGAGCCTAACACTCACAAAGTAATAATATATTATCAAATTCATCAAAATTTCTTTTACAAAAACTGATTTCTTCTATTTATAGTGCTAGAATATGCTAGATGAATAGTCACAAGAATTCATATTAATATGCTAATTAAAGACTAAAATAAAGTTCAAGTCTTTTGACATTCTTGAATTAAGTAACTCCGCTCTTGAATTCTCTTCAATTCTACTCAATAAATGACCATAAATGCTTAAAATGACCCTTGAATTGTCCCTTGGTGATACGAGCACGCCCGCAAACTTTATCAAACAAGTCCGCTGCCGAGCATTGACATGTTGGCAAGCTGATCCCACTGTTTCCAGCTCCACGAGCTCCGGCCCAGCTCAAATCTAGCTTATTCAAGCTCAATCCAACTTGCCTCGAGCTAAACCGAGCTCACTCATAACTCATATTCAGCTCACGAGCTAAACCTTAGCTCAACTACAACTTTTAGAGTTTAATTTCACCAACTTTAGCTTAAGGGCCAAAGCTTAGCTCATTTTAGCTCAAACCTGCTTTTTGACTTTAATGCATTAAATAAAATCTGAACATGATTATTTAAGCATCAAATTTGACTTATATTAATATTTGTTTTAATATGTCATAGTTATTACATATTTTAATTATGTTCACATTTTAGCCAATTTAATGCATGACATAAATGTGTTCACATTGTGCTGAATTTGTGTGTCTTCACATGATGTCTTATGAATTGTTTTATTTCTTGTAGTGCAATGCTCATGGATCGGCAGAATGAATGCTTGAAGAAACATCTCTTTGGACATCCCACATGCATGAATGAACAACGCTTAATTAGGTGCATGCATGACCAGATTCAAGGTGTTTATAAGTTCATGTATTTGTCAAATACATGAATGCACAAAATACATGAATGTTTGGGTTCAAATGCACATTCAGTTACATGAATGATGAAGATTCAAGCATGAATGTATCTAGAAGATCCAATCCCTTTGGACTGTACACATTCATGCATGGAAGGAAATTAATGCAAGTTCATGTAGGACTTGGTGCAATGTATGAAGAGGTACATGTAGAATTGGGGTTCAATGGACGTGATTTAAGGAAGTACATGTATTGAGACGTTCATGCAAGTAGGGGATATTTAATGTTCATGTTTTTGAAGGTTCATGGACTGAATTTATGGAGGAACATACATTGGGACGTTTCATGTATGATCCATGCATTTTCAAGCTAACTATTCAAGTATTCAAGGTGTATTAAAGCTTCATTCGCCAAGGGGATGATGGAACATTATAGAGCTGCACATTCATGGATATTCATGATTTTTCTTCTAGAATTATCTAGGAGTTTATGGCTGAATTTCTTAGCCTCTAAGCTTGTCCATTCTGGCTACTTTTATTTAGGCTATAAATATATGTTATTTCATTTGTAAGAGGGCGCATTTTTTCAGACTTTTCAATTAATGAAACTATTTGGAGAGGATCTTTCTCCCATATTTCGTTGAAGATTTGTTGGCCTATCTAGCTCTTAGTTGGTGTCAACCTTGTTCTTCTTTTGAACTTATCACTCAACCGAGTGTGGCGCTCACCCCATATCGAGGTTCCCGCTTGCTAAGTAGCGGGTCGAGGCTTATCACTTTCATTCTCCACCTAGAAAGCCTATAAGCATTTGGGTCGATATTATCTAATATTGGTTCGTGGCTTGCTTTTAAGAACCCTTTCTTCCATATCCATCATCTATTAATTTTTTCACTTTCCTTCCAATTTAACCGAGCCTGCATATTATTATTCTTATTCATAAACCATCATTGAACCTTTATACATAGCTTTCATTCTGGCCCTATTTTCCTATCAACTTCATTCCAAAAGCGAATTGAACGATACTTTCTCGTGAGACGATCGGCAACTCAGATATGACTCGACTCATCGCTCGGCTGGTTCGTGATCATTTGGTATCGAGCTATTAAATCGAGAAGTACCAACGCTCGTGGCATTACCGAAATAGGTGCGCTTGTAAAAAAATTTGAAAAAATTATTTTTGCTTCAAAAATTCTCTTGAGTTTATTTCTTTGTATAAGAAGTTAAAAAAAGAAGAAGAAATTCAAATTAAAAAAGTTGTGAAATTATTGTGAAAAATTTGAAAATAAATTGAAAAAATATTTTGAAGTGAAGACTTGTTCTCTTGTAATTCAAATTCCGATCTTGAAGTCATTCTTCCATCTTTTCTTTCACTTCCTATCCTTGCGCCACAATTAAACTCGAGAAATTTTTTTCTTTCTTTCACCAACCCAGAACTCCCTCATATTTTATCCTTTGTTACCCAATTTTGAAACCGACCCCTAAGCCTATGAAAGGCCTTGCAAGTCCGACTCACGGTTAAGTAGAGAAAAGATTGAGAGGTAAAAGGCACGAAAGCGAGTGAGATCATTCGAGTGGAGGTAAAAGCCAAACGAGTGTAAACACGAAAGGGAGTGACACCTTTTCCTTCTTCTTTCCGAGCGAAATTGTGAGGTTTGTGGTGAGGTATTTAATTTTTTTTTTTTTTGATCTAACATTTTCTTTTCAAAGAACCAAAAAAAAATCATGTCACGCTAAGAGTTCACCAAATCGAATACCAATACTTAATTCAAGAAATGCGAAAATGATGGAGTCCAACACTAAGAACATACACGAGATTAGATCATTTGGAAAACAAGATCAAAGTGATAAAGTTTCTTCAAGTCAAAAATGGAGACAAGAACCCCACTTTGAGATATACCCCGACTACTACTTGAAAAAGTTCCTATCTTGATTCCTTTTCGCCATCTACTTCAAGACAAAGAGATTCATACTATGACTCATATTCATCAGCAAATTCGAAGTGACTTTGATCGAAAGTCCTTTCATCAAGAAATTCAAGAAGATGAGAAGCCGACATAATTTTGATTCATTCCAAGATGGCATTCAAGAGAAAGACATACTCCTACTAGATCTTCAAAGAAATCTTACTCAGAGTATTCTTCATGAAGTTTTGATTGTGAATCATATGCAAATAGTTCTTCATCTTTCGAACAAGATTTGTATTCTCATCGTTTTTTTGTATATTCTTGTAAAGAGAAAATAAAGAAAAGAAAAGAAAAGTGAAAGAAGAAAAAGAAAATGAAATAAAAAGAAGAGAGAGGCAAGAGGCATGTAAGAGAGAAATGAGCTAATCTTGAGAGAACTTGAAGAAGCCTTTGAAAAACAAAAAGGAAATGAAAAAGAGTTTGAGAGTGAAAAGAAGATGAAAAAGAAATTGACACAAAAGAAACGAGTGATTCGTAAGAAAAAGAATCGAGTAAGAAAACAAGTGAGCAAGTGAGGATTATTTCTACTAACCCACCTGCTCGATCTTCTCTTGTGATTTAACTTTTCAGTTCCTAGAAGTTTGTGCGACTCAATTCCATCTACATTACCTTCCAAACGAGAGCGCTTTAGGTTGTTCAAAAGGTAAGTTCATGAATGACAACCACCCACTTGCAATTGAAGGTAAGAAAGGTAAGGATTCCTTATTTAATGATTCGAGGCTGTTTGAATACAAAGTTGCTCATATAGATTTTTATGGCCTTATTTTTGAAAATCTTCCATCTTTTGATTTGGTTAATTATCGTTCACATATTAATGTCAATGATGTTGTTTCAAAAGATGCCATGAAGATTCCGCCTTATGACATGTTTTATAACGACAATTCTATTGATTCTCGCTGATTGGTTCATCCTGCAAATTGTGAATGTGTATGATAGCAGCTTTTTCACATTTTGATATGTTTGATTATAAAAATTCTTTTGAATTCATCTTTCTGCTTAAACGCGTCTATTCAAATGATTTGTGATGGATTTGAATTTTTGAAAGGTTGCATGATCACAACTTCTTTGCTTGATATATGCATTAAAAGATTTTTGCATGAAATAATTGATCTGCTTTGACTTTGTTCTTCAAGATAAATCTCTAAAATTTTATGCGTAGATTTCCATGCTTTGATCTATCTGCTCGAGTAGAAATTACGATGCAAGATTGTTCGAGTATTTGCATGTTTAAGTTTCCTTTGATTTCTTTGCATGATAACATGTTGCATCGCTTTTTTGGTGATAAAATGAATATGCTTGGTTGTGCTAATTTTTCAAGTCAAATTGAACGAGTGAAATTTGAATCATGCGATGAGTTGATTATATTTTCCTTATTTAACATGTTGCCCACTAAATCAAATGACCAAGTTCGTGTGTTCAAGCCCGGTATTTGCTACACGAATTCATTTTATGGAAACATTAAGCACTTTGCATCATTTGCGCATAAATTATGTTTGCTTGATGTTCGAACTTTTGATAGGAAGGTGAAATTCAATGATTTGGGCTTCAATTTTGATTCGCTTACTAATCACCTTGTTTGGCCACATTTGAAATTTTCGCTCCATTTTGAGAAGGTAAGATCGACTTATGCTTTAGGACTTGAATCAAATTTCAACGATGATTTATTTTCTTCTTTTTCAACCCATACCTCCTATTGAAACTAACCTTTTACATTTTTGTAGATGTAACCCTTTAAAAAGCACGAGCTGTCATGGTGCTTCATCACCCACCCAAGTTGATCGAGATAAAAGGTTTGTTTTACATTACCTGTCCAAGAGAGAAGATTCATCTTATTTGAAAAAGGTAAAACCGATCATAAATTTTCTTCTTCAAGATCGATATGGTAAGTTTACAAAAATTTTCAAATACCTTTACTCTATTCGAATATTGTTGAAAATCTTTTAATGGTTTGATGTTTGGAAATTGTTTGTACCTTTGTTGTGATTGATTGTTGTCTTTAGCCTAGTAGTGATCCGCTTGTGTTGGAAAATGGTTACACAAATCATGTTGTTAATAAGTGAAAGAGTGAGTTAGTTTTCACTGGCCATGGTACACTTTATGTACATTCCCATGAATTGTTATTTTTGAATAAACATATTGAAAAGTTTTGGCTGTGGATTAATGTATTTGAATCTTTACAAATGTTCATGACTAATTTACCCTTTGATTCTTATAAGTTCACATGTTTGTAAAGATGGCTTATCAAGACTTTTTGATAAATTTATGTATGCCTGCTTTGCACAATTAAGATTCGCATGTGATCGCTGAATGCGTTTCTTTGAAATTTGATTATCTTGTGTCTCTAACTTATTTGAGTTTCTTTTCAAAATTGGTGAGACTTTTCCAGGTTTGTGTGACATCTTCCATCCCATTTGACCGAGGAAACCATGCACAAGTCGGCTCTCCCATGGATTAAATGTACCGACTTGAGGACAAGTCGCTAAAAGAGGGGGATGATACGAGCACGCCCCGTAAACTTTATCAAACAAGTCCGCTGGCCGAGCATTGACATGTTGGCAAGCTGATCCCCACTGCTTTCACCTCCACGAGCCTGGCCCCACCAAATCCAAAATTTATTCAGCTCAATCCAACTTGCCCGAGCTAAACCGAGCTCACTCCTAACTCATATTCAGCTCACGAGCCAAACCTTAGCCCAACTACACCTTAGAGTTTAATCTCACCAACTTTAGCTTAAGGGCCAAAGCTAGCTCATTTTAGCTCAAACCCGATTTTAGACTTTAATGCATTAAATAAAATCTGAACTTGATTATTTAAGCATCAAATTTGACTTATATTAATATTTGTTTTAATATGTCATAGTTATTACATATTTTAATTATGTTCACATTTTAGCCAATTTAATGCATGACATAAATGTGTTCACATTGTGCTAAATTTATGTGTGTTCACATGATGTCTTATGAATTGTTTTATTTCTTGTAGGTGCAATGCTCATGGATCGCGCAATGAATGCTTGAAGAAACATCTCTTTGGACATCCCACATGCATGAATGAACAACATTTAATTAGGTGCATGCATGACCAGATTCACAGGTGTTTATGTTCATGTATTTGTCAAATACATGAATACACAAAATACATGAATGTTAGGGTTCAAATGCACATTCAGCCACATGAATGATGAAGATTCAAGCATGAATGTATCTAGAAGATCCAATCCTTTGACGGTACACATTCATGCATGGAAGGAAATTAATGCAAGTTCATGTAGGACTTGGTGCAATGTATGAAGAGGTGCATGTAGAATTGGGGTTCAATGGACGCATTTAAGGAAGTACATGTATTGGAGACGTTCATGCAAGTAGGGGATATTTAATGTTCATGTTTTTGAAGGTTCATGGACCGAATTTATGGAGGAACATACATTGGGACGTTTCATACATGATCCATGCATTTTCAAGCTAACTATTCAAGTATTCAAGGTGTATTAAAGCTTCATTCAGCCAAAGGGATGATGGAACATTAAAGGGCTGCACATTCATGGATATTCATGATTTTTCTTCTAGAATTATCTAGGAGTTTATGGTCGAATTTCTTAGCCTCTAAGCTTGTCCATTCAAGCTACTTTTATTTAGGCTATAAATATATGTTATTTCATTTGTAAGAGGGCGTGCATTTTTTTCTGCATTTTCAATTAATGAAACTATTTGGAGAGGATCTTTCTCCCATATTTCGTTGAAGATTTGTTGGCCTATCTAGCTCTTAGTTGGTGTCAACCTTGTTCTTCTTTTTTTGAACTTATCACTCAACCGAGTGTGGCTGCTCACCCCTATATCGAGGTTCCCGCTTGCTAAGAAGCGGGTTGAGGCTTATCACTTTCATTCTCCACCTAGAAAGCCTATAAGCATTTGGGTCGATATTATCTAATATTGGTTCGTGCTTGCTTTTAAGAACCCTTTCTTCCATATCCATCATCTATTAATTTTTTTCACTTTCCCCTTCCAATTTAACTCGAGCCTATACATATTATTCTTATTCATAAACCATCATTGAACCTTTATACATAGCTTCGGCTCCTATTTTCCTATCAACTTCATTCCAAAAGCTGTAATTGAACGATACTTTCTCGTGATGATCGGCAATCTTCAGATATGACTCGACTCATCGTCGCTGGTTCGTATCATTTGGTATCGAGCTATTAAATCGAGAAGTACCAACGCTCGTGGCATTACCAAATAGGTGTGCGTTGTAAAAATTTTTGAAAAAAATTATTTTTGCTTCAAAATTCTCTTGAGTTTATTTCTTTGTATAAGAAGTTAAAAAAAAAGAAGAAGAAATTCGAAATTAAAAAAAGTTGTGAAATAATTGTGAAAAAATTTGAAAAAAATTGAAAAAATATTTTGAAGTGAAAACTTGTTCTATTGTAATTCAATCCCGATCTTGAAGTCATTCTTCCATCTTTTCTTTCACTTCCTATCCTGCTGCCACAATTAAACTCGAGAAATTTTTTTCTTCTTTCAACCAACCCAGAACCCTCATATTTTATCCTTTGTTACCCAATTTGAAACCGACCCTAAGCTTCATGAAAGGCCTTGGCAAGTCCGATTTACGGTTAAGTAGAGAAAAGATTGAGAGGTAAAAGGCACGAGCGAGTGAGATCATTCGAGTGGAGGTGATGCGATCAGACCCCATGGCTCTTTGCCTAGTTCGAGCAAGGATTCTTTGGTACTACCACAAGGTCCTATTACTCGAGCTCGAGCTAAGAAGTTTAAGGAGTCTATCACAGCTTTTGTAGCTCAAACTTGGAATGAAACGCTATTAGACACCCGACAGTGCAGATTCCAAATCTTTGAACTCACCATGCAACTACTCCGCACGCCCACCTCAAATTTCATCGAGCTCACTTCAGCCTCCCCACTGAGTCCAAATACTACCACCTCATGAGTCCAAGGCCAGCTCGGTTTTAGCTCATGAGTTGAATCCTAGCTCATGAAGACTACTTTGACTTCATTTGACTGTTATTAAATTTTTATTTAATAAAATTATTAATTAGTTAATTAATAAACCACATATTAAGTTAGTTCACATTAGTTTTATTAAATCTGTCTTAAAAGTGTTTATTGATGTTAATTAATTTGTCATAACCAAATTTAATGTTTGCATTTATGCTCACATTGGTGATTAATGCTTGTGTTAATGTTGCAAGGTACATTCCTTGATGGCGATGCATGTAAGTGAATTAATGCAAAGGTGCATGCATAGAAAGGTCATAATGGATCGGCAACAAAGAGGCATATGCATGTTCATGATGGTCATTCATGCATTTTGAAGATTCATGGATCAAATTAATGAAGGAACATGCATTGATTCGCTCATGTATTGATCATGTGTTCACACCTGTGTTCACACCATGATGACCATTCAGTTGGCTGTTCATACACAAGAGTCTATTCAAGCTCCTTGTTCACACCAAGTTTGACCCTTCATGAGGCCTCATTTAATTAAGCCACTCTTGGTGAAACAACACGCACTTAAAGGCCCCATTAAAGGAGTTAGCGAATCTAGCTATGCATGCATGAAGAACATCTATCCAAGTACATCAATGTATGAACATGAAGTCTTCCATCCTCCTCCCATTCGGGCCTAACATGGACATGCACATTGAAAGTCATTTCTAGAATCTTCATAGCCATTAATAGTTACATTGCTTAGTTGTTAAGCCTCATGAACTTGGCCATTCGGTAGTATAGGTTACTAGTATAAATAGTTGTTCACTTTCATTGTAAAAGGAACTTTTGGACTTTGTTAATGTTATGCTGCCAAAATTGTGAGGCAAAAAAACTTTTCTTAAATTTCGCTTCAAAGATCTGATTGGCTTCCTAGAGTTCTAGTTGTGTCAATCTGTTGTTCTTTGTCTAAACTGAACTTATCACTACTGCGTAGTGTGGCGCTCAAGCATACCGAGGTTCCTATCTTGTTAGATAGTGGGTCGAGGTTTTTCCTTTACTAAAACCAAACCGAACTAAAAGAGCCTATAAACAACTGGTCGATACCAAATCTCCAGATTTGTTCTTGTTTGCACTTTTGTTCAAACCTTCATTCCATTCGCATTTCATTTCATAATACTATTCTGCTCATACCTTTTAACCGTTACGATCATTACTTCAATACCTTTTCCTAATTGAACCAATTCATTCATCGATACCCATTCAGACTCCTAAACCCGAACTTTCAATTCTTCTTACCTATCCTAATTCTGGACCAAACCCATATCCTTCTTTCTCTTACCCGACCTTCAAGTAAACTTAACGTAACTTCTCGTTTACGATCGGCACTCTAATACACTTCGACTCCTTCGAGGCGATCGATATCATTTGCATGAGCTACTAAAATGAGAAGTTCGCATTTACGAAATCAATCCCGGGCTAGTCCAAGGGTAATATTTGAGTAAGTAGGATCCTAAAAAAAAGTATAGAAAAAAATTTTTTTGTATACCAAGTTTTCTCATTTCGATTAGTTTGTTGTTGTTATTGTGAAAACAAAAATCTACGCAAATGTGAGAAAAAATCATGTACAAAAGTGTTTCTATTGTATTTAGTTTGTCGATATAGTACAAAAAAAGTTATACAAGTTTAAAAAAATCAAAAAAATTCAAAAATTCAAAAAAAATTCAAAAAAATAAAAAAAGAGTGTGATTTATGCAATTCAATTGTTATTTGATCACAAAAGACTTGATCCATATAGTTCCCGATCCTTCTTTTATTCTACTCTTCCCAATTCGCCACACTTCTAACCCAATTCCCTATTCTTTTTCAAATACTCTAAACCGGGAATACATCAATCTCTTTGATACCCCTTTTTGAACCGACCATCTAGGCCAGGTTTAAGTCTAACGAATCACACAGGAAATTAAAGAAAAGTTAAGAGAGGTAAAAGGCAAGAGGGTGTGAGCTTTATTCGAGGGGAGGTAAAAGTCAACTAAGAGTGTAAACACGAGTGTGAGTGTCTATCAAATTTCTTTTCTTTTGAGCGGATTGAGAGGGATTTGTTTGTGAGGATATTTTAAATGATTAGATGTCCCAAAATAGTGGGCAAAATACATGGAGGAACAACATGCGCAGCAACTTGGTCGAACGTCTTGATTTGCTAATGCAAGCCTTTGCGCGAGATGGAACGCTGTACTTGACCAGGTGTAGGCTTAATCCTCTTGAAGATCGCCTCTACTGCAAGTCGAGCCGCCCAACGACAACGCAATGAATATCCTCTAATTTGCTGTGCAACGCACGAAGGTCCCAACCAACGATTTAAGACAAATCCATGGGTCAAGCAGATGATGTTAACGGTTAAGATACAAGTGGAAATGAAAGTGATCAAGAGTCTAACATAAGCTTAGAAAGGAGATGTCCCCAAATCGCTGACGAGTTAGATCGATGGCGGAAGACGATGACTTGAAGAATATTAAACTTTCCATTCCTCCTTTCCAAGGAAAATCTGATCCCTGAGGCCTATCTTGGAGTGGGAGAAAAGATGAGAGTTGGTGTTCGAGTGTCACAACTATTCCGAAACAAGAAGGTGAAACTAGCGCACGAGTAGAGTTCTCGGATCACGCCATGATCCGGTGGGATCAATTAACTACTAGCCAAGGCGAATGGAGAACATCCTATTTCCACTTGGGCCAAAATGAAGGCGACCATGAGGCGCACGCCTTCATCCCCACATATTATCATCTGAGTTACACCAAAACTCCAAAATCTAACGCAAGGGACCAAAAGTGTCGAGGACTACTTCAAAGAGATGGAAATCGCAAATGATCCATGCAAGCAAGAAGTACATCAAGCAACGATGCTTAATCATTCTTGGCTAGTTTAAACCGTGATATTGCCAATGTTGCGGACTCACAACACTACCTTTGAAGTGGTTGACATGGTCCATACGGCCATCAAGGTAGAAAAGCAACTCAAACGAAAGCGGGACCGAGTCGAGGAATTACCACTTCTAACACTCTCAAATGGGGCCAAGGGAACGAGTAAAGGTGTTTCTAATTCTCGAGGAAAGGAGTTCACAGCTCCTCGAAAACCAAATGCCTACCAATCGTAAGTGAACAAAGGCAAGGCACCAAACGCCCTTCAATCAAATCGGGACATTAAGTTTTTTAAGTGCCTTGGAGGGGGCCAGTATAGCGAAGTCAATGTCCTAACCGGGCGACCATGGTGTTGAGGGCTGATGGCGAGATCGAGACGGAGGACGAGGAAGAGAAAGAGTCCAATCATCCAGCTTAGTCGAGGAGGACTTAACAACCTAAGGCGGAAGGAGAACTACTAGTTGGTAAAGCGAAGTCTGGGTCTCCAAGGCGGACAATGATCTCCAACGAGAACATCTTCACCACACCCGATGTCAAGCTCCGAGGTGAAAGTATGTAGTGTTATCATCGATGAAGGCGCAATGCAAAATTAACGCAAGTACGATGATGGTTGAAAAGCTTGGGTCTACTCCACAACCTAGCATCCAGTCCTTGCAAACTTCCAATGGCTCAATGACGGAGGAGAGAGCTTAAAGCGACGTACAAGTACTTCGTCTCTTTCCAACATCGGTAAGCATTCGGATGAAGTTCTTTGTGACGTCTGACCGATGCACGCAGGTATCGCATTTGGTTACTTGGCCGACTGCGGCAATTTGATAGGCGAGTTCAATATCACTTGTATACTCAACCGTATACGCTCAAATTTATGGGAAAGAATGTGACATTGCGCGTGACATTCCCAAACAAGTGTATGACTTCCACCAAGTCAAACTAAAAGCTTCGTTGAACAAATGAGAAAAAGAAAAGAAAGTTGTAAAAATAAAGAAGAGAAAATAAGAAAACAAAAGAGAGTGATAAGAAAAATATCCAAGAAAAGAAGAAAAAAGAAAAGAAAATTGAGAAAATGAGTGTTTTGCAAGAGTTAGTGATGAGAGAAGGCTTTGGTGATGAATCGAATCGTTCTGTACTTTGTACAAGGGGAAACATTAATTTCTATTAACGATTTACTCGATACCTACTCCTCCTATTTTGTCTTTGTTGCAGGATTTCCAAGACGTTTTGGAAGAAGCCCAGAGTGGTCTTCCACTACTTCGTGGGAATCGGAGCATCAAATTGATTTAAATGCGGAGCGCTTATTCCAAATCGACTGGCGCACGAGCCAACCCGAGGAGACCAAAAGAGTTACAAAGACAAGTCAATGAACTTGATGGAAAAGGCTACATTCGCGAGAGCCTAAGTCCCTAGTCCGTTCTGTATTATTGGTACTTCTAAAAGGACTTTAACATGGCGAGATGTGTGTGGATTGCCGAGCCGTTAACAAGATAACAATCAAATACCGTCATCCCATTCCGCGCTTAGATGATATGTTAGATGAGCTTTAGTGGGCCAAAGTGTTCTCAAAATCGATTTGAAGAGTGGCTACCACCAAATTAGGATGCGTAGGAAGGAGCCCAGTGGTGAAGCGGCCTTTAAGATTCAGTTGACGGACTATCATACGTAATGGTTGGTTATGCCTTTTGCCTTACCAACGCCCAAGTACGCTTCCATGAGACTAATGAACCATGTCTTAAGGCCTTTCATACCTGTAGTTTTGTGTGGTATATTTTGATGATATATTGATTTAAAGCAAATCCATGGAAGAACATATAAGCCATCTCAAATCTGTTTTAGAAGTTTAGTTAGAAAGAGACAGGTATTATGCTACTGATTTAAAGAAATGTTCTTTTGTTCCAACAAACCGCTTTTCTAGGATTTAGAAAAGCGGATGGTTCCGAGGTAGACCAAGAGAAGATTATGGCCATACAAGATTTGGCCAAGCCTCGTTAGCGCTATGCAAGTTCAGTTCCATGGCTCAGCAAGTTTCCTACCGGACGATCGCTTTTGAATTTTAGCACTATTGCTGCTCACTTACGAAAGTATTGCTAAGAAAAAATTTTCTTGATTTAGAACGATGAACAAGGAGAAATTCATTTATAAAAATCAAAGATTTGGTCTTCACTAACGCCCTTGTCGCTTGCCTCTTCTAGATTTCGCAAGACTTTGAGATCGAAAGTGTGATCGCCGGGCATTGGAATGGGGCAGGTGGTTGACACAAGCGACAAAGACGTCACTGTGGCTTACTTTTTTAGTGAAACTTAACGTGAGCCGCACTCAACTATCAGGTGTAGTAAAAAGAGATGTGCGCTCATCACACGGTAGCCGCGAGACATAAGCGACATTACTGTGGCCTCCAAGGAATTCGTTGTCCATCCTGGCGATCTGAAGCCTCA
This sequence comes from Gossypium anomalum, assembly GCA_025698475.1. Classification (NCBI taxonomy): domain Eukaryota; kingdom Viridiplantae; phylum Streptophyta; class Magnoliopsida; order Malvales; family Malvaceae; genus Gossypium; species Gossypium anomalum. The sequence continues at coordinate 23,653,103 of CM046962.1, read as the reverse complement.
CGGCGACATCTAAAGTATAAGTATGAAAGCAACTGGCGCCACGCCCAGTGGGTTGAATACTTTGAGTCATTTCCAGTATGTCATCAAAATATCTAAGAAAGGTAAAGAATAATATACGTGGGCCGATGCATCTCTAGAAAGGTATACCTTGTTAATACAGTATTCCTGATTCGAAGTTGTCTGTTTTCTTGTTATTAAAAGATCTTATGTTCACGATTACGATTTTGGTGAGATATTTCTTGCATGCGAGAATGGATCTTTTGAAAATTTTTATAGGCATGTAGGAGCTATCTATTTTGAGAAAAGCCCAGGCTTTGCATTCCACTATGGATCTATTTCGACCTTTTAAATGGCTACAGAAGCTTTGTGCAGTGAACTTATGGGCACTCAGATCAATAGGACACTTGGTTACTCTCATGAATATTTTATTGTAGCATGGATGGGAAAAGGCATTGGGCGAGTTTGAAAAATTAGCATAGCACATAAGAAGCTAAATCAAAGGTGCAACTCATGGCTTGTACACACCATTGCCCATTCCACGAGCAGGTAGTTGACATCTCCATGGACTTTGTTCTAGGACTTCCGGCAGCACAAAATGGGGAAGGGATTCTATTTTCATTGTTGTAGATAGATTTTCAAAATGTCTCATTA